>ML976984.1:745533-1086347 GCA_010015675.1 Byssothecium circinans
GCCAAGCTCTATAGAGAGCAGCAGGCTCAGGAGAGACGTGTGGCGAGAGAGGCAGCCAAGGTGGTGAGGGAGAGGGAGAAGGCCGAGAAAGAGGCCGCGCGCGCTGCTCAAATCGAAGCCCAAAACACCAAGAGAGCATCTCAAACTGCCTAAAAGGGTAAGCGCAAAACTTCAGGTCCTCCTCTATCAAAGCATAAGCGCCAGAGACGCAGTGGCGGCTCTGCAGCTGTCGCGGCGTCCCCAGAAGCTGCACCAGCTGCTCCACCTAAAGTCAACTCTCGTGGCCGTACTATCAACCTTCCGCGCAAATATAAATAGTACAAATTGATCGCAAGCGTTACTTTATTACTCCACTAAAAGATCTCGTGATAATAGCTATTGTGGGTGGCTTAATAACCTCATCTTTGAAGTGGTGAGCATGTTGTTCGTGGATCATTGCGCGACGTGGGTCGCTGCGCGCACGGGCACGGTAGCCGCTTCTCCTCTCAAGCCAACCTGCCGCTTCTTATGGTCATGTCTCTGTCTCTTCTTCCCCACATCTTCTTCAGCAGCTGGGAATTCGTGTCTTCGTCTGCAGAAGCTAGGTTTGTTTTAATTTTAGGGCCTAGCCCGTTTTCTGGTTTCTGTTTTCGGTCTCCTGTTCACTAAAATGGCAGCGTCAAGACGTGCGCGATAGTTAGTTAACCCTCTCAGCTGATAATCAACGCTGTTGTATTATTCTTGTGGGGCAGATCACGCAAGTACAATCCAAGTCCTGTGAGGATTAAACGCACTCAGCGAGTCCCTATCAATCCACCCAAGCCCGACTCTCTCGTACACATTTGGACCTCCGAACGATGCCCGCTTCACGACCATGACCCACCACAGCTTCCCATCGGCCGGCAGAGGAAGTTTGATGGAGAACTTGTTACTCCTCTTATTCTCCTTGGCGCCGTTAACATTCATATCCAGCTTCCCACTCGAGTCAAATTCATAACACTTGTTCGCTTTGGACAGCTGTATGAGCGAGTATGACTCGCTGTTGCTGCCATTTTGGTCGTCCGCGTAGCACACGCCGACTAGATACCCGCCTCCATCCTTGATCTCTCCTATGCCGTAGCCATGTTTTCCTTTGTTGAAATTGACTTGCCCTGAAGGGAGCAAGGTGCCCTGAAATTGGAGCATCCCTACATCTGGATTGCCAGTCCACTTTCGGGCAGGTTTGCTCTCATCCGTAATGATTCTTCTATTCTCATCAGCAACAAGGAGGGAATTGTCTTCTAATGCTTTGTCCCAGACAGGGCGTAAGTCCGGCTCTTTGTGATCTCTCCACCAGTAGTAGGTGTTTTGGGCGTCATTTGAGAGGTACTCCAGATTCTTCTTACGATGATGGACCTGATATTCATCGTAAGGCACGAATTGGTTTTTTCTGCCCGCTTTCCATCCTATCCAGCTCCAGGATGGAAATTTGAGGTTACGCTCGACGTTTTGGTCGACGTTTCTGTCGGGTCGAAGCCACCAGATCAGGGATACGTCAAAGAACGCCCTAGGCATCGCATACAGTAGAGGCACAGCAGCCTGGGTATTGGCGGTTAAGCGGTTGAGTACCCCGCGGAACGCGAATATGGCATCTTCAGGTTTAGACACATCGCGTTCGCTGAAAGCAGTCAGCCGTTCTGCATACAATGCCATGGGGTCGTCGATGTCTTCGGGGATGAATTTCATCAAGCTGTCAAGAGCTGGCCTCCGAGAAAGACGCGGCACAGTTCGTCAGGACGACGCCAATCAGAGATACGCGCCAAAACTTCGCGCTGAGCCGCTTCCGGATACTCGTCGTCCAATACTCTGATATGAAGCTCCTGTATAAGCAGAAATCGCTCCTCCAGGCGGCCAAGACTGCGGGCTGGATCAGCACCGTCTTCCAGACCTTCATGGACAACTATACCGCAGGCTCCGCTGTCCGCGAATATAGCGACGGCCTGAAGTTCATGACCCAGACGCCGTACGACGACGAGTTCCCCTTCTTCGCGCTGACGCTCTCATCACACCACGGCGATGGATACGAGAACGCGCCGGATTGGACTGCCATTTTATTCCTAGGGTCGAGTCCGGAGTACAAACTTGACATTGATGTCTTCTTAGGTTTGCTAGACGACGAACTCTATCCGGACGATTTTCCCATCTTGCTGAGCCCGGACCTCATGATCCTCGCCGTAGCATTGATGCGGTACCAGGTGAATGAGATAGCGAGCGAGGTTGCCAAGATGAGAGGGATGATTCTGGAGGTGGACAACGATCTGCTAGACCTGACGATGTACAAAATGAAGCGATTGAGGCAGGTCAAGACACGGTTATTCGCCTTAAGACGGTTACAAGGGTCCTTAGACCAGCGCCACCGCTTCACCGTGGAGCTTGCGTCGACTCTGGAGAAGACCTTCGAGACGCTGCGGAAGAGAGGCAGAGGCAAGTTTGAGCCTACTGAGTACTCTGGGATGCTGAAGGAGGCGGTGCAAGCACTTTCGTTCATCTTAGAGACGCTTAAGCACGAGGTGACGGTGGCGTCGCCGAGGATTGAAGCGCAGCAGACCATGGTGAGGATGAATATGTCCCAGGTTGACTGAAGAAGCAAAGAGGTAACTAAGCTAATTTGGAATGGCATAGCTCCATGGTCAAACGAATATCATGGTATGCTGAATCTCTTTGTGATTGGTATGTGGTTGACGTGTTGTAGATAGCGAATAACTCGTATCGCGCCGCTGAGGAAGCACGTCGAGACTCGGCCTCCATGAAGACGGTTGCCGTAGTCACACTGGTATTTTTACCAGGAACCTTCGTTGCAGTAAGCATTCTTAATCCCCGACGGTAACAAAGCTGAAGACTGTTTTAGGCTCTATTCAGTATGACAATGTTTAAATGGATACCGGACAGTAAGTCCAATCCCAGCGGTGGCGCCACGCAAGATAATGGCAGCAACCAAATAGTATCCGATTGGCTGTGGCTCTATTGGGCTATTACTGCTCCACTGACGTTTGCGATACTGGTATTATGGTTCTGGTGGTATAAGCGGACGGATAAAAGATACAAAGAGAAACAGGAGCACGAGTTAGATGAGGAAGCTAAAATGGAATAACGCTACACAAAGACACATCAGACAAATTAGATACCCAATGTTATCCATACATTTACACCCCGAAGACCTCTAACCTCCATAACCATGGGTATCCACTGACTAAGCCCTGGACTCCATTCTGTAGATGGCGTAATGTAATGGCATTATCTTCGGGTATGATCCCACCATCGCCCGACCAATGTCTTTTATTGGATCTTCAAGGTCCTCCCAGGGCACCAAGTAGGACGTTGTCTTATCCTTTCCGCTTCTCGGTCCCGTCTTCCACCGCCTCTGAAGTCGTTTCGAGTTCCAACGGCCCTTCTCATGGATAGCCATAGCCTCAATCTCTTGTTTCGTGAATTCTGTCACCAGCTCTCTCCCATCCTTCGTCTTAAAATTCAAAGACGTTTCTTAATATTGTTATAGATTTTTAGGCTGTTGCCAATTAAAATAGCTAATTAAAAAGTGTACGCCAATCAAGAGGCCGCATAAAGTATGACTCAGTATCCTAGCTGGTAACCCTGTTTGTCCCGTCGGGCGTGGTAAGACGCAGTACAGGAATACGGCCCGTGTCTCAAAACATTGGGCCAGCACATCGACGAATGCAGACCGAAACAGCATCAACAATCTATCATCTCGACGGGAAAAGATCACCGCAGAAGGGCATAGCTTTCTACTGAATATCTAATATCTAAAAGCTCAAGACCTTCCCACTCAATCCCCCAGATCCAAACAAAAGCACTCCATCCCACAGAAATCACAAGCCCAGTCATCGCGCCCAAACCACGGCCCCTCGCTCTCCCCCTCCTCGTCCCCCCCACTAAAATCCGTAAGAAACGTTGCATCACTCGACACGGAAGCCCTGCGATAAAGATACGCATTCGATCCCCCACTCCCCCCATCCCCCAAAACAACCCCATATCCACCCCCTGTGGATCTCGAACCCAAGAACCTGCGATGGAAAGCCCTCCACCCCAGCTCCCAAGGAACGGCTCGAGCTCGTTGCACCGCGTGGTCTTCCAATGGGTCCCCTGGCTCAGCCCCGAGGAGGTGGGCTGGCACCCGCACCTCGTAGGGTCGAGACGATATCCAGTGTGTAGCCGTACTGATTTGCGGCGGCTTCAGAGGCCGGTTACTTCCACTACCACATTTAGTGAGGAGGTAGCATAGCTGCCGCTCGATGGTGGCTTCGCTGAAGATGGCGGTGTCGCATGTGGTAGCGGGACGGGAGGGATGGTGGTGATCGGGATCGCTGAGGTGGGCGGGGCGTTGGTCTGCGGCGATGTGGCTGCTTGATGTGTAGAATGTGTCGGTGGAACTTCGTGGGGGTGGGGAGAGAGGGTTGTTAGCGAAATGTAGGGTTGGGCGTTCGAGGAAGGGGTAGGGGTAGGCTGTAGTACTTCGAGCGGGGGGAGAAGGGTATGGTATTGTGAGTGAAGGGTGAGACCTTGGTCGATATTGAGTCTCCGGTTCGGGATATTGGTCCATGTTAGCGGCGAAGTATGTGAGACTCAAACCTAGGCTAAGGGGGGGTTGGGTGCGTGTGCTATGAACGTCGCGAAGACGCTTCCTGAAAGATAGTGGCTAAAGGATTCATTAATAGAGCGAAGAAAGGGTATTGTATACTCTGAGAGACTTTGGTCTTTCATTCAAGCACCGGCGTAAGTGAATGAGGCATTCCAGCGTAGTGACTCTACATGTTTGAATCGATTGTTTCAGTGAATTTCACTAAGTTCCAAATCGCCTGCGCAATGAATTCTGGATCTTCGAGGGCCTGTTGGGACATGAGACGGACGGCATATATGCTGTTCAAAAGGGAATTTCAGGATTACCGTACTTCAAGTACCAGCATGGGTAATTATAGAAAACATTTTAGTATAACTATCAACTTTTCGCCATTCCATCAAGACATCCTGCAAGCACAACTTTAGTGAACCAAGATCTTCCCGCTCCATCAATCCTCACTTCACTTCCCGCAACCCCCAAGCAAACTTAAAAGCCCAAATGATCCAACAGCTTAACCAACTGAACTTCATTCTCCTCCCTGCACTTCAATGTCACCGATTTTGACTGCAAACGCAGAATATCCGAATTCGTAACGCGCCACGGAAGAATCGAGCGAAGCACCGCATCCACATCCGCAATCTTTTCGATCCCTTTGATGGTTCTCGGCCGCTGTACACCTATGCGCTCTAGCTCATCCTCCCAGGCCTTGGCAACATCCCACTTCACTCCATCCTCTATGTTTTCGGGCAGCGGCGAGGGGAAGCCGTGAAGCTTCGCGTCTCGCAACGCCGTCTGCTCGCTAGACTCGATATCAGACCAACCTTGGAACTGGCCCCCAGCGCCGCTGAACGAGCGCAGGAATTCATAGGACGGATGCAGTATGCATGCGAAATCGTAATCGATTAAGGCGGTGATGCGCTGGGTACTCGCATCATAGAGCAGATTGTTCGGGGCTATAAAACAGGACAGTATTAGTCTTGTGTAATTGCACTCGATGGGAAAGAAAAGACAACTTACTGAAGTCGGCATGTACAATAGACTTCTCATGCCTGGATTCGAGGGCCGCAAACTGCGCCGGGATGCCGCGCTCAACAAAGGCATCAAGGCGCTTCCTGACCCCATTTGCTTGCCATCCCTTGATATAAGGGTTACTGTCTGACTTTTGCAGGGCCTGTTCTAGTCGGTCTCTGAAGTATCCCTCGTACGATTGCCAAGGTCCACTGCCCACGCTTGTCATCGCCGTGCTGACAATCTGATTGGCGGCATCAAAAGTCACTCCTCCGTACTGTTCAATGCTGCGCGGAAGCTCGAAGTTTTGCAAAGCCTTCAAGAATGCGGCCATCTGGGCAAGAATCCCCGTCTTCTCGGTAAAAGTCATGCTGTCGAATGTTTCATCGACGGGCGTGCCGGGCATGAGTTCCTGGAGGATCCAGCCTTGCGAGGAGGGTGCGGCTGCGCTTCCCCAACCATACACGGAAGGAACGACGTGTGGCTGGAAGCCACTGAGAGCGGTAGCCGCGAGAGAAATGATGGCGACCTCGTTTTCCACTCTGGTTTGCGGATTCATTCCCTCTGCTTCAGGATTAGTGAGGCGCATGATGAAGTCTTGAATGCCTGCGGGGAGCGGGGAGGTGCCGGGCTGGCGTGGTTCATCGCTGTTGCTGTTAAGGGTGGTGGATGGCGGTGAAGGGAGACTGATGCGGTAGACGAAGTTGTTGTACGTGAAAGGACAGTCTGGGTCGTATTGTATAGGATCGATCTTAGCATCCTGGGGTAGTGAGGTCAGTACTTTGGCTGGTAGGTGTTGGGCAGTCCTTACATGTACGGCGCAGCCAAACTGTTCACGCAACAGCGTCTGGATGAAGTTCAGACGCTTATCGAAGTTTGCGTGGTTATGGTTCATTGTGAAGTATAGGGATTGGAATATTGACAAGTCGATGTGTATAGTGTCTGCAACGCTTATTGTAATACGTCCAGATGTCGTTTAACGTGTGTTATTCTCGTTAAAGTCTAAGGTAAGTAAACTTACTGGGATGTTACTTACCTTGCTGTTACCTAGGTAACTAAATATACGTTGCGTGTTAAATAAACGGACCAGATGATTCACCTGAATTGCCAATTACCAAAATTGTCTATGAGGTACGATGAGATTAATGAGAAAATTCGAGAGCGTATATGCATGTGCGTAGCTTTTTGTGTAAGCTAGATAATCTACAGAGGTCATGGTACTGAGCCTCACAACAAAGCCCACCCATATACATTTGTGTGTGACCAGCGTGCAGCTAGGATGTCTGAAGCGCTGCCTTGTATAAGAAAATGGACGGGTATCCGGATTCCCGAGCATCCAAGCATCCTCAGAAACCGTACAATTCCGCTCTCAGACCTCCTTACTCTTAAACCAAGTCCAGGTCTTCTATACCACACTGTCACCAACGACCTTGAACACCATGCTGCCACTACCAGGCTTGCTAACAACAACAGCCTCCTCTAGTTTGTCCGCTGTGATGTCCGGGAACTTCCTTCGGTAGTACTTGTCTTCCCACGCCTTCTTGACCGCATCGACCTTGTCTCTAGGGACAAGGTGCACACTGCAGCCTCCCCACCCGGCACCTGTCAGCCTGCTTCCGCATGCACCAGCACTGCGAGCCAAATCGCACAGTTCATCCAGTTCAGGGCAGCTGCAATCGTAAATATCCCTGCATGAGTCTTGCGTCTCGTTCATCAAATCACCAAGCGACTTGAGCAACTCTTTCCCGTCTCCTGGAGGTGAGGCAAGTAGCTGCCGGAACTTGAGGACGCGGAGGGCTTCGGTGAAGACGTGTAGCGCGCGCTGTCGGAGGAGGAACTTGTCCGCGCGAACAGGGAACTTTGACATGTACCGTTTGTTGAGCTCGTGTTCTGTTGATCCAAGGAGACCACAGATGTCGGCCCTCGAGTATCCACCCTCTTGTGGTAGATACTCTCCAGTTAACCTGATAAGCTCGGTAAGCTGCGTTTCGAAGTCAGATACCGACGTCTTAGTGTTGTCTGCAACCCCGCCCTTCTCCTCAAAATAGGTGTCGTGGAAACCCCGTAAGCTGACCCCGAGAGGTGACGAATCTGATGGGAGCTCCTTCTTCAATCCGAATGCCTTTGCGAGGAAGACTGCGGCTAAAGTGCATTCTACTACGCGGAGGTTGTAGCACACTGGGGCAGTGACGTGCTTGTCGGCGGCGACGAAGCTCTGAGCCGTGACGAAGGTAAGCTCGGGGTCTGTCTGAGGGATTTCGAGGCTTGTGTAATCAAGTGCTGGCTTAAACGTTACATAGAGCGCCGAGCCGCGGAGCGAGAAGACGGAAGCAGCCTGGTCCATGCTGGAATACGTGTAAGTCTTGAGTTCAAAGTGTTGCCCTAGTTGGCTTACCCTCCAGAATTAACTCCCACAGCGCGCTCTGAGACAATAGCAAGCTCGCATAGCTCCTTCTTGTCGACTTTGGTCTCGCCGTTGGCAATCAGAGATGCCAGTGCGCTTGTGCATACAAAAGATGCGGAGCTTGATAAGCCTCCACCACTCGGCACGGTGCCTTCGCACAAGATGTCCATGCCACGCGAAACAAAGTGCTTGCCTTGCTTCTTGGACAGCAATTGCGAGACTCCGAGGAGCCCAGACTTGAAGTAGTTTGTCCATTCGTGCGTGGTAGCATCAATTGGTATGTCGCCTTTGGCTGGTATCTCGAACTCGCGGGACGGGAACTTCTGTGATTGTGTACTAGCGATCCGTATCCGCGGTTTCTCATCGGCCGGTCGCACGGCCACTGCCATAATGAAGTCGGCGGTTATAGCCATGGGAAGCACCTCGTAAAGGGAATAGTCGATGTGCTACTGGCTATTAATTACTGATATGTAGAATACCAATGCGTCTTTACCTCGCCAATGATGTTGACTCGACCTGGGCTTCGAGCCACGAATTCTGCCTGCTTGCCGTATAGCTCATTGAACTGCGATAGAAGTCTCTCCCATCGTTTCGTCTGAACCGGAACCGCATCTTCGGGGTAGATGTCGCGCAGAGAGGTTGCCGTTGGGACCTCCATGTTGTTAATAGCTGGAAGGACTTGCGACAGGCCCAAGTAGTGAGCACAGTTGATGAGGGAAGAAACAGGATTGGACACGGAAACAAGGAAAGGGGACGTGATCTAATGTAGGTATCGTGAGGTTTGGTGGGCAATAGCGGGGCTAGCGGGGCAGAGGAGGCTTTCCCAGCTTGGCATCCGTTCCACTACCGAGAGCCAAAGTACGCGGATGCAGGGCAGTTGAGCCTCGTCTCCGCAATCTGACCTAATTTGTTGATGCACAAGATGAGTGTGATAATGTAGCTAGCAATCCGGGGGTTTGTTGGGCCGCAAGGAGCACACAGCGTATGCGTGGACCTTTCCGTTGTAGAGCTTGGGCATTAATTGTTGTGTGTTCTTTTCCAAGTTTGCCTTTTGGAAACGCTGGCCACCTATTCATCCAAGCCCTCTTCCACGGCCACGCGATCCTCTACCCATGCCGCTTCCCGTGCGTCCACTAGTCGAAGCGCTGCGATTGAGGCCTCTCCCGCTCTGTCCGCCCACGCCCACGTAGCCTGAACTTGAAGTCGATGCACCCCTGGGTCTTGCTCCTCCCCGGCCTCTCCCTCTTGTGCCAGCCTTTGGTGCAGCTTCTGCTTTCCTGCGATCCTCCTCCGCTTTCCTGGCGGCTGCCTCTTTCCTCGCCTGCTCTTCAGCTGCTCGGCGCTCCGCAGCATGTTGCCGCTGGACTTGCTCGTCTTGGATGTCGGCGAGATCCTGTGTCGCTCCTTGCCATTGTGGGTTCAATATCAGGCGTTGGTTGTGCTCCGTCTGGGAGAGGATGCGCGTCCATGTTTGTAGGAGGGTTGTGGCATTGTGGACGGTGCGAGACACAGTCTGTATCTTATCAGCATCTTCAGACATGTGCTTTCCTAACCAATGCGTACATCCATGTTGTTCTTCGCCTTCTCCAAGCTTTCCACCACACCCTCAATCACTTTGTTCACATTGCGCACGCTCTCCAGCTCCCTGCGCAACGCCGCCTCTCGAGCCTCTTCGGTAGTGTAATGCGACTCTTTCGTACGCGACTTTCCTGCAGCAGCACCCTCTCCCGTATCGCCAGCATCTGTGGCTTTCTGCTTGGCCTTTCGCGCGGCAGGAGTGTCAAACAGCGCGTCAGAATCCGAGTCGGAGAAGTCCATGCTGTCTACGAGTGTATTGGCGTGACTGCGCGCCGTGATGGTGAATGTTCAATGGATGTGTCAAGCCAGATTGGGTTCCAGTAACGGCGGTCCGACGTGTGTGACATGGGAAGTGACGTGTTTGGCGTGTTTGTTTGGGATGGAATGGTGGGGTGTCGGTGTCGGACGTTTATTGTGGCCCCGGCGCGCCTGCCAAGTTGATAGGATGGCTGGTAACCAACCTCCTCCCTTCACGATGCAAACATCATAGCGGCGCCCACTTCCCGTCGCCGCTACCGTTCCTCGCTCCATCACAACCTCCTCCACAATACCATAGCCTCCCCCCATATTGCTGCCTCAATTCTACTCTGGGTGGCTATTTGCAGGTAGCGCCGTCTCAGTCTCACCTTGTTTTGGTCTTGGACTGTTTATCTTTAAGACGCTCCCTCACCACCACGACACTGCACGCCAGTACCGCTATCAACTGCCCGACCAACCGTCACCATGGAGAGGACGCCGTCACCTCCGCGACGGCTGCACACGCCGCCTGCTCCCATTCACGGCCCCAAACATGACAGCTACGAGCCGTATTCACCTCGCCGTTCCAGCAGAGTCGCCGCGCAAAACCACCTTCACCTCGAGAAAGCCCAACAATCCTCTCCGACGCGTCTGCGCACGGCCCGGGATGTCACGCCTACCAACTCAAGGAGAAAGACTACCCGTCCCGCTGCCACCCACACTCTCTCGCCTCCATCATCACCTATATCTCCAGCAAAGCTCCGCTCGCCTCGCTCGACCCGTCGCTCGCAACAACAAGAACAACGCTTGACGAGCACAATTAGCTCCAGCTCGGACTCGGACTTTGATCCTGACCAGGCTGCTCCCACTCCGGCTGCACAACGCTTCTTATCCGCCATGGCTCCGCAAAAGTCGCTTCTCACCCCAGCCAAGACGCCCCGAAAGCGCGCCCTCAAGGCTGAGGATTCGCTTGGTTCCACTGCACGCGTTCTGTTTGCTGCCAATCGCCCGGCCACTGTCGAGGAAGCCATGCCAACGCCGCGCAAGGCCCGCAAGACCATGGACGCGTTCACGCTCGAGAGCTTCGCTGAGCGAATGGAAGAGGGTGAGAAGATCAACATCTACACCGACTCCAAGGAGCGCGTCCCCACTCGCGACGACGATGGGGAAGACAACCCGTTTACGACGAAGAAAGGCAAAGGAAAGGCCAAAGCCGTGCCGCAGAAGCCTCGCCAGATGGATGCCCATACCAAAGAGCTTTTCGACGCGGCTGCTCGCGGTGAAGGCATGGTGTTCTCGCTGTAAGTCCTCTCTCCACTCATGCGTGCAACCTGTCTAACTCGACGCAGCAAAGGAAAGAAGATCTTCCGCAAATTCCACGATGGTCCTCCATCCGACGCTTCAGATGGTGAGAGGCAGGCTTACGAGGGTGAGCACCTTGGCCAGTCCAGCTCTGCCACCTACGGCCGCATCACGCGCTCTTCCATCAAGCCTCGTCTGCTCTTCAAAGAGGAGATTGCTCGTAGGAAGAAAGAGAATGGCGAAGATGACGACGAGGAAGCCGTCACCGACATCGACCAGCCTGTTGAGACTCCTAGCCGCAAGACCGCCAAAGCGGCTGCGACTTCCACGCAAGAGGTCACGCCGCCGCCTACCAAGAAGCGAGTCAAGGCTAGTAAGTTTCGCCACTATGTTGAAAGGGTTCCAAAGACTAACGTGTCGTAGAAATGTCGTTCGACTCCTGGAGCCGCGTCAAGTCATCTTCCCGCTCAGACAGCGCTAGTCGTGAGAGCAGGAAGCGCAGCGGCCCTACTCTCGAGAGTGGTACTGAGAAGCGCGCTCGAAGCGACCGAAGTGAGCACTCAACCTCGGCCATGTCTGTTGACAGCTTTTAACAAAGCAAATAGCCCGCTAGTGCGCTACATCTCTGCGGTCGAACTGGGCGGCCTTCACTTCAGGGGTTGCCCAGACTTGCATATCGAATCTCCACGATTCCCCGGTCCTGGCGTTTTCTGGCTGCTTCAACGATTACGATTGCATGAGAGCTATCTATGGTTGATACCTACTGCATTGTAATACGGGGAGGGCGAAGCTGGCGTTGGGTGTTGCGTCTTGCATACTCGTGCTTGCGGGATACCCTTCTTTCCTTTACTTCGCCATCATCATAGCGGGATTGTCTGCTATCTTTCTAGAATCTCCGGATTCCTTTACTTCACAACGACTTTTGCAAACACTCCAGCGATATCGGCCCCTATCCTCTTCGACCTCGGTCGGTGGGATTCTTGGCGAGGCTGCTGCCCCGCCCTCTTATACCCTATTATCAGGAGAAAAGGATCGTATGGATGCTCGGTGCAGCATTTGTATGTGACATGGCTATAGGCCTGCGTCCTTGATTTTAGCTTGAAGAGCTCTGGCGGATTGTATTGGATGATACTGCAGCTTGGCTGTGTTTATCTTTATCGTCCAACCATTGGGGTTTCTGAAAGCGGCGTGAGCTATCATCGGCTTTGTTTAGGATGTAGGGCCTGGTGTCAGCTTACTAGGAAGGCTTGCCAACATCGATCCAAGTCATGACAGCATATCAAAATGAAAAACAACGTAAACTATTCAAGATACCTCTGAGTGATGTTTAGTGATACTGAGTGATGTGAATTGAAATACCTTGATATCCCCTTGAACCAAAGCCTCGCGTTAAGTGCAGCCTTTCGAGCCTTGATGGAGTCTTGGGTTCTTTTTTGGTCCCAGGACAAGTTTTGTCCTGACCCAAGGCAGGCAAGGCACAACGTTGAGCCTTGACCCGCAAGGCCTAATATTAGGTAGCACTAGCACGTCACCGATACTCGATTTTGGTGCTTGCAGTTGTTGGGATGTCACTATCGCACCAGTTGATAGGATGTTTAACCCAGTGTTCCTTGCTGTCTTCTAGAGACGGTAGCTAAGGGTTCATGTACTGTGAGCAAGCGCTTGAGCAGGGAGATAACCTTGGTATTTTGCAATAGTGAAATGGGCGAGTTTTGAAATGAGGAAAAGGAAAAATTACGTAAGATGTATGTGAAATACTTTTTTTTGGCCTTGTCAAAGCATCATGATGTCTGTTTTCAAGACGTGGTAAAAAAGTTAAGGCTCCGGATCGTCACCACTATCTCTATGGTAAGGTAGCACCCATCCTATACTCCGTAGCGCCAGTATAGTGCTATTATATTGTATCCTAGCCTAGGCTGAAATTTCTCTCAGGCTTTATCTGAGATCCGAAAAAATGGCTTCCTAGTAGCGTGGTAGCTGCTAGTAATGGGGGCGCGCAGACTAGGAACCCTTGCGTGCGGTGCTTGGTGCTTGAGTTTCCTTGGGACTTTGCAAAGCGCCTTGCGAAATCACAACATGCTACCGCCGTCCAAGATCAATATCCAAAACCTTGACCATATCTCCCCCATCCCCATCCCCATCTTCTCCCTCTCCCTCCTGCCCGTCCCCACCACCATCAATCCCAAAAAACGGCGCAACCCCCATCCTCACCACCCCCTCAAACAACCCCCCAACAACCCCCTTCAACCGCTCCCCCGACTGCCGAAAATCCGGAAACGCATTAACCTCCAACAACCACGTCCTCACCTCCGCTCCTCCTGATCCTCCTCCTTGTTCCACCGAAACCATAAAGTCCAAGCCGAAGACCTCGAAGCTATTCGGCAGCGGCTGGAAATACACCGACATGCCGCGCGCGGCGGCTTCGAAGAGCTCGCCAGTTATGCTGCAGATTTGGGCGAAGGTTTGGGATTTCCAGGTTGGGACGGAGAGGGGGGCGGTGGTGGTGGTGATAGCGGAGGAATGGGTGAAAGGGAAGGAGGGTTGTGGTGGAAGAGTATCGGGAAGATCCCAGAATAACCCTACTGAACCTTCCCTCTCGCCCGTATCCTGTAGACATGTATTCGTGAGATGCGCTTTCAGCGCTTCGTCCAGACCTTCTTCTTCGTCGTCGTCGCCGCCGCCGCTGTTGAAGGTGGAAGCGCTGGGCGAGGTGTAAGGCCGCGCGGCGAAGAGGGCGAGCATCGGTTTGTAGATGTAGATTTTCAGCGCGCCGGTGGCGAGGATGTAGGTTCTGATGTGGAATTTTCGGAGAGAGGTTGGGTCTTGAGATGGGGGTGATGAGGAAGGCGGGTGCAGGAGGAGGGGCGGGTGGATGTAAGGTTGTGCAATGAAATGGCGGAGTTGGGAGGTTATTATGCCTTTGTTATTGTCTTTTTCTGTGGGGGGTTTTGCTGGGTTGGTGGTCGTGGTGGTGGGGAGACAGGGTTCGTCGGCGTTACTCCTCGCATCCGCTTCTTCCCTCTCGTCATCATCATCCTCCTCCTCACTTTCAGAATCCCACCCCTCAAAAATCCCAACAAGTTCCTCCTCACTCGAAAACAGCCTAATGCCCTGACCCCTCTCACTCATCCCCGGCTTCAAAATCCACCACTCCTTCTCCCCGTCCCCACCCGCCTCTCCCCTCGCCCAACTCTCCTTCAGCTCCCATGCCTCCACAAGCGCATCGTCAAGAAACTCCGCGTAATCCACCTCAAACGCTACACTAGGCTTGACATGCCTCTTTAGCACGCTGTCCGGGTACTTGACAATCCAGTTCGCGACCATGGTGCTGAGGAAGTGTTTGCGGATCAGCGCTTTGCGGATCACGTAGGCGTTTGCTAGGGAGGTCGTGGGGTGGGAGAGCAGGTGCTCGAAGTCTAGGCTTTCGTACTGCATGAACTGTAGTAAGGGCGAGGATGCTGATGGGAGGTCTTTTACAGACGTGATGAAATGGTAAGCCGACGGTGGGAGGTGCTTTTGGAGGGCGGCGAGGATGAGGGGTTGCACGTAGGGGTCTTCGTAGTTTATGAGGGCGTAGATTTTTAGGGCAGAGGTGGTGTCGGTCGCCATGGTGGAGAATGGCGAGGGCTGTCTCGGATCGTTCTGATATCCCAGACTCTTTCACGATGTATAGTACACCAGGTAATTAATCCCAGTTCTGCCTGTGCCTGCGTGGGGGGTAGTTGTGGTTCCTCTCAAAGAGAAAAACCCTGTGTGCCAGCGTTTAAGATTGGCAAAGTATGAGATGGCTGGAGTACACGAAGTAAATCGTAACAAATAGAAAATGACCGACGATGGTCCATACGAATTCATGTCCTAGGAAAAGGTCGTAGGATGGAACACCCAACCCGAAAAGTCCAGTTATCGCCTCGCTTAGCGAGCCAATCGCAAGATCACAAGACGATACCAACCGGACGCCGTCGCCTACCCATCCCATCATCCCCTTGCCTGCCCTACCCTAGACTTTTCAAGACAAAAGAAACCCCGAATAGTGGATATCATGGTGAATCAAAATGAATCAAACAACCTCCAAATCATCGTCATCATCCATAGCCGCAATGAGTCCAATATCGAGAGTTCCCAGACTCTCACGCCCCGGCTCCCGAATCCCCTTTTCAGGAAGTAACAAACGTGCTCTCTTCTTCACAGGACTAGGATCGCGTGTACCTCGCGAAGAAAATGAAGACACACTCTCGTCCTTCCTTGCGGGTGAAAGTAGAAGGCCACGCTTGTAGGCGCCACCCCAACCTACAGGCTCAGCATTTGTTCTTGATTTGTTTGAGATGGCGCGTTTTCGTTTCGTAGGACCTAGGGAGACGTCTTCTGCTTTTCTGTCGAGCAGGCCAAGGAATTCGCTGCTCGTCGCTTTGTCGTTGAGCGGGCCATGCGCTGGAGTTTGGCTTCCAGCTGGGAGCTTCTCCAAGCCGGCACCTTTGTGCCTCATATAGTCACTCCCGGCACTAGTTCCCAGATCGCCCAACTTCCTCGCAAGTTCCCGCTCTTTCTCCTTGTCCGCCAGCTGCTTGCGATGCCGCTCTGCTCGAGCCGTTCGGTCCCATGGTTGCTCATCTTGATCGAGCAGCCTAGCGGCACCGCCGACACCAGGAGCGATGTACATTGTCTCATGGAGTATTCGATCGTGGTATTTGCCTTCCCTCCGCAGCTCATCGCCCTTGGGTCTACCTCTTCCTGCACCACCGAACATGCCACCTTTTCCAGTGCCACTAGGGCCCTTGCCAAAGCCAGTCATGGTGTTGACCTCCATGCGTCCTCGCTTGCTCTTTTCCACTTGCAGTTCGAGGTGGAAATCGCAGAACTCAGTCTTGCGTCCGTCAATCCAAGATCCACACTCTTTCCCATCCTTCCTCATAGCATGGCAGAAGTCCAAGTCCCGTGCTGTGCCGACCTCCAGTACTGTATCATCTGAGCTCGTAAGTTTGAGGGAAAACTTGCCGGTATCGCGGTTTCGAGGTGGCATGATGTCGGGATTCAGGACAGCAATCAGAGTTCCTACTGATAATTTCCAAAACCGGGAGAAGCCGGTATCAAACAGGAAAAGATCCAACTCCCACTTGAGGTCTACAAGTTTGATGACCATGAATTTGTTCGATTGGTGCGCGTCCACATCTTGATTTCCTATAGAGCGATCCCGGACAGCGTTCTTTGGCGTCATGGGGGAAGATTTTGACGCGATGATCCCGAGAACCACATAGTCGTTCTCCATATCCGGCGGATCATAGTCAGGCGCTTTGACGGTCTTTAGAAGCTTCGGTATAGTGACCACCGTCTTACCTTCTAGCGTCCGTGCTATTACGTTGTGCTGCATGTCTCTAGACTTGAGATGCAGGCCAGAGAAGGACTCAAAACTTGGTGCATCGCTGCTCTCATCGCGATCCGCAATTTCCGCATATTTTGAAGCAGTTCTGGAGGCCCCGAACGCGGATGTAGGTCTGGAGGTGGCAGAAGGTGCGCGAGAATGTGCCGCTTGTTGCGAAAAGTTTGAGCCTGACCGTGGAGTTGAAGCATGTGTCACATCGCTAGTAGAACGAACGTGCGACTTGTCCAGATTCCTCGCCGATGACGTTGTACTTTGTGAAGTTTTCGTCGAAGTGCTGAGCGCGGATTCTGCTCGAGATGCTGGTCTATCCTTCAGGCCCTCGATGTGTTGAAGGCCAAAACCACGGCTCCTGCTCTGCTCGACTCTGGCTTTTTTTTCATCCCGTTCTCGCTCCTTCTCTCTGCTCTCTGCGATCCGCTCGCTAAAAGATTTTCCGCGTGGCACTTCGGTCTCCCGTGTCGAGTTGGCTCGGGATAGTCTTCCAGATACGCCTGCGGCTTGCATTTTGGCGGAAAAGCTGCTCGCCCGCTTAAGGCTGACATCTTGCGCCCGGAGCCCCTTGTCTATGCCTAGCAGTACCCTTGCCGGACTCCTCTGCTCCTCTTGCGTCCTTCTGTTCCTGATGGGCGAAACAGGAACCTGGACCTCAGATTGCGGCCTTGGAGGATCGAACCTGCGAAAGCTTGTTGAAGTGCTCGGTCGCGACGGAATTCCACTGCTCTCGTTGTCTCCATCTGCTGTTTGGCGCGCCTTCTGCAGCTTCTTGATCTTCAACCTCGCCTCGATGGCTTGTAGTTGCAATTGTAACGTCTCTTCATCCTCGTCCTCCTCGTCGTCTTCCAAATCGGGCTGTCCTCGCGACATGGGGCGGCGCTTGACGGGCGAAGGGGATACAGAGTTGCGCTCGCGGCGCTGTTCGTACTTGCGGCGACCAGAGGGCGAAGCTAGAAGCGCTTCGTGCGGCGATCTCGGTGGCCAGTTTTGCGCGGGTTTCTGGGCTATTGCGCAGTCAGCATCTGCGTCGTGGTGAAGCATAGTCATGTGTAAACAAGGGTTGGTACTCACCCTTTTTGGGGCTCTCTCTCACAATCATTGTTGCGGAGTGTACATGTATTGCCCTCCCGATCTCGCGCCCATATCAACGCCGAGACCCAGTGACAACAAGCAAATACGTGGAGGGTCACGAGAAATGAGATGGAGATGTGTTTGGCGTGTGATGACGAGTCGCGGGCACTGTTGACTCCACAGTCCGCACGTTACTTGGGGTGCAATTAAGCTTCCGTCTGCCAATCTGAAACTAGCCCGGGATGACGCGCCTGTGCGCTCCAGCAACGCGTGCGAGACGCGACCTTGCTCTGCCCATCTTGTTCACACCTTCACAATCCATATCTCCAGTGCGCATTTTTCTTCACGGACTTATCCGACAAATCAATTGCGCTTCTTACATTAACAATGGCGCGCACACGCTCGAAACCTGCCCCAAAAGCAGCAAAAGAAACCACCCCCGAACAGCCTACATCGACCGCGACGCCATTTCCCCCCAGCGATGCAAACCCGCCGAAGTTATTCGTCCTGCCCAAAGACACGTCAAAAGACTCGCGCATAGTTACTCTAGATAACCCAGCCAATGAAACGCCATCAAGATACTACTTCTGCCCCCAAAAAGGCTTCTACGAGTTCACACGGATCGCGGCGCCGAAGAGGGACTGTAGGAGTTGGCTGATCAGCTCAGACAGGAGCTCAGATGAGAATGAAGAGGAGACAGTGACAGGGCAAACAGGAGTGGGCCTGGGGACAGGATATGTGACGAAAGCCGCCGACCTCTTCATCGCTACACCCATCGATCTGCTGTTCCTCATCCTCCCTGCCCTGGTGCCAAAGAAGGCGAAGGAGGCGAAGCAACAGTTCTTGGAGCTGTATGATTATCTAGAAGCTCTATCGTCCACATCGCGGCAATGGAAGGTCCTACTCACACAATACCCAAGCCTGAAAGTTATGATCGAGAAGAGAATGACTGTAATATGCGACACGGTAGAAGCTAGCGACGAAACCATGTACCGCATATCATACGAGAAACTTCTCGCTGTGCTATTGAAGAAGGCAGAAAGAGTATGCAAGAACGGACTGCCCCCATCGTTGGAAGAGAAGTTTGTCAAAACGGCTCTTGAAATACCAATCATGAACATCAAGCGGGAAGAGAGCAGTTGGAGTGTGGTGTCAGAGGCGCCGTCCATAGCTACAGAGTCTCAAGAGTCATCTGCGACATCGAAAGATTCCCAGGTGAGCACTGCTGCCACCAGCATAGTCGTGGAGGAAGATGTTGTAAAGGAGGAGGTCATTGCCGCACCTGCTCTCGCCACACCACCCGAAATACCACACCTCCTCCGCCTCCGCACAGCGCTCACATACCTAACATCCTCCTATCTTTCCCCGACCCTCCGAGCATCACTACAAACTCAACTCCAGTCATCGTCCTTGACTGACTTCGGGCCTCTTACTACGCATCTCGCCGCTATCGCTAAACTGCGTTCCGAAGCCGCGGCCCTGCGCTCAATCTCCGACAACATCAGCCGGAAACGCGAGCTAGAAGATGATGATGAGAAGATCGCGGAGCGCGAAGAGAAGAAGCGGAAGAAGGAAGAGGAGGAAAGAAAGAAGAAGACGGAGAGCAGAGGGATCAAGCAGTTGAAGAAGGCGGATACCAGTGGGATGAAGAAGATGAGTGCTTTCTTCACGAAGGTGCCGAAAAAGGCGTGACGCAAGTACTGAAGAGAGAATAATTGTTGGATTGCAGAGGGGATTTTTAGTGGCAATACAGAGAATTCACAGAGTATGGAGGATCATAAGAATATAAAGTTACCAACGTCATGATCTGGCCATTGGAAAAGTTCGCTAGATATTCGCGGAGGTTCAAAGGCTCTTCGGCGTTGATATGAGAGGAGATTGAAGACAGAGAGATATACTTGGTACGAGCAATTTCCATTAAAGTCATGCCAGTTAAAAACAAGATTGACATTCGGAGGCAATGTCCAACGAGCAAATCAATCGACATTATTAATACATCATTACCGTCCGCTATGTAGGGCGAAGTGGGGCACAAATGAATCCATCTACTTATCCATGTGCTCCGCAGTCAACTCAAAATCTCGAACCGAGTGCCTCCACAGAGCTCATTCCCCTACGCGTCATCAATCATCATGTAGTCCTCATCATCATCCGCCTCATAAAATACACTCTCAGTCTCCCTCGACTCTTGCGACGAACTCCCCGATGCACTTGACCCACTCCGACCCGGACTCCTCGACAACATATCCGTCATCGTCTCCTCTTGCGGGCTAGAACTGGACCGTCTCTCTCTACGACTGCCCTTTCCCCCAAAGCCTGTACCTACATCAGCATCCTTCTCTTCATTCTCATCCGCAATCGCACTCTCATCACTCTTCCTCGCCTTCCGCAAACTTGAAAACGGTTTCACTTTCTTCAACTTCCCCCATTTCTGCTCCGATTTACCGAGCTTGGGCGGCTTAGGCTCAAGATCCACCTCATCCTCCACGGACTGCAACACCGCCTCCTTTTCTTTCCCCTTCCCAGTGGAGCCACCTCCGCTCATCTCCAAGTACTCCTCCACCCCTCTCAACATCTTCCCCCTCACACGATCCGCCACCCGTGCCGAACTCTCCACCCTCTCTCTAAAATCCGGGTTCCGCTCACCAACCTCCATCCATATCTCATTCTCCCTCTGCTGCCTCTTATCCTCCCTCGTCTTATTAACAGCTGTCCACGACGTTCCTGAGCCGAGGGCATCCGTCCCGAAAGAAGTAAAGTTGAGGACTTCAAACTGCGTGGCATGACTCACCACGCTATCGAAGAAGAGCGTGCGGAGGAGGCTTCCCGCTGAGGTGTTATCGCAGACATACTCGACATCCGCAGCACTAATAACACTCTTCCATATCCCACCCGCCGCATCACCTCCGCCCCCGCCTCCGATCTGCGCTCCAGCACTACTCCTTGCCCCAGGTTCAAAAACATCGTACAGCATCCGGAACGCCGTGTCGCGGAACGGCCCCGCGCCCAGGAAGTCGCCGAGGATCCAGGCACTGGCGTGCGAGCGGATGGGATGGTAGTCTAGCGCGTTTTTGTTCAGGCTGTAGATGCTGCTGTGCATATAATCGACGAAGTTTTGGAACGTCGAGGTGGGGATGTTGGGGGGCAGGGTGAGGGCGGTGGCGGTGGCGGTTTTGAGGGCGCGGGTGCAGTGGGCTTGGAGGAGGGTGGGGGGGATGTGCCAGGTTCGCTGTGTGGATGGGGTGGCGCCGGCGGTTATGGATATTGTGTAGCTTTGTAAAGTTAGTGGAGGGGCTTGTAAGTTGGATTGAAGCGGGGCGACTTACCGCATCTCGGGTGAGGGCGCCGGAGGTGGTGAGAGGTAGGGTTTTGCGGGCGGTGGAAATGTGGGCGGCTTGGGCTGGTATTGCGGATTGACGGTGGAGGTTTGGAACCACATGTATGGCGGTGGTTTGCGATCCATCTGGGCTGTCTGAGGGATCGTGGTCAATGTTGATGGGGAAGAGGTCGTGGAGCAGGTGTGCTGGGGGAATGGCGCGTTATATTTGCGTTTGGACACGAGGCGCGTTGCTTTTTGCCTGCCGTTGTCTGGTGAACGTCATGGAGGGGCAAAAATGTACGTTGATTCGATTTTCGCACTTGTATTTATGAGGGAAACGGGAGGATTTCTATCAAAGATTCGTCTTGTGGATATGTATAGTGCCTTGTTACTCACACTCGGTCAGTAGCTATGTCCTACGCCTTGATTCGAAAGGATTTTTTTGGTTTGATGGCCTGAAGTGCTCTCTCAAGGTTTCCCGCTCTGAATCGTTTGTCAGTTCGTCATGCACGAATGGCCGTCGCTGCGATCCACGCGATCTTTGCTGGTTCGATTTCTATGCACTTTAACCATACGTCGGTCAACACATGCGTTTTTATGGATAAAATTTGCACGAGTTGCATTTGCGATCAGGGCACTTCTCAAGCATATCAACGTTGTCGTTGAATGGTAGTCATGCAGTGTGTTCACGTGCCAGGTTGAGACATGTCTCACGACATCATGTGCACCTTCCAATACACATCCATCTTCATCCTCAACGTCTTGAAGATAGTTGAATAAATTTCGTCTGTAAGTGCATGAGCAATCGAAATATTTCCGCCTCTCGGCACTGGCGTAGGAATATTTGATAAACATTGACTAAGAAGATCTACAGAAGGAATATATTCCTGGAAGTATGGGTCAACTGTTCTAAATATGGAGATAAGCTTCGGTGCATAGATGGTAACTGTGTTGATCCGTCAATTTTACGTGGCTGAGTTGTAGATAGACACTCAATGATGATAGAAATATACCCCGCCTGAAAGTCTATCATTCCCAACTCCCAGACTTCCCTTCGACACGTCCAATTTACTGCCACAAGGTCTCTACAAGGGGAAATTGTATGATGATGTCTCTTGAGATTATTATTCTGCGAGAGATGGGTGGCAGGAAAGTTCTGCGGAAATTGTTGAGGCGCAGTTTGTGTCTATCAATGTTCGGTGGTTGCCTGACCTGCCGGTCTTCCGATCAAGTGCCACATTCATTACTGTGCTATAGGTCAACATCTTGCAATCTCACAATGACAATCAGCAGCTTGATCCATCGTGCAAAAACTCGGCTACGTTGGTACCTTGGCACTGCACCGTAATTCCTCAAACGGAACTATACGACCGTCCTTTCAGGCCTCCGGGGGCCTCAATAAGACCACACTGCGACGATCCAAAGAGAGACCCACCACAATGGCATGCCTAACTAACGACCAGTAGCAGTATAAGTATGTGCATCGTCCATGTATCATCGTCTGGACCTCTTATTGACAATAGCTCAAACCCACAATCTCATCCAGCCTTATCCATACATTGCCTGCATTGACGATTTTGACCGTCTATTACAAGTTCAAGATGAAGCTCGATCTTTGTTCCTACCTCCTCCTAAGCATCGCCTCCCTTTCAACAACTGTCCTCGCCGGCCCCTGTGCAGTCAGTCACGAATCATGCACCATCGGCGAACCTGACCGTTGTGGATGCGGTACAGGGAAAATTGTATGACCCTTCCCTCATCATCGCCCACCCCCTATACCACTATCACCCCACCCATTCTTGTATCCATCCCTCCTCCCTCAAACCTATATGCTAACTATCTCCGTTCTATGTAGTACACATGCAGGCATATTAACGGTAAGTTCGGGTCCCTACTGAAAATTCAAACAGGGTTCCAGGCGGTGGTTCGGGTAGCTGTTAAACTTGGGAAATTACTGACAGTGTTTCGGAATAGCTTGGCCGAAATGGGGTTATGTGAAGAATTGCCCCAAGAAGCCGGGGAAGCTGCAGTGTATTGATGGAGAATGTGTCGATTAAGTGCGGATGGCTATTCAACTGTGGTCTGAAGAGGATATCGATGGACGGGTGAGAGGTGTGAAGGGGCCGATTTATACACAAGTTTGTCAAATAAAAAGGATCGGTAGCAGCTTCAACTAATTGTAGCAACTTATCATGCCCTTTCCCAGCCACCACAAGAATTCCTTTATGCTCATTAAATAGGTGTTCTATAAAATACCAAATACTACGCACGCCACCCTCACCCGACAGAACGAGCAAGACTCCGGTCAAAACTCCCCCTCATCCTCTCACCAAGCCGATAGAAAATGTACGGTAGGGGGAAGAACACCACATCAATCAATCCCAAAAGCGTAAACGACCAACCGACGCCAAACCGATAATATAATTTGACCGAGAAGAGCGGCAGCACGCCGCCAATGATAGAGTGGATAAGTATGCTAGCACCGACGCCCGAGGTCCCATATGTGGTGTAAGAGCCCAGAATGTATGATATACAGAAGAACTGAGCCTTGTTAGCCAAGATACCGGAAGTCGTATGAGGTCGAAAACACTCACCTGGGTACCAGAAGCGCCCGCCGCAAAGATCCCGGATCCGACCAATGGCCAAATCCAATGCACTGCCTTCGATGCCGTCCATGCATGGAAAATTAGTCCCATTCCAACCAGAGGCCAAAATGCTATCATGGGTAAAAGTCGAATCTCGGCCTTCTCGTACCCTCTCTTCATCCTTGCCTTCACAATCGCGTTGCTTAAGACACCACCTAGGAGGATCCCAACGAGGCTCCCGACAGCGATTCCTACGTACACATATCCAAACTTTGTACCGCTCCACTGATATTTGAGGGAAAAGGTCACCGGAGTCGTGATGTACAAAATGTACATGAAGCCATAATTGACAGCGGAGATGTACGAAGTGAAGAAGATCGGAGGTGAGCGTAACATAAAAAGAGGAAGTTTCATACTGCGGACGAAGCGTTGAGAAGGCGATAGCTGCGAAATGACTTCAGGTCTCGAACGGAGTCGTTGGTTGTGTGTTATGAGTCGGAGCTTGATAGCCTTGCGTCGAAGCAGAACTGACTCATGTGTCTCTTTCAAGCTGAACGAAGCGACAATGGTGCAGAATGCTCCGATTATCGCGGTGCCCCAGAAGACCCAGCGCCAGCCCCATTTCTCATTGACATGGGTCGCTGCCATGGGACTCAACGCTGATCCCAGACTAAAAGCAACTCCGATTATCGTGAGTGGGATACCTCTTTTATCTTGGGGGAACATGTCCGCAATACTGCTAGGCGCAAGGGCTATAGCAGTGCTACCTCCACATCCGGCAAGAAACCTGGCTCCGGCGAGAGCCCTGAGAGAGAACGTGGAAGCACACCAGCAGTTTGCGCCAATGAACATGAGATTGCAGAGATGATACATTGGCGCTCGGCCGTATATTTCGGATAATGGAAACAGGAGCAGCGGACCAAGCGCATAGCCAAGGAGGTATGCTGAGACGATGAAAGGAGTTAGGTAAGAGTCGAAAGAGAAGTCTTTCGTAATATTGGGTATTGCGGGTATGAGAACGGTCGACGCGAACGAGCTATTTGTATTTTAGGCATGCTCAGCAGCTGATGAATTGAAAAACTACTTACACCACGAAGACCGTCAAGGTTATAATCCCGACGTTCAGCGACTTCTTCCACGCTGGCCATTTACGTGGATTTGCCCGATCGCTTTCTCCATCCCAGTCCACAATGCTGTCTTCCGTCTCCTCCTCTTGGTTTGGTAATGCACCCTCGACGTTCGCTTCTTCGATTGGTGTCTCTGCCTGCCGCTCGGTACGCGGGCTTTGGGGCTTCCTGGGGCTCTCGCCTCCAGTATAAAAGCTCGAGATTGCTTTGTCGTACAGGTCTAAAACCTCCTTGCGAATCCTCGACGGGGTACTGCTCCTGCTATGGTCCGAGGCTGCTGTTTCGGCGTCTACACATGGGGCTGAGAGTCTCCCTTGATCGCGATAGGCATACAGATGGTCCATAGTGATGAGTCGTGGTCAACAGCTTGGTCGGAGTGCTACCATGAAGCTATGGGAGGGACATATTGGGGGAAGAAGTGCGTAAGATGTGAGATTGAAAAGACGTGAAGGAGATTTCACACCGCGATCACTTTTAAGTGTGATGGAAGCACTTCGCCTGGTCGAGAATGCTGTCAAGGAAGTCGCAAAATTCACCCCGTATGTGACTGCGTACGAAGTAATTGAAATTGCGCTGCAAACGACGGAGCGGAAATGGATTGGACGATCACCGAAGACACCTATGTGGTACAGTGATAGGTAGTGACGTAGCAAACGATGAATAAAATAGCAATCGGTGAATGAGTATAGAATAGAGGAGTAGAAGAATAAAGCGAGATTACCGTTACGTGGGTTTACCTTCCCCAAAATATATCACTATTTGGACTTGGTCCATCCTAGTGTATGCGAACAGCAAGCCCAGGGAGTATTCAACATTCGGCGGAGGCTCCCTAGTGTTCCATGTTATGTGATATCTTATATAAACCCAGGAGAAGTCCCTTCATTGCTCTAGGGCTATCTCTCGGCTCCGCTCGCACTCCCTCGAGTGTCCTCATAGTGCTGGGCTTGAGGCCTTTGCAGAATTTATAGCATGTGTGACTGTAGAACTTAGCCCGTATGTACTGTTGGGCGGCCCGTGAACGCGATCGGAGGCTTGCGAAGCATGTCATTCAAGGGGTGGCGCTCGGCGTGTTTGCGTGACGCAGAAATAGGAACAACGTGCTCCTACGGCCTCCAGTTCTAGAAAAGTATCGCTGACTATACAGAGACAAACATATATGCCTTCAAGGCGTGATTCGGCTGGTCCTAAGGAGGATGTGCGGTTGGGAAGGATTGAAAGATGACGTTGTTGCCTAAAGCTTAGTCATTCATCCACCTCCGCAACCCGCATCTCATTCTTCGGCATCCATCAACTTTCAATACCATTATATCCTCAACCTCACCTACGAAGCTATCAATTGTCCAGGATATCACTCACACTCCGCACTCCATAGAACATACGATGTGCGGACCTAGTTGTGGTTCGCCGGTGCCCCGTCCTGCCTCAGCAGGTGGGGGCGGTAACGTTCTGGGGCTTCAAGAAGGACGATGTAGGCTCGTTCCTCAATGCTACGAAAGCCGTGGAACATTATCCTCTGTACCAGACTACAGCGTCGCATTTCGCGACGTTCCACTGGTACATAACGCGATCGCAAATAGCTTCCGATGTGCTTATACAATCTAGATTGACGTCAGCGTTGAATGGCAACAATCCTTCAAGCAAACATCCGCCATCAGCTTCCTCGACCTCCCCAAGGAAATCAGAGACATGATCTACGGCCTTATATGCGCCGAGCTCCCCCATCACGGGCGGTATTGGCCGCCTACAGATCTGGATCCGGCAACGAGAAAGCCGGTCCCTCGTGCAGAAGGCGGTCTTGTAGAAAATTCAAACTTAGATCCTGAGAGCTACACCAGAGACGCATCAGGACGAGCAGCGCCCTTCAAAACTCTGGAAATCATGCGAACATGTCGCCAAATCCACTCTGAATTCGCCGAAATCTTATACTCGGAACCGCTCGAAATGACCTTCTCGAACGCAGGCGAGAACCTGACACCCCTCTCACCTACCTACGCACCTTTAGTCCGCTTCATCCTCATAATCATGGGAAGCAGGTTCACAGCACCATCGCAATATTTTATTCCCGTGCTCCAAATGTCGAATTGCGTCGCGGATATGTTTCCAAACCTCAAGGTCTTGTACATGGGATGGATCAGCCCGGCGTATACTAGACTTTCACAAGATGCGGAACATTGGGAGATATGTGATGGGCAGGCTGAGGGATTGACGCCGGAGGGGTGCGTTGTGAGGATTGTGAAGAAGCTGAAGAGGGTTTGTAGAGAGTTTGGAGTAAAGGCTTCATTGCCCCACTGTTTTGAATTGGTGAAGATGAGTCCATGGGAAACGGAGGTGGGTACGCCTTTTTGTGAGGCAGCGCGGAGGTTCAGGAGGAAGGCGCCGAAGACGAAATGAAGAGATGAAACCTACATGGATAAGGGACTTTGGATGATGGAAGCAAATGTGTAAACTTTCAGAAGCACTCGGTAACGACAACTTCCTTCATACTCTTCTGTCGCGTAGGATATACGGTGGATATATGAAGGCTCAGCTCGAGCTCATCAGGTGATCGGACGATTGTTCTCCCGGCTCTGTGTATATAGTCTCATCTGATCTCGCCTCAATACACTAGAGCTTCGCTCTCCTGAATCCTCTCCCTGAGCTCGATTTTCCTCTACATCTTCCTTTACATGGTCTCAGAGATTGCATGACATGTCGAACTGGAAAGCTATAGCAGTGACAATCTCGTATCTCAGGAGCAAAAACAGCGATATCCCTTTCACCAAAAGTAGCGGGGAAAAGTGGCAAAACGCCCACGTTTTGCAGCAACGAAAAGGACAAGCAGTCATGTTCTACAGAAACCATCCATGTCTCTAGTTATAGCTAATCTCAAGGATATAAACATGGCTAGATCACGTTCTTTTCCCATTATCTAGGCTAGCTGCAGACCCATTCTCGCGTCTCCGAAGAGGAGGGAAGAGTGCGCTCTGGTTCTAACTTGCCAATCAATGAAGTACCTTTAGATGCCGACGCAGCTCCCGAGAACGAAAAACTCGCCGTTCGGTCGCGTCTACCAACGCACGCGGTCCTCACGCGGAGAACAAGAACGGCCATGCCGTACCACCACCTCCCCGTCCTTTTACCGCTAGCATTCGCAAGGGAGACCAGAGAATGCAGGATCATAGCTTGGTTACTAGCCTCGAAAATTCTCCGAAGGTCACGTCGTGCAACGAGGACTTGAGGACGCGGGTGGCCACAGCGGGAAGAGAAGAGAAGATGCGGTGCTTGGGGCTAGACATCGGATGGACATGCCCAGCGTCTGTAGTGATTGACTGACTGAGTGCTGATGTTCGTATGTGGATGTCGTGCTTCACCTGGGCAGTCGAGTGTAGTAGTAGTAGGAGCACCTGGCGGGTAAGTGCTGGATCGAGATCTAGAAGAGTTAGCTGAAGCGTTAGTTACCTTAAGCTCGGGTGGGGAGTGTGGATAATCGTCAAAAGGAGAAATGGAGAAAAAGCCCACGTAACTCAACTCGTCATAATTGTCCATCGGCCTCCCAAGGCAACAGCGAAGAAGAACGAAGCGCATGTTCTAGTTCCTGTCCTCAGCTACTCACCCATGATATGCATCTCCATCTGCACAGTCGGTACCAAGAATTGCCATGAGCGCATGTGCAGCTGTGAATGCAGCTCGCCAATTTGATACTCGGGTTCCCACACATCTTTCGGGAGCCTGGAATTGGAGACAGGCGCCAAACGTTTTGGCAATGCGCACGGCAGCAGCAGCAATCCCGTTTCCTGGAATAGCTCTGGTAGCGTTTACCGATGGGGTGTCGGTTCGGGAACAGACATGGGGAAGTGGCAAAGAAAGAGATGCAGCAGTGCCGGCTGTCGCTTGAGGCTCTTCCGGTGGCGATATGCGAGGAAGAGGAAAGGGAGAGAAACGAAACGACAACTGTGACGGGTGCGGTGTTACGAGTCTAGGAGAGAAAGGGACGAGAAGGAGTAAAATGAAGTCGATGACTAAGTCCACCGATGGCAATCAGTGGGAAATGGATCCCACAGTTCTTGGTCATCTAGTACATGTGTCCGTCCTACCGAGATTCTGCGTCTTTGCGTTAACGTCTACTGTTACGGTACCACGCATCTGTGTCGCGTCTCGGGACATCGTCGATCAATCGCGTCGCGCCGCAATCGTGATGGGACAATTGAGTGTACATACAATGCACGCCGTGAAGCAACCCCCATTCTGTCAAAAACGGTTACCCACCGCAGTCTCATCTATCAATCTATCTAAGCGCAACAACAGAGGAGAGAAACGAAAACTTCAAGCGCAAAAAATCAACACGTCGCACATGACCTCAACATTCGAGCCAGTGGAGAGCACGGAACCGCTGTCAAACCTGTGTGCTTTTGGATCAACATATACGTGCGTTTCCGCAAAACTGCACCGCCCCCCACGCCCGAGAGCCGCAGCACGCCGTGCCTAACCAGCCAATTACATACATCAAACGTCTTCTCGGGCCGGTAGCACATAATGAACGGGTAGCCGCCGTAGGTCCGCCGCAAGGAGCGGCGGGGAAACATCACGGAGCCCGACTTCCTTGTGGAAGAACTGCAAGGGTGCTAACTGAAAGGCAGACTTCGACTCTGTTGTGCAGAGAGTAGCAATTAGAAGGGTGGTACAAGTGGCGGGGGTATATGCAAGAAAGCGTTTCCGGTGGTGGGTCTTCGTGTTACCTTGGGATCCGACGAGCGCTGTGAGTCTTAGAAGGCCCGTGGCTAAGGGTCTGGACGAGCACATGGTGACTGCGCTACGGACGTGTGGAGGCGTACTGTGCGTGCGAGGTTTGAGCAACGGTTCGAAATATGTCGTGGCATGTTGCTCCGAGGGGGCCGACAAGATGTTCGACTGGGTATGAGTCGGCCTTCTGCGATACCATGGACGAGGCAAGACGTCTGCAGCACTTCGGAGTTTGAACGGTTCCGAAGCGGAGCGTGGTGTGTGGAGAAACGTATCGGAAGGTATTCTCTGGTACGGTTTGAGATGTCGTCTTTCCATGCGTATTCGTGTGTTGAAGCGCCTCCCCTCAGATCTGTGGAGAAAGCTGAGATGATTCTCCGGTGGTACGAGTGTGTTGGCTTGTCACGCGTGCTGCGGTTTTAGGCTGAGGTCTGGAGATCAGTGACCGGAATGCGAATGTTTTGTTCCTCTGCATACGCGGCATGGTGGGAGGAGGGTCCCTGTTTGACAGGCCAGGCTGAGTTCTTACATGGTATCGAAAAGCACGGTTTGACTTGATGAACGTTACCGCGGGTGTATGTCTTGCTGGAGGGCTGAGGTCAGGCTTCATCTTCAGGAATTCATGCCCCCAAAAGCAAACATCGATACCCAACGCTCGCTTTGGTGGGGTGATGCTCATAACACCGTAAGGCTGAGGCAAAGCAAGTTCATACGAAAAGCAAGTCTTACCGTTCGTGATACCCGATCACCATCTGGATGCGCAGACCGCGCCGTAACACGAGCAACCTCCAGCCCCCAAAGGCTTGCTGCCTTCAGCTCCCAGCCGTCATGATCGCCATTGGAGGGACGCTGTACAGACCCGTTTGCGGCTGCATGACGACATGGTCTCCGATGCATAGGAATCGCTCACTACCATCCTTCTTACCACACCATGGACCACAAGTGGGAGCCTGACGCGATATTGTGGCTTGTGAAGGGCGTTGGATATGCTTGCACGTCGTCCCCCAGGAAACCAAGACGATATGGTACGATGGCGCAGAATCGGGCGCAGGGGGATCTCATGCTCGCAATCTCAGCCTCTTGTCCCGCAGGACGGAGAAGAAGAAGAAGGCAACAAGTGAGCTGTTTTGTTATCAAGATCCAACAACCTTATCCGATCAAACGAGCGCAACGATGACGGGGACTCCCACTCCTCGCAATATAGGACCCGCGTGGGGTTCCTACTATAGCACGCAGGCCCTTTCGCTTCTTGCTGCGAGTATCATGCCATGGCATAGCAATATCGACGATATTGATATACTGGAATATGCACCTGCACCGCGGGTCAGCCCAGGGAATTACCAGATGCAGCGAATGAGGTCGACAGGGCAATATATTTTTTCTTCCCATTCCGCGAACCAAGGTTAGCAACCTGGACGCTTTTTCAGGCTTTTTATTTCTTCGTGTCAGACTGTCATCATTGGCATCAATACGCGAGAGGTCCGATAAGCTAGCTGCCGAGATGCTCAATCAATCTTGAAATGAGAGGCGCTTTGTTGTTGATGATGATGATGCGAGAAGTGATGAGGGATGGAAAGAGGAAAATGTTGACGGTCGTGTCGGATACGACAGGAGTTCATCATGAGGGCTGTTAGCAGGTGAATACAGTACACTAAGGCAAGGTAAGGTGGAAAGCATATCAAAGTACTCCGTACGGCACCGATATTGATGTAAGGTTTACGGCTTTACTGCTGCTCGGTGTTCCTGAGTGCTGCTGGTGAGGCATTATTCTCGGCCAACAAGGGTAACGGACACAAACGACAACGATTCTCGCCACACCATCACAGAAAGGAGTGTCTTGGCCGCGCGCATTCATAGTCATAACCCTAACACTTCTGCACGCCATCCTCGGACGCTCAACGCCCATGCGCCACAAACCTCCACCAAGACACAAGGCACGAGTCTGCTTCCCCTATTCGTCACACATGTCACACAGCTGATGCGGGAGCCGAGAGTCGACGTTTTTTTCTGAGCTTCATGCTGGGCGCCCGCCGCCACCTTTGGCTTTTCAGGCTTTTTCAGGGTCAGATGATCGAGGGTGTGCATGGTGAGGTCGGAGATCAGGCCAAAACGCTTCCCATGCGGCTTGCTCAGGCGGCGCCGCGATCGTGATGATGATGATGCCGGTGGTTTCCGTCCCCCTTTCGTGTGTTGCATGTACCGTACATACAATACCTACATATGTACCACACATAATCACAGTACATGATGACTTTCTTCGCTGATTCGAAAATTGCTGGTGGGCCCATAAACAGTAGACTAAAAATCCAGTCTGCCGCGTGGACGTAGACAGTAGCCTCGGACGTCCCAACACATTGGAAGTTACAACGTGTTCAATAGGAAATAGCAACAACGCCCCTAGCCGAGCCCAAAAAATTTCTCCCAACAACAACAATAGTCTCCTAATCTCAAACCATAAAAAAAAGAGGTCCTCCAGGACCAACTCGCAGATCATGGAGCTAGGGAGCGAAACATCAACTGCCTTGCCCAGGCTATGCTGCGTGCGTGCACTGTGCAATCGATACCGGTACCTAATCGATAGATCATATGGGCCCACGCCAATGCCGATGCCAATGCCATGCTCATGCCGAGCCCGTTGACCGATAGCGCCGTAGAAGGTCCAGAAAGCTTTGTTCGCATCTTTGCTGGGAGAACCCAAAGGGAAGATAATGGCCCGACTGCGACTCTATTTGACTCAGCCCCCCTCAACAACCTGCAAACCTTATTGTTATTGCTGATTTGCCCGAGACCACGGTACTAATAATGTCTCTTGTGTAGTGTGTACTATAGAGTGCGTAAGTGTATGTCTTGTGCAAATAATATGCGTTCATAGATTATTAGTTATCATTATCAAATAATCATCCCAAGGTCTCGATCGCTGCTATCGATACTTCGTACCCACTATTCACTACAAGAACAAATCGTCAAATCATCAATCTGAAAGCCGCGTTCCCACTCATCATCCAATAATCTATATGATGTTAGTTTCCATTTGACATCTACTCTCGCAGGGGTTCGCGCAAATCTGCACCCAGTCTAGTCTGGTATAGATGAACGGTGGTAGGGTTTGGTATTGTAGTGGTCGTGAGTGTTGATCATTGATACCTCATGAAGATTGGATGATTGCGTTGGTTGGTCGGGAGGGTACGGTACCGTGCTACCACGAGCAGTAAGGCGCAGCACGCGAGCAGCTTGCAAGCATGCACCTTGCTGCACCGGTGAGTTACGCTAATTTTCTTCTCTCTCTCGCTCGCTCGTTCAGTCTCTCTTTTTGCCTTCAAGTCAGTCTCGTGTCCCGCTCAAAACACAAACCAACCAAAAGGCCAAAAGGGCAAAGCCCAGGCCCACTCGAACGCTACGGCTGCAGCCACCAACTCCACTCTTTCCAACCTAGCAAATCTGCGAGAGAGAGTGAGAGTCAAAGGGGGACGCCCAATCGTAGTTCGCTCACCGGCTTACACTGAGTTGGCGTGCGTCTTGCAGGCAGTCCCATGCATTGCATCGCTCTGGAGCTAGTACCATCCCTGTACTTGTGCGGGTGGGTGGGCATGGCTAGTTTGCAATCTGGTTGGTCGCTTCACCTTGCGCCGGCGTCTGCTTTGGGATATGGCTGCATTGCGCGAGCAGGAAGCGAGGCAGGGGTGTGCGCCTTTTCGTGTCACCGACTTTTTCTGTCTGGGCTGAAGGTTGGGGGCGGCGGGCTCCGCTAGAGCGGGATTGGATTGGTATGCTATCGGCCGGGTGTAAGCGAGCGAACGACGAGGTTGGAGTCATGTAATGAACTACACTGTGAAGGCTGGTGATGATGGAGTGATCGAGTGATTCAACAACAAAGGCTGGTTGGAGGTGCGAGAATGATGCTTCTTCTGGCGATGCGACGCTGGTCGCATCGCCGTAACGTATCTTTTGATTTGATTCTTGTTGAGCTTGCCGCTGGGCAAGTCTTCTGTTTCTGTCTGTCCGCTCGCGCTGGACCCAACTACCATACAGTGTTTGAGCCAAAAGGTGTTAAAACCCGCTCTGGTATCTTTGTAACAATGAAAAAAAAATAAAGGTAAAAATGACAGTAAACGACTGTGGATGCACCGGCACTAGGTGTCCAAGGTCCCCCCGAAATTACAGAAAACTCCGTGTAAATGCTTCTCAGAAAAACAACTTCCAAACATGTCGTTGAACATGAAAAGTGAAAAAAGGAAAGACAACTAAGCCATCGAGGCTTGAACCTCCCAGAAGTTAAAGCGAGTAAGTGAACAACCATCATGGCCGTGAACTTTCTAAATCCAAGGCTTTGTATCGGTCCAGAAGGGAACATCATAACATGGATCCAAGTGCCGCAAGGGAAGTCTATTTTAATAGAAGAAAACGCCGGAAGATCGTAAGGTCCGCAACACCGCGAAAAAGGCCGCTTAAGAATATGATCCGATCATGACTTTTCGAAATGGTGAGGAAATATGAACACATGGTGGAGAAGTCTATCCGACATGTGTGGTCCAATCTGGCATCAGGAACAGCTTAGTAGACATGTACCGGTGCCATCATCGGCGGCTGAAACGATACATGCTTGACTAAGTTGGCTGCCTGGATGAAAGGATGGAACCACGTATTGGTCGGAGAGGAAACGTATTGTTGAGCGGCTCGAGTAGGGTACTTTTGAGCTGGAGGAGCAACGTGCGTGAAAGATCCATTAGATGAAGTCGACGAAGCTGATGAACAGGCAGAGAATACAGATCCAGTGTCCGAGTTGGAGCTTCCGGATGAAGTTGAGTATTGTGGGTAGGGGAGCTCGAAGGTAGGAGGTGAGTAGACTGGACCAGGGAGGGGAGCAACAGAAGGAATGGACTGAGGCTGGTAGAAGGGACCTTCCTGGGCAAAGTCCACGGGCGTGAAGGGCGGTGATGACAAGGGTGTAGCAGCCGCTGACTTTGTGGCCGTGAACCTGGGGCACCTGGTAATGACATCACGAAGCTCTGGGATGGTGATCCTCTTGGCTGGGTTGAACTCGAAGATACGCCTCATGATGGAGTCAAGTTCGGGGGAAACAGGAAGAATGGACCTCAAGAACTTGGGGTCCTTCATGTAGGCGCGGAAGGTGCTGTCCTCGAAAGAAGCACGCTTCCATGGGTTGCGGCCACAGGTCAGGTTGACCAAGATGACGCCGAGGCTCCACACGTCGTTGGGCGCTGACGCATAGCAAGAATAGGCCTTTGGTGCCGAGGTTTGACATTCTATCAAGGTTAACACGTGACTTTATAGAAATAGTCGAAATGACTCACCAGGCGACATGTAGAAGGTCGAGCCGCATCCAAAGTCCGAAGTAATGTGGTCACTGGTGGCGAGTCCAAAATCGGCAAGCTTGCAGGTCATTCCTTGGTCTTTCACGAGGATGTTCTCCGGCTTCAGGTCCCTGTGGTAGATTCCAATGGAGTGGCAGTATTCTACGGCGTCCAAGATCTGGAGGAAGGCCCTCTTGGCAAGAGCATCGTTACCAACGTATTTGCCCTGCTCGGTGATGTTGGAGAACAAGTCACCTTCTGGGCAGTACTCGATGACAACGTATGTGCAGTCTGGGGCGTCCATGATCTTAACCAAAGAAACAACATTGGGGTGAGCAGAGGCCTGGTGATGGAGCTGGATTTCCCGTTGCTGGAACTTGCGTTGTCTGGGCTCCAAACCTAGCTTGTTGAGGGCCTTTACGGCATAGGGGGTGTTGGTCTGAATGTCCACGGCAGTGTACACGACTCCATAGGCTCCGACACCGAGGATTCCGGTGAGTTGCAGTCTTCCAGCAAGAATTTGGCCTAGACGGTCTTCCGGCGCACAGAATGCATTGAGAATGGGAGATGCTGGTGGCGTCGGCAACATAGTGTTGTGGGAGAGAAGAGTGAAAAGTCCTCGCAGGTCCACTGAAGGCCTCAAGGACGGGACAAGTACTCCTGGGAAGGACTGGTCGATGTGATCCAATACGGGTCCCGTGAAACGGAGTGCTTGAGAAAGAGACAGCACGGTATTACAAGAAGAGAGATCCGGTGGCTGAGTGTGGCCGAGGTAGTGAGGTAGTCAAGGGCAATGGGTGAAGAAGTGAGCTGTAGGTCGTGGTGGAGGAGGTGAGGGTATAGGTGTAGGTATATGAGGGTAAGGCGGGTATGATGTATGGGTGTACGAAGACGGCTGGGCGGCAGTAATAAAGCGAGACGGGCTTCGCAGGCAGGGGCATGTTATTGGCTGTGGGCGGCAGGTAGCCCCGGGTTCTGTAAATACACAGAAGGGATGGACGCACAGGGGTGAGAAGCAACGCCATGACGAAGACAGGCATCAGCATCAATGGCGGGCCATGGCGGGCCACAGTGTGGGAGAGTGGGTGGCGCTAAAACCGGCCGGGTTCCACTCACGCACCCTGGCGCTGGAGCAGGAGCGCCGCCAGACAAGGAAGTCGCGTCGTAAGGAGGCAAAGTGAGGGAGACGGAGGCACGGAGCCAGAATTGGCGCTTACCGCACGCAGCTAGCGCCGTCCACCGCTGCACGCAGATTGATCATTGATGATTGACCGATTCACTCATTGCCGGATGCACTGAATCGTGCCCGGCGGCTGTGTAGGCGGCCAATGACAATGACCGTCTGCCAGTGTCTGCCAGTCCACTGCGGGCTGCTGTCACCGGCCGACACAGCCAGTGACAGGCGACGTCGAAAACAGGCCGCGCGCCCCAACAAGAAGGCTGAAAGAACTCAGTGGTCGAAGCAGAGACACTGGCCAGGCCGTTGCCGGCTAGCGCTGCCCCAGCAGAGCCTGCAAAGCTTACGACGTCGACGTCTCGCCTTCAGGCTTCGCCTCTGTCCTCTGGCGTGCACGGCCGGAGTTCAGTCAGTGACGAAACCAGCCGCCGGCGATCCTGGCTCATCCTGCTCCTTCGCTGGCCCTTTCTGAGATCTGACAGTCATGCGGCTTCAGAGCTTGAGCTCGAGAGCGTGCCGCTGCCTGAAGCCAGGTCTCGTTTCGGTTTCGCCTTTGCCATCCTTGGTGGCTTCGTTGTGTTCACCGAACGCCTGGCTGGCGTTGGGCGAGCTGCCTCGCACACGCAACGTTGGAGCCCCCCAGCGCCCTGATTGGCCCCGTCCATCGACCATCTATCGAATGGTCATGGGCGGAGCTGGCACTGACTAACCGAGACGTTTGTCTTCCTTGCCCCCCTTGTCCGGCTGCCGCTGTTGATTGGCTCCGCGCAGTGACATGCCGCGCCTCGAATTTTCTACAGAGTTTCGCCGCCAGCGAATAATGCCCGGAGATTATTTCTGCCATCCTGCCAATCGCTCTCTATCTGACTCACCCACCGCAGCTCTCACCCACAATTTCCTCGTCTTGTGACCGCACACACGACGGCTCATCCACAGCACAAGCCCTGGCTTCAGCCTTGATCCATCATTGATTGTGGACAACGTAGCCTCCAAATCGATTTAATGACTGCCTCACCCGACAAAGGGGCGATAGTCTGGGATGATGACTAGAACGTCATGGCTCCAAATCGGACGGGCAGGGGCATCTGCAATGTTGATTCTCCCGGCACACCTCGATCAGGATGATTCGTATTCCATGCCCGTTGGATTGCTGTTACCGAGCCGCGCTTGTCCTTTGTTGATACTGATAGCCTGCCCAGGTGGCGACCAGGGGTGGGAAACGAAATGGTTGCAGAAGCAGGCGCAGTCTTTTCTTTTCCTCGCCTGTCATCTGTGCAGGCCAGGCCAGCCAAGCACACTTCCCGCTGGCTAAACTCTATCGGCCACGCTCTCAACCATGCCGCCATGCTCTGCGGGAGTCTGTGGGCAAATGACTGCGGATCGTGTCCGAGCAATGATATCGTCGCAAATTCCATGCCACTCACCCTATTCCAAGTCATGTAATATGTGTGCTTCCGTATGCATGGCAACGGAATGCTCGAGAATAATGCACATTCCTCTGAATCCTTTCTAAGTCTCAATATCTCTATCCAAATCTTTGCCCCTAAATACCTTCAATATTCGCTGTGAGAGTAAGCAACCGTCTGCCGGCGAGTTCCTCTCCGCCAGCATGGTAACTCTGAGGTGGCAGCTGGGCAGCACACATCGCGCGACACTTTAGGCCTGGCATCCCCGTCGCGGGTCGGAGTCGACTTCTGGCGACCGTCCCACTCCGCAGTTTGATGCGAGCTTGAGTGTTTCGGCGGAGAATAATCTCATATCACTCACCGCCGCTTGGTGCCTCAGGCGTCACGCTAAGACCGCTTCGGGCTAGCTGTCAAAATCTCCACGATCCTCGTGAGACGTGGACCGATCTTATCGATACCAATAATCGAGCCCCTTCCTCGTCTGCCCCGCCATGATGGCTGATGGCCGCGGATGATGGGACCCGCAAGCCAACTCAACCTCCTCCACATCTACACAAACCTAAACACCACACACTACTGCTCCTCGCACGCAAGCTCGTCGCCAATGAGCATGGCGAAGTGCGCCTATCGCTCTTCCGGTGGCTAGGGCAACGCACCTCTGTGAGCACAAGGGAACTCCAGCCTGAGGACGACCATCTTCTGCAGGGCTCAAAGTTCAACGACCCACAATCGCCGGTCAAGAGCTTCCAGACTCGCACATCTCAGCCTGAGGTGGCAGGTCGTGGACCTATGACAACATACATTCAGCCTCCTTTATGTTGCGTTGTCGAAGGTGCAGCCATCTCGATGCAAAGCTCACAACGCTAGCCCTGCCACCCTGTGTGGCTGATCCAAACTCCCTTGCCTCTGCAGCATTGGATGGCTGAACTGCCGACCGCATGGTCTCGCGAGAAGTCCTGCCCTACAACAAGTGGCAGTCATTGGTGGAGGCTCCACCACCTTCACGCCCACCCAGCGAAACTCCTAAGCCGCCCTCTCCAGACGTTGATGTTTCGTGGTTGTTGAGGGAGGACGTGTTCCCGAAACATTCTTTTCAGGCGCTTTCATGCCTTAAGGACAGTCCTGCCTGGATATCCCGTCTAAGGACGTTCTATTAACATATGCTGGCGAGTTTTACCCACAGCTGACTAAAACCATGGCGATCAAACGAGTGGAGAGTTTACAGTGGACTTGAGGCCACCAACCAACAGTTTGACGCCAACCAATAATGCGAACCAGGTTCGGCGCACCTCTCGGGCAGGAGCCAGCCGTGCATCTGACATTTGGCAAAGCTGACGGTTGTTGCGGGGAGGAAGCTCATCATGATGTGAGCAGCCCTGCGTTTCACCCATTCTGAGGTCAGATCTTTAACATGGAATGAATGAAGCAACACAACTGCCGAGTCGCCTGATATAGCACGTGTGTAGGAAATCACCAGATGCTCTCCCCAACATCGTCGCAAGCAACTATCCTGGCCGTATGGCGGCCTCTCCACTCAGTAATCCTGAGCCTCACCATCATAAACGTTGTTTAAAATATCATCAACTTCGAGCGGCCGCAGTACCACCTGTAGGCTGACAATACGGCCCGTTACTGAGGTATCAAGAAATCCATGATCCTGGCAAGCCATGGAAGCGCTCGTCATACCGAGTCCTCACCAATAATGTCAACACTCTATTCAAGACATGTATGTTCAAAGAGGCAGTCATCACGATTCACGAAGCTCGGTAACTTCAGCGGCCTGTTTGACTAGTCGCTGGTCTCCCCGCGGCGTTGTCATGGTTCGTACTGGTCGAACTTCAATTTCCCAGCAACTCCGTTGCCAGCCAACGACTTGCGTTTCCCGCCGGTTCATCGCAAAGTCTAAGGCGTCATCTGCACATGGCGTCGGGATGTTGTGCGTTGGACTCTGTTACCTCATGAACCAGTTCGCGCCGAGTGGAAGACCATCAACTACTCAGTACCTAGTTTACATGCGCCAGTCTTGGTTGCTGGGTGTCAACCAATGGGTCCCTTCCGGCTCGCTTCGAACCGTACCACATTTCCAACGGTTTTATGTTAGTGCCCTTCAGTGAACACTTGATTACGCGCCGCTAGGTGATAATAGACTGCAGTTTCTGTTGGCAATGCTACTGGAAGGTCCGTCCATGGTCAGATCTCCAGCTGAAATGCACGGCGGGTGCTAAGCCGGTCAATGCCGGTTGACCGAAGACGCGTTCTGTGGTAGCACAACGTCTGTGTTCAGAACCTCTGGAGTGCTTGTGCATGGCCTTTTCTCGTAATCGATCTGCAAGCTTGCGAAGGTGCATCCCCGATTAGTTGTGGTGCGATAAAAGACTATAGCCATGAGCTATCTACGGTCACGAGGGTTTGCATTCACCCACATCATCAACATCTGCATCTCGCATCCTTAAGATCACGTTTCGGCCCCCCACTTACATGGCTGTCTTACGGTCTGGCCTGTATATGGGCTAGGGCATCAGCTTCCGCATCATTGCTGAGGTCTTTTCTCAGTGAAACACTACGACTAAGATCGGGTCTAGTTTACAAACCCGATGCGGTGCGATGCAGACGCAATCCTTCACTGCGATGCTCGCCAATTTTATAACACACACATGCAATCCTGCGCTCTGTCTCAGGCTCTACTTGGATCTTCGGATTTTGAGCAAGTACATACAACATACACATTGGATGTGGTTCGTGGTTCGGACAGCGACGGATTCGTCGGCGTTACGCTTCACGGTACAACGCAGAACTCAATTCAACGTCATTCCTATTTTCAATCAACTACAGCTTCAAATCCTTCCAAATCATACGTTGCATTGCACCTCACCTTCTACAATTCCAGCGCCCAGTCGTCGAGCAGTGCTCAATCATGACCATGGATCCATGCTACAATATACACCGACCCAAGCCATATGCGAACGACCGAGATCTCAGTCGTATTCCGTCAACAAAACAGGCAGGTACATGTACTGTACATACATTAAGCGCAGAACACAGTCAGCCATACATACCTAGAAGCATAAAATCCCAAGGAGTCCTTACGCACGCAACCGCCGAGCTGGTCCTTCCGGGCTGCGTGAAAGGCCTCGCTCTTGCGTAGCCACCAGGCACCCTATAAACGCCCGAAAAGTGAAACGGAATGACATGAAAGTTGATCACTGCGGCGGCGCAGCTTCAACCAGCGGATCAGCGGACAGGATCAAACTCTACCTAACGCCCTCCAGCTGACAAGAAAAGTACCAACACGAACGACTTCTCGATCCACACTTGGTTTCTTCGAGTGTACGTGCGTGCGTGCGCGCGATGGTTTATTTTGTCACTATTGTTATAACCTGCGGGCGTTTACGACATCCTAGATACTGTACATGAAATTGTGTATGCACGCACAGTCCCCTACCAACACGCGTAACGCCGGCCGGCCGTCCTTCCTCTTCTCGCATCGTCTGCCGCCGTTGAATGTCCTGCTTACACTACGCTAGGCTTTGATCTCCCATGCAGGGCCGTTTGCTGATGGGAATATCTGCAGCCTCGGAGGTAGGTCTGTTGGGTGAACACGCTTTTAGGCACCTGGCCTCGAAACGGGCCTCGCTAGACTACCGTATGTTTGATATTGAAAGAACCGCGCATCGTGACGGCGGCTGCGTAGAGCACTTTTTTGAGAATTTTGATGACTCCACCGGGTTTCTCTGATGGAAGCGCTATTGCACTTCACCCGTCGCTGTGGCCGTTCGTTGAGATTGCAGCTTGCTTGTTGGTGATGCGGCGTTCTTGCTTGCATGAGTGCAATTTCAACCCTCGTCCCTCGACTCGGTGAGATTGTTCTTGGAGAGCTGGAATTAGAAAGCTCTGTTCTTTTTTGATAATTTATCGGTGTCGAAATTAGCTGGGGGATCTTGTTCTTCTGCAGGGACGGAAAATAGGGGTATGCGTAGGGTTGGGGTTGGGAAATGAGCAGCTGCTGTTGGTGTGTGTGAAAGTGTGAAGGTGATATTGCGTCTGCATGTGCGTGTGCGTGTGCATGTCGGTGGTTGCTACATCCGTGCTATTTTCATACTTCGGGAAGGAACACTGGAACCACAACACCTACCTGACATCGTGCACTGCAGATCGTCGACTTCAACACTTCTTGCTACGAATAACTCGCATGCTGTACGGTACATGTGGAATTACTATGCCGCGCTATCTTGATCTCGTCAAAGGGACTGTTTTTTTTTAGAATGGAGTCCCATTGTTCACGTTAGCTAGGGAGGTAGCTACGGATACCCTCCATGCAATACCGCGACGATGATGGATATCGCATCGCCTTCAAACACGCCACAAATGTACCAATATCCCATCCCATCCCATCCCATTCACCAAAGCGCCCTCTTCCTACCTTGCCAAGCCAAGCTCTTAGTCACCCCATCCTCGTCCTTCGAAGTTTACAGCATCTACCACACTCCCCATCCTCCCTCAATGCATACGATATCGGATATGCCCCAAAACCACAAGGCAGAAACTCCACCGCAGTCCCTTTCAAGATCGAACACGCGCGCGCGAGCACACCCATTCCCGCAGGATGAAAACCCCTTTCAAACCCACCCACAGTCGGGGATTTGAGTTAGGTAAGTGGTGTAAGAGATAGCTTTGCTCACCATCAGTCATCTCAACGCGCGCTATCGTCGAGGCCACCTACCGGTACCTTGCCATGGTCAATCCGTAGTACGTACGATGCGGTGTGGCACGGAGATGCTATGCTATGCTACGCGTGCGAAGTCCGTAGACGGCCTCCACACCCACTTACTTTACGGAGTACTTTACTTCACTCACGCACCATACCGGTATCTGAGCTACAGTTCGGACTTTAGGCTTCGCGTCGCTTTAGCCCACGCGTTACGAGCATCATCATCATCTTCTTCTTCCTTGCATATCCGGACAGGACAGGACAGGACACTAGCACCTTCTTTCCTCTTTCCTCTTTCCCTCTTTGCTTTATATGGCTTTTTCGCACGTGGGCTCTCTCGTTCACGGACTGGGCACCTTGCGACACGGAAGTTTGTATCGATATCCCGATATCCTGATATCTATGCGCCACATAAAAAGCAAATGCCGCGAATCTTTCCAGTCTTGAAACCGAGGGGAAAGGCATTTAAGGGGATTCTGTGGGGACGTTTAGCACGTACTTTTTATTTTCAGGAGAATCATACTTGGTATACTCCGTACCTGATACTCATCAACTGCACTTGGGTTACGTCTCCAAACTTTCCGCAACACTTCCGGTACTTTAGACCTTGTGAAAAGACTTTCCAGCCGCCCAAATCCAACTATCCGTCCTAGCCTCCAGCGCTGAAGATACCTCCTCTTGAAACCCGACCCTCAAAAGATGGAGGGAAACACAATTCCTGTCGCGCACCGTCAACGCGTATTTTATGGTCGTAGTTGCATGTAAAGTTAAATAGTTAGAACCCTATTTATGTGTTTTAAATCCTACCCTGCGATCCCGTAGTAACTAGTTATACTTTATAAAAGGCTGAATGTAATGTCTTCAGCGTTTAATATCAGACTATCGGTCGTCGCCTCCGGCGCTGAAGGCATCTTGAGTTGCAAAAGTCTTCCGCATACGTAAGGAGATGATAGCTGGAGTATTTCGCTGCGGTGTATGATATCTTGCCTGTGTGGTATTTGAATAGAGGCATTGATACCGTAGGAGAGCTTTAATTTCACTCACCCCCTTCTCCGGACATCTCTTTTGATGTTCAACGGAGGACGATGAAAGCGTCAATCTATCAACGTAGACCGCGTCACAGCAACCATTTATACCATCATGGATTTCTCACACATTTTAGTCTCAAAAGAGTCCTCTCGTTATGTATTCATGACTAGTATATACTACAATAATATCTGTGGTGGGAAGGAGGTTCTCAAAGACTTATACCAGTGAACTAATCCGCGTTCAAAAGATACCAACAGAAGTCTAAACACGTTCGCTCTGACTGAAGTCGGCGAATAAAGAAGAATAGAGAACAACTCCATGTACACGTCTCTTCCCCTTTCAGGAACAAGCCTCCCGCACAGCCGTCCTTGTCGTCCTTCCTCTTACATGGACCCCTACACAGGAGGATGTTCCAACCACCCATCCAAGCCCTCATAGTTTAAAGGCCTGAACAACTCATTACTCAGATCCGCCCCCGAGCTCCCAAGCAACCCCTCAAAGTTCTCAAACGCGGTATCGAAATTCAACCAATCTGAGCTCGCGTCTGAGAAGTCGAAACCAGCTGGTGCTAGCGTCGCCGAAGCAACGAGCTGTTGCTGACGATCTGCTCGTTCGCTACTTGTAGGATGTTGGCCTGGCATCGTGCTTGTGGGAGAGGGGTTGGACATCGGATTGAGTAGGTTGGTCATGGTTGGTGTTGGTGCGGATGTAGTTGAAGCAGGCTGAGCGTGTTGAAGACGCGGATCGATAGGCGTGCTGTTGTCGAGGGTTTGCCAATTCGATGGGCCGGAGGGATGTTGCTGATTATGATGTTGCGGGTGGTAACTTGGGTCGTGCTTAGTGGGTTGTTGGGCAGTATGATCGGGCACGGTGGCAGGTGTGTTGGCTGTACGCGTGTTACGATCTGCATTGTTCAACACAGCCATTCCGAGATCAGCCATTGTGCCCGCAGACCACCACGCAGGACGCAGCTTGTTCAGGAGTTGGACGCATTGCTTGATCTCTTCTGTTGCGCGATTGATATGCACCTTTAAACGTCGAGACCGGAAGTGGCGGTACACGACACTTAGGGCCACTGAGAGCGCATATGGGATGAGTGGCAAGGGCGGTAGACGTTCCGGAGATTCCGCGTTGAGAAGATGGATGACCCGTGTTGCTGAAAGACTTTGGCGTGTATAAGATGGGGTGGACTTCACGGGTGCATTGATTGAGAGAGACTTGTGTGATGCCATGCACATAGTGTGGTGAAAGAGCGATAGGAGGCCTATTCTCGTAAGCAAATGATAATATGAGAGTTGCGCGATACATACTCATGATGGGGCCGTCTAATTTGTCCTCTCCATCACCGACCATCTCTTCAAACCCAAGGAAGTCATCCCCTTCCCACCCAGTCTCTTCCGCCGAACGGCCGGGTCGATAGTAATCAATGACTCTGTCAAGCATCTCTGATATCTGCAGCCATACCCCGAAAGGGGACTGCCGCTTTTCTGGGTCCGTTGGCAGCTTTGTTAAACTACTGTCACGATCATGCATGATTAGGGGTCTGCCGTGCATGCAGGCGTTGATCTTGTCGAGGCTCCAAAGACACCAAAACAGATCTTCCAAGTTCTCTTGCGACTCCGACTTTTGCCCCTTCCATTGATGACCGAAGTGTAGTCCGAACGTATGAGCATGATGAATTGCCTGTGTTAGATGCATCGAAGCTTGTTCAGCACCGTCTGGTCCCTCACAGTGCAGTGATATTAGTGCCAGAACTTGGATGAGCACGACTCGGTTCTTCTCTAGTTTGGCTTCGATACCAGCGATGACTGCGTTGTAAAGTCGATGTGAGAATTCCCGTGGGCCCAACTTCCGCGGGTCGTCACCTAGGCACAGATGGCCGGCAGCATCAGCGTGCTTGGAGGCCACGATGCATATCGCCTGCATTAGCATACACGGTTCTCGATGCTCGTTATACTGGTCCGTGAAGAGGTTCTTATCGATGAGCGGCAGGAGTGGATGCACGTAGGCAAAGTAGAGGTCGAACAAGATATCCTGACTCTTGCGTGGAGGCAAGATGGACACGCCTACTGCATCCAGGTACTGATGGAGCGCCCTCTGGACTGTGGCATCTTGGGTAGATGTTGGACTGATCTCGTCCAGCCGTAGCGTTGCTGAGCCTGGCTGGCTCGTCGATGGAATTTGGTTCTCACCCTCTATCCACTGGCCAATTGATGGAATGACGGGAGATCGAGTCGAACCACCTCCTCTTTCCGAATGCACTTGCTCTCGCAGAACAGCCTCTGGATTCAAGTAGCCCAGAAAGTTTGGCGGCGTCTCGGCGCGTTGATGGTCGGTCCGCGGCGGGCTATACATGTTGACGTGAGCACCATGGCCAGGAGGCTCCCCTTGCTGATTCCGCGCATCGTGAGGATGAGAGGTTGCAGGATACTGGCCTGGGTCAGAGGTGGGAAGAGGTGCGGACTGTCCGTTTTTGGTAGAGCTTCCGGTGTCGTCGTCGTCGAATGTATGGGAACATCTCTTCTACTGGACAGTTAGAGAACCGCCACGCTGATGACTTGCGGTAGGGCTGAGGCTCACCCGGCGCTTCTTGCACGATTCGCATGCGCGGTGAACGCCTGTGGAGCCGCGTTAGCAAGGTTTGTCATCTGTCGCGGAACTCGACACGTACGTTTCCGCTTCCTGAAGAACTCATTGTTGGCCGCGAACGTGATCATTGTGCTCATCCTTTCGGCGGTCTCAAAGGCGCATTCGCAGGCTGGCGGGTCCTTACGATATGAACATGGAATGGACGTGGTCTGAGAAGCTCGGTGCCCAGGTGGTACGATGGCCTAGTGCCTGTTGTTCTCCCACGTGATGGTTCAAGGTGGCTCCTTCCCGCCTCCGCACTTTCCCCGCGAAGCCGCGACTGACCGGTCCGAGCCCTCATCCTTCGTATATCTCCCCTACCACCGACTCGTCTTTTGTCTTGCAGCTACTCCGTATATCCCCAACCTTTGGCCGAAAATAACACCCATCTGACTGCAGGCTATACTGCCTCATCCTCGCGCGATAGCACGTTGCCTGCGACATTTACAGGGCACACGTCCTTAAACCTATACCATAGAATCGGGCCTTGAAACCGCCTCAAGCCCTCCCACCCATCGACTGCCCTTCGACGACGACGATACTAGAACAGGAATCCGACGATGCTTTTCCTGCTAGGCGCGGGGTGAGGCGTTGCCAGCTCTCCACGCAAGGACTCTCTGGCTGGCATATGCGGATATGAACCCGCTTCGTATAATAATGATGAGAAGGACCGTTGCAGCAAATGCCTACGCTGGCAAGGCAAAACCTTGTGGCTCTTAACCATTGTAGCACCCATACCGTACCACAAGGCAAGGCCTTCCTCGACCCGCGGGCCGCTTGCTCCAATTACCATCCGAGAAGATCCTCAGGCCGACCGCTCGACGCCCAAGACTCAGACAGCAGACGCATGGATATCGCGGGACAATTCGGAACGTGCTGGTGGAGGCTCGTGAGGAAGCGGTGGATGTTGGCATTGAGCGGCATCTCAGTGGATACTACAAGGTAGTCATGCTGCAGAGATGTTGGTTGATTATCGGAAAACAAGCGCTCGCTAAAAGTTCACTGGATGTCGTTCAGTGCTTCTATGGAGAGCAAGCTTCAACTTCGAAAGGCGATCGGAAAGTAACGGTTTGAGTTTATAGCATTTCAGTATCAACACATGTATTTTGCACACAAGCTCTCCCTAGAGTTCCATTATTTCGCATATAATGACTCGCCCCATCAACAATTCGCCAGCTTGTACTGCGATCGAGCCGATGGTGCCTCTTCTAAAACATCTATTTTCCCAGTAAGCCGGTGCCAGCTATGGCCCCCTCGAAGTATGCCTCCACGCCCTTGATGAACTTCCGCTGACTGGGCTCCGCCATGGACGCCTTCAGCAAGAATATTCGTGCATCGTCATACTCCAACAGTACTTGGTCCCACTCCAACAGGTCACCAACCACTTTCGCTTTATCTCCGAAATGTGTGCCGACGAAATCGATATAGAAGCTCCGCAGCGCAGATCCAATCATGCTGTTTTCGCACGCATGCACGATATCGACTGTAGCGGCTGGGAGCATCTTGTTATGCGATGTGTAGATACGTCCCATTGCGTAGTTTTTGAAGCCCGTAGCCATAAGCTTGTCACCAAGAACCCAGGCCCGGGCATGAACGATAGCGTTCAAGGTACCGAACATTCGAAATGGCGAGGCCTCCTCCTTATACGCTCCGTAGTACATCCACTCGACGAACAAGGCGAAGACTTTGGCGTCGTCATGAGGAAGGGTGATGCGGTTCTCCTCATTCTCTTGGAATGGGTGAGAGCACGCTGCCTTGAGGAATGGTGAATAGTACGATATTAGGGCCTTCGGGAGGTTCCAGGTCTGGCGCAAGCGGAATAAGTCGGATGGGTTGCCTTCTTGACCTACTACAACCTCGATACCGGGACCTTTGATGCTGTAAACGGTTAAACAACGCAGTCAGGTAGTTGATGGTGTACTTACAGGTGCAGATTATGACGGGTATAGTTGCGCAAAGCAGAACTAGCTTGAGAAGACTTTTTCCCGTTCGCATAGTCAATACTCCTCAACTCTTCAAAACTATAACCTCGAAAAGCGTCGTCTATAGTTATGGTTTGGACAGCGACTGTACAAAACCCCTCTCTAACGTAGCTTTCAGTGAAGTTCACGCCATCCGTGCCTTGAGCTGGGGGTGGAGGCGTAGCGAACGCACTCGCGAGAGTCGGATTCGACATCAAAGGCGCAGCAACCACACCCGTAGTCGGCGTAGCCATTGAAGACGTAGTATGGCCTATTCCCTGACCCAACATCATAGAGTTCAGAGTAGGCGGGCAAACCGAGAACGGGGTCGTGCCAGCATAATTGACTCCAGCATTGAGCGCCGTAGCGCTGCTCCACCGCACACCGGTGGAACCGAACTGGTAGGTTGTGCGGTGGCCGGATGCATCCACTGAGTACTGCTTGAGCCCTGAGGAGGAGGTTGTGCGTAGTTGGGCGGCAGGTTGTTGTTGTGATTGCTGGAATCGCCATTGCCATGTCCACGAGAAGGACGGCTATGTGCAGGAGCACCATTAGGGCCTGGGCCGCGACCTCCGTAGTGGTACGGATGATAGCCGCTATGAGAAGGTTAGCTTGGGACAAGCATAAGGTAAGTGGTGGATTACACACCTCATCGTGCGGGTGTTTCGCGATGCTGGTATTAAAGTGAGGTGATGCCCAGGTGTGTTGAGGACGCGTCGACGGCGGGTCAGAAGCGGAAGGCTGCATGGCAACGCGCGACGTCATGGCAACATGAAGGAAGTGACGATGACGGTGAAAGTGGGAGTGGGAGTAAGTAACAGAAGGAAACAAAAATAGGAAGAAGTATACAGTCGACTCAGCTGTTTGTAAAGAGAGTACAATGCCGCCATTGCGAGGACTGGCCCTCCAAGTCCGGATACGATGAGAGAGCAGAGGGCCGGCGACACTTTCTGTGATTGAACCATGGTTACAGTCAACCGAAGTTTGGAATAGGTCTCTCGTTCACTTTAGCTATCATCTTGAGCTCGCTCTTTCTCTTGCCTACCAGTATCCTAGTGTCTCAATACCATGTCACCGCTCCACAACCACAGCATCTTTCTTCGCTGGCCTCTCCCCAAAAATCTCACTCCCCACCCTAACTTCATCACTCCCCATCCTAATCGCGCCCTCGAAATCCGCACTCATCCCCATACTCAATTCCAACCTCTCCTTTCCCCACCCCAGCCCCTCGGCAACCTTATCCCTAACCTCCCTCAACGCAACGAAATCCTCATTCTCATTCTCCGGCGTCGTAGCCCGACTCCTTGCAATCGCCCCAATCGTCATCAGCCCGGTAAGCTGTAAATGCGGACACTTCTCCACGACGTGTTTACACAGCGGTAGGGCGTCGCCCGGTTCGACGCCGGATTTCGATTCTTCGCCTGAGGTGTTGACTTGCACCATGACTCTCAGTTTCTCCACTTCTGCCTCCTCGTCTTTCTCGATTAGGGCCTTGCGCCCTTTCTCCAACTCGTTGCATTTCTTCTCGCTGTCTACGCTGCTCACGCACCACAGATTCGGTATTTGTTCTGCTAGCTGCTTGCACTTGTTACTTTGGAGACCGCCGATGAAGTGCCATCGTATGGAGCGTGGGAGGATCTTGGATTTCTCGAGGAGTTCTTGGACGTAGTTTTCGCCGAAGTGTGTGTGGAGGGGTGCGGAGGGGGGTTGGTGGAGGGCGAGGATGTCGGTGGCGGGTTTGAGTTTGGATACGGCTATAAGGCGTATCTATATCTCTTGTGTTAGAATCGCACTGTGCGATTGCGGGTCGAGGATGGGGGACACTTCATGAGGAAGTTGGAAGAGGGCGGGGGTGGGGTACTTACCGATTGGTTGGAGTTATTGACGGCATTGATGCGGGAGGATATGCTGGCGAGGTTCTCGGCGAGCTGCTTTGCGCGTTGGGGATTTATTTGCATGTCGTCGGCCATTATTGTCACCGGCGCAAGTGGGGAGGGATTCTTTCGATGATCGCGGAATGCGGTCGGAGCTTCGGGGATGTCAGTTCAGCCCTATGGTCGATCACCCTTGGCGTCAAGATCCTCTTGCAGGTGCAATGAAAGAGACGATTGAATGCTCATCAAATTTCATTTTCATCATGCCACGCGTCAACTCTAGAGTCTTTTTCAAAAGACTGCATCTAATGGTATCATCCCATAACGCCATCAAGACCCCCAGGGTCTCTCCAATAAAAGCACTCAAGAGTGCCCACACAAAGTCAACCCAGCAATAACACACCAATTCCAGTTCCACCTCGTCGCACTAACCAAATCATCCACATTCAACATACCCACATCATTATCCGTCAGCGTAAACCACACCCTATTTCTGAATGAGATTGGCCAACTCGGCGTACTCCAATACCGCGACTTCAACCCTTTCTCATCCGCAGCCTTGATCTGCCTCTTTATCGTGTCAACTTGGCCAGTATTCAATTGGTTCAGCCATATTGTACCAATGGCGTCACTCATCGAGATACTGGCGTAGTAAGAGTTGGAAGAGTTGTAGGTTGGGTTGGATATGTCGTTGAGAGGAGCGTCGTAGAAGATGAAGCGGTTGGTATTGTTTTGTTTGACGAGGTCGAAGGGAGTGTTTCCTGTGCCGACTATAGTGAGAGCGCCGTTGATGAGGGTTGTGCCGTTGTAATAGGTAAGCCAGCCTTTATCGTGTAGAGGCTGTAATTGTTCCCGTAACACGGGCCAGATCTTCTGCCCGTCGTTCTTGAAGTCGATGAGTAGCACAGTCGACATGCTCGGGTCCGCGTCGAACATTCCCGTCTCTCTCCTCTCCGTTGATGCAACAGAGACATTTCTATTGGTGAAGATGTTGGCCAGGGGGTCCAAGTAAAGGCTCCTCAACGTCCTCTCCTTCTTTGTCGATTTCCAGGAATGGCTGACGAGGAGTTCCTTATCGTCATTGAGCCAAACGTCGGCTTCGAAGCTTATACAGCCAGCGGCTAAGGCTTGATATAAAGGTACGGATCGCCAGTAGTCGTTGTGCGAATGGCAACTCTTTGGTACGATATCTCTGCTGAAATCGTCCCTCCATTCGTATTTGAAGGCGCCGTTTGAATCTGGTTCTTTCCAGGTATCGACGATATGCTTAAGACCGTTGTTCACCTGTGGAGGGTTGAGTCGGCGTATCAGTGCTGCAACGAGCGAGACGTAAGTCCTACGAATGGTTAGCCCAATTCCATAAGATGTAGGTCAAGTGAATATTACACTGCAGCAACAGCACCGAAAAACGCCGCAACTCCAAATACAATCCAAATAAACTTGCACCTCCTCCTTCTGATTGCCCGTCGGTCTGGATTATCCTCCTTCGAGCCCCGTGACCGAAATCCTTCTATCCCCACAGCGTCTGCCCATCTTCTCCCTCTTTTCGTCTCATACCACCGCGGCTTCGTCTGAGCTATACTCTCTTCATCTGAAGCAGATATGTTGTAACTTTGGTCTTCGACATTGCCGACATTGTTATCTCGATATCTTCTCGAAAAAGGTTTAAGCGTGGGCATTATTGCTCGTGAAGGGCGGTCGACGCAATGCACCATAATCAAGACGAAACCCTATCTACGCCAATCAATTAGCTCTGTCGCGCCAAATTTGCAGTTTCCAAGAAGTAGAAGTTGGCTTAGCAGATGTAGACTCACCCAAGGTAGTACTATTCCAAGACCACTCCGTTATGTTGCGTTTAACAAAGTCACTCTCATCAGAGCGCTCCTCAAAGACTCAAACAATGATGATCCTCAAAAGCACCGCTCTTCAAAGTTATTCCACTTCAAGTAATTCCGGTGACACACAACGTTCCGTTAAAGCTTACATCCCGCGAGCAGCTCACCCACATCCTAAATACCAACAGCCCTAGAGCTGCCTAACCGCTAACGTGGCACAGTCCGTCTATATTGACCCATCTTACCGCACTACGCCATCCTCCAAAGCGATCGTCGGCCCGAAAGGAACGAAGCCAGCCCCCAAAAACACAAACTCGTCCCCATGTCTCGGGTGGCTTGAGCTCTGGGTTCCCACCACTCTCAGCTCTCAAATGCTGCCGTGGTCTCGAACGCCAAAGCCAAAAGCCAATATGCGCGGCTAAGGAAACGGAAACGACACCAACGACGACCCTGCATGAAAACATCGGAGGAAAGATAGCAAAAGGCACTGGCGCGAAGGAGCGAAAATGGAGACGATGTGATGGGACGGGCTGTGTTGGTTGGTGGGGTCCATGGATTCGGAGATTCAATTCACCCCGCAAAGCACGGGCTAGGGTAAGTATCGTGATACTTTCACTTTTTTCGAAACGAGCATTGAGGAACAGCCGACGGGGGTCTGACTTCTCTGTTTCGACGAAAGATGGGTTATCTTTCATGCTATGCAAAAAAAGAGCGGTGGTGATCGTTTCTCGCACGAAGGATGGGTTTTCTTTCATGCTGTGCGACGAAACGAGCTGTGTTGATCGTTTTCTCGCACGACGTGTGCGGACGGAGACAACACCAGGCGTCCAGTGTTCAACGTCATTCAGCCCCAGATGTCGTAAGCTCAAGCTTTGCTGCCTGATTCGAATGGGAAAGGATACACCATAAGCAGAGCCCTTGTCGCCTGAAAGGTAATTTTCCGAGAAGGTTTGGACGACGTTTTGAAGATCAAGAGGGAGGTTGATCTCAGCCTCGCTAGCCCCGACTGCACCCCAAACATTTTGAACTCAGACCCAGACCCACCACCTATATTCTCACACTCGCAGTCGTTGGTCTTCTTTTGTCTGTCATACTACGTAGACATCGATCATTCCTCTATTCCTCAGATCCCAATCGGTGTCAGAAACATGATGAGGCGAGCAAACAATCACGGGACCGGGCGGACTCACAAAAAGGCCAACTGTACACTTCCTCCCTCCCCGCCCTCAATAAAAAAATATATAAATCGGTAATTGAACATGTATTACGGACGACGCGGAAGGGAAGCTTGAGGTAGTTCATGCCATGTTGGCCTTCTCACATTCTCCTCTATCGATAAAGACCGACCCCGCGAGTACCAACTTTTCTTCTCTGCAACTTTCATAACTCACTCTCCGTGCATTCCTTTTTTTTATGCTTCTGCTTCGCTGTACAATTGCTCAAAGATCGTCAAAACTTCCTATTCCAGCCAACAACACATACGTTCGCACACCGCCCCCACGCACCCCAGTCACGCCGAACTGCTATCGCAAGATATGACGCCTACAAGTACCCTCTCTTTCAAAAACTGAAGAATAAATTCCTCAAACCCAAAGTTTCTCTCCAGCCCACCAGAACTCCTCCTGCAAAAACAGAATAAACACTACCCACCTCCTTCAAACTGAACATTAATTCCTGGAGTCCCCGGTTCTCTTCCAACCCACCAGAAACCCCTCCCGCGAAACCCCCATAAATCCCCCTCCCAAATAAAAAAAATCAAACCAAACACCCCGAACACGCCACAATGACAAAACCAACATCAACATCAACATTCCGCCTCCTAACCACCCTCCTCCTCCTCATCCAAGCCTGCTGCTGGGCCCTCACCCTCCTCGACCTCTTCAGCCCAGGGAAACCCCTCCTCCTCCTCCGCGCCTCCACAAACATCCTCTCCAACATCCTCACCAACCTCAACACCAGCATCATTGCTCAAATGTCTTCGGGACAATACATGCCGACTTTCACGGGCACGTTGCTGTCGTACCGCGATGTTCGCGTTCATGTGTGATGGGGAGGATGTACTTTTTATTGGGAACAATGCGAAGGTTGATTTGTGAGGCTGGATTTCGTTGCGCGTTGTACGATGGGGATGTTGGGAGGTATGTGGAGCGGGAGAGTGAGCGAGCCACTACGAACCACTAGCCACCACTGTTGGTCCAGAGATATATTGCCGGCGACGCGTAGAGCTGCGCAAAGCATTCGCAAGAAGGCGAAGATGGAACGGCGCTATAGGGGAGAAAGAAGCCATCGGTCGAGGTCGCCTTGAAGCTTGGGGTAACAGAGGCAAGGAGTTGGAACGGAAAAGACAGTCGACAGGGAACGGAAGGCTAAGCATAGACTCGCCACAAAGAAACAGTCTATTAACAAAAGATGAGGCTCCAATTGCAGTCCTATATTTTCTTATCCCATGCACTCACCCCAGCGATGGTGCATTTGTCCCCACTCTCTCCAGAACCTAGCAAAAAACAATTACCTCCCATGCGCTATTAAACCCTCCAAGTGAAGAATGCGGATTGCGCCTATGAGTCAGAATGAAACCCCAACCATGCAAAAGACAGAAGCCTCAAAGCTTAATTACTCATGCCCACCTCTTAGGCGCGCCCAATTGGCGAACGAGCGTACTGATGAAAGCGAACCCACTGAAAAAGGAATATTTCAGAGTTGCAGATAAGCCTCCGATGGTCACGCCTGAAAATGGGGATAGCGATACCGGTAAACGCCAGAATGCTCGACTTAATGAAATAACAAAAGAAATTACTGGGTAGCTGCAGGTTGATTTCTGACCATTGTGACATCGCCGATATACTTAGAGTCCAGATGGTTCGAGTGGTCTGGAACAGCGTCGACACGCGCCGTAGGCTCAATTTCGTCGTTGTAAGTGGGTCTTAGAGTTGCAACACTTTCTTCGAGAGGCGATGTGGGCTCCAACTCGGGCAGTTGTGGGGCGTCGGTAGTTGGCACGGTAGTCTCTGCCGTACTTTTTGAGCTGTCCCCGTGAGCCGTATTCGCTGGTGTCACTTCGTCCTGACTAGTGACTGGAGGAGCCATGTTGGTGCCATCGGCAACATCTTCGATATGCTGCGCTTTACCGTCATCTTTACCTTCGGTGATGACCTCTGCAAGGCTCTTAAAGTTGAATATGGGTTCTGTCTCAGGTGTACCTTGCGGTGGAGTATCATCTGTGCCCAGATCGATACCGGAAGTGTTCGGACTGTGCTCGAAAGAGCCTCGACTGTCTTGACCCGGGAGACTTTCGAGAGATGACACCGATGACGAAGCGTTGGAGAGACTGCGAAGGACTGCGCGATGTGACTGCTGTTCAGTGGGAGTAAACAATGGCTGTTCCACTGCAGGATCGAATGGTCTCGCGCTACCGTTACTCGATACCTCCCTCTGTATTTGCGCTCGACTATGTTCAAGGTATGTTTGAGGATTGTCCTTTGACGATGAGGCATTTGCGCTTGACATGGTTTCACTCCTGTGATTGAAGCCTGCGAAGCCAGAACGGTCCACAGCTTTACCTTTGCCAGCAGCACTTTGTGGTCTTCCAATAACCTCCTCATCAGCACCATCTTGACTGGATGCACCGAAGAAGCCACTCCTGCGCGCTGCCTTGTCCGCTTTCTTGGCCTCTTTTGCCTTCTTCTTCTCTTCCTTTTTGGCTTCCTTGGCTGCCTCCTTTTCTTCTTTCTTTTTGCGCTCCTCTTCAGCAGCGAGACTAAGTCGAATTGCTTCCATTAGCATGAGTTCTTCAAGGTCGTCAATCCTGTTGCCTCGCCTGGAGCTTTGCCGCACGGAAGTCAGATCGGCTTGTCCTTCACTTCGGTCTGATGAGCCTTGCCCTGCAGCGGCAGCAAGGAGAGCATTGAGGTCTCCTTCCCGACGCGGCGTTCCCTGGCCGCTACTGCTGGCGCTCTCATTGTTCCCAAACATGGTTCGTCTCCGTCGCCCAATACCAAAGCCTCTGCTTTCTGACTGAAGATTCCCCATCATGTAGGCAGCGTTGTGCAGAGCTGTCGCGGCTGCAGACCTTCTCAGAGCGTGTGCTCTCGCATCAGCCAATTTCTTTGCCCAATCAGGTCGCACGCGGTCTGTCGTGATCACCGTGATATCGTTAGCTGCAACAGACGTCGCCCTTCTCCTAGTAGGAGATGTAGGCCCTTGTGAGCTCAGAGAGGATGTAGATGACATCGCAGAAGCTGCATTCGCGAAGGATTGTTGATTAGCATACGCTAGACCCCTGCGGAATGGTGGCGGCTCATATGTGATGCCGAACTCTGGCTGAACACAGAACGGACAGCAGGCAGGCTCTGAGACCAACATTCCGTCTTCCTGTGGTTCGGTCGGCGGTGGCGCATCCGGTCCGTCATGGTGCTCTGGAGGATGGGGATCTGGTCGTTTGATTTGCACAAAACATTCGGAACATATGGGTTGATCGCAACAGCGAGTCTTGTTTAGATAGGGTGGGTAGTAAAGAAAGCATATAGGGCACTCGGTCGGGTTTTTGTATAGGAAGACCTCGATGCGCTGGCCATTCACGTACGGGTCCTTTGGCAGCTGTGATTCCTGTGGAGTCATTTCAGTTTGCGAATTGTTGCGAGAGCCAGTCGTAAGACCAGCAAGTGTTTTAGCTCGCCCACGGAAGAGAGATGACGTTGGCGGGGAAGCGATCGGAGAAGAAGGCGAAGGCAGCGAGAAGGCCGGATGTGACGGCGACAGGGTCGAGGGTCGATCTGAAGACTGTGACATGGACCGACCGCCGATGGGGACTGTCAGACTGTTGAGGTTTGTGTTGGAGCTGCGGGCATTCCACTCGGCGCTCAAATTGTTCGGTCGAGGCGGCTCTTCTGGTGGAATCTCGTCAGGCGCGGGGAGTGGTTTGCCTTGGACGACGGAGATTATCTGATACTCGGTCCAGGTGTCTTCGTGGTCTTCGAGTCCCTTCCAAAAGGGAGCTAATCGCCGTTCAATCTATGATGCGTGAGCTGTGAGGTCATCAGACATGGGATGGTACATACCTGTAATTGCCGCACCGTGGGCTTGCTGAAGTCTTCCGGTCCTGTATAGGTGCCGAGCGTGACCAGGAATCCACCATCGACGCCCTCTTCACGAAGGCTTCGCTCTCGCTCTATCGCTCTCTGCTCCCGTTCCTTCTCCAGCTTCCGCGCTTCTCGCTCTGCCTTGGTCTCCCTCCGTGGTTCCAGCGCAGGGTCACGTTCCGAGCTTCCACCTATGCCCAGGAAGGACAGATCATGCCTGCTCCCCCGCCCGCTGCGGGAAGCGTATACGCCGCTATTCGACCTTCCGTGCCGCGAGGAAGACGGCTCGTCGTGCCCGGTTGCGGTGGGTGAGGTGGGGTTGCGGGTGCTCAACGGCCGCGCAGACCCACGCGAGGAGGCAGGGCGCGCTTCCTTTGCCTGGCTGTTGCCCATAGCAATCGATGGTGGTTGGGTTGCGAGGCGATAACGCGGTAGAGCTTGGATAGTCCCTATGTCGAGAACTCGGGTTATACGTATGGGGGCGTCAACTCCACTCTCCCGAGTGGTTATCACCGCGGCGCACGCGGACGGTTCCCTTATCGGTCGGGAGCAGCGAATGTACGGTCGAGGAAGGTGTTTCGAAATATCTCGTGTCACAAGGACATCATAACAGGCGGCTCACGCAGGACAGCACCACCCAACCCGTCAAAGGAATTCCGGTTTAGGTCTGCACCCGCTACTTAACGATCGTATCGCTGAATTAATGCTTGACGGTGAGGTGGTGGTGATGAGAGCTAACCGGAGGCGAGGTGTTAGTTGAGGGGGGAAGATGGATGATGTATGAGCTTGGCAGCAGCAAGGTCGTCGATCGCTGGCGCATTGGGTGGGTGAAGGCCCGAAACTGCCAACACACATATTCATGGATCCCTTTTAGTAGAGAAACATTCACGGCGCCTCTCCTCTGCGGAATTGGCAGCTAAATTCGGAGCTGCACGTCTAGAGTGAAACAAACAGCGCCCAGAGCTTTCATGACGATGCTTGGCGGGGCTTATAAGCCTTGTGTGGACCCCACGTGAACCTCACAATGCAGGTGCTAGCAACTCCTCATCGACTGGAATACTACGCGCATAAGAATTCACACTTCACGAGTGATCCACTTTACCACCGATCACGGCTTTCTCTGTGAATTGCGACATTGCATTCACAAGCTGCCGGTCTCTCACTGATTTTTCTCAAGCGTCACTGTTGGACTAAGGTGGCATGTGCAAGGCGGGCCTCTCACGTCACATGCATCTTTTCATTCGGCATCATAGGAGGATCTTCACCGGCATGCATGATTTGTATTGTACACAGTTGTCCTCCTTATCTTTGGTTGCATCCTTTTCAGCCCTGTACATCTACTCGATCGTGCCAAACTCCCATGATGATTCCCAGTGATACTTCTGACCTGGGCCGAAGATCTGCTTGTCAAGGCGACCCCATTCAGGGCTGCGGAATATGTCAGAAGGTATGAAATGTGGTGCAGGGCAATGTAACTTACTGATTGATGCCATCGACATAATCTTGAGCTTCAATAGCAATGCAGCCATCTCTCGGGATAAACTTGTCTTTGCCCGCGACGCCTTGCGTTTTCTTGAACTCAGTCTTTCCATCATTCCAGTTACAGGTGTATAGCACAACGGCGTCTTGATTGGTGCGCAACTCAGCCTTGATTCCGCTCCAAGCGCTGCTCAGGGTGAGGGCGACATTCCTCTTATTTCTCTTGTCGTCGAAAGCCCAGGCGCCATTATAGCCGTGGCAACCACCACCGCAGTGGTTCTCAAAATCCGAATTCCCGGAAGCGAAGCCGAGCTGATGGGGTGCAGTCCAGAAATCATCAATGTTATTCTTGGAGACGTTGGCAATAACGCCAGTGGGAAGGGCATTTTGGTCAGCCAGCAGGACGCGCTTAGCGCTAGGCATGTGCATAGTATGGTTCCAGATAGTCCTGTTATCGGGGTTGGCGAAAGCATCGAGCTGGAAGTACGTATGCTGCGTGAGCATGATGGGAGTCTTGGCGTCTGGTGAGATGGCGTCTATGGAGATGCTCCACCTGTTCTTCGACACTGAGTAGGTAACGCTTGACTCAACACGCCCTGGCATGCCCGTTGAATTGGCAGGGTCGTAGATAGAGAAGGTGATGGAGTTGCTGGTAACCTCGGTGACGTTCCAAACGCGGAAGGACCAGTTGTTGGTTCCGCTGTGCAGTGTATTCGGCCCATCGTTGAGTTCGGTGTGGTAGGTGACATTGTCGATTGTAAAAGTACCTTTTCCAATGCGATTGACGTATCGACCTGGAATGGCATTATAGACGGGATGTCCGGGGTCGACAGCTTCCGCTCATCAGCGAATGGCGTAGAAACAATAGAGAGAACGTACGGTAGTAGGACGTGTTATCGTACCCCAGGACAATGTCTCGCTCAACGCCGTTCTTGTCTGTTTCCATTTAGCTGATTATCAACTTGAGTCTCGACATTGTTACCTTTGACGAAGAGGTTGGTCAGGGTAGCGGCATATGGAATAAACTACATGTGTCAGTTTTGTGGGCAGAGTGATGATAGACGCTGAGTTATTGGCGAGAGAAAGATAGTGTTGCGTTCTTGCGTTTCATTGAAGAGAAATGGCTCATGGGAAGTAAACCAAAGAATTGTCATTGAAGTACCTGTGCCTTGATTCCAGGAGCAGTCAGCGTGTACCTCCCATCAGCATCAGGCGCCGGAGGTTTGCTTGGCACTGCCGCCGTCGAAGCTGCCACCGCGAAAAGAGCGAAAGAGTACTTCATGGTGAACAGAATCCCGCAGCAATATTGATTCCAGAGAAATGAAAGAGTGCCTGACACCGGACGACCCAACAACCAGAACCCCAAGCTCTTTATACAAGGACCAGATGCCCGTAAGCTGCAGCCGCATCTCCATGGCATCAGCAATCCAATCAAACAGAGGAACCAATGGCTAAACAAACGCAATCGTCGTCTAGACGCATGGGGAGCTATAAAGTTGTTCCCGCGTGTTGCAATATGGAGTTAATTTGACTGCATTTACCCCGGTTTTTCCAGGAACCAGCTGAGGTGAGAAGGATTCTGTACGGACGTCGCGTGGCCGATTGGTAAGGAACCCATATTCCAGAAGGATGGATGAAGGAGTAGGGGTCGCATAGTGTGGAGAAGGTGTTTATGTGAATAATATGGGAGGTTGTGCCTTTGTCCCGCTCTTGCCAGAATTTCGTACTTCATCTCGTTGTGGGTTAGCGTGGTTGCCCCTCCGTCACTAGTGGGCATCCAATGTTCCTGCTCCTCTGCTTTTCTTTCTTTGGAAGACTGACGACAAGTCATCAATCCTTCTCGGCGCCTTATGTACCAGGCAAGTAAGCAGACGTCTGTCTCAGCTCGCATAATACAGACGAATCAAAAGTTATGTACTTGTGCGCCTCGAAGTATCATTAACAAGTACTGAGTGCTCTCTCATTGCGAGTCCATTGATTGCAACGCCATTTGAACTTCCCTCTCTTGCATTTTACTACAACATTGAACAGACTGGTCAATTATATACAGAAAATAAAGCCTCTGTTTATCTTCGCTATTCCCCAGTGCGGTAAAACACTCTGGGCTGCCGAAGCAGATGCAGAAGACAGGAAATGGCATCCAGAGAAGAACAGCATAATTGGAAAGAAAGGCGCAAACAGTTCGGCGAGTGTTAGGCATTGCCACAGCATTCGTTGTCTCTTCTCTCTGTCCCTTCTTTCTTCCCGGTGTATGACAAAGTAGCATCTGTCTTCATCGCACGCTAGACAAGGAAGCCGTTGACCGCTGCTCAAGCGCAGAGCATTACGTGCTTGACAGGTATTGATTTTGCGGCAACGGCCCGAATATATACAATACGGTATGCTGATGATGGGCGGCAAATCTGGTCAAACGAGGAGATTTGCGCAGCGTTGCTGCGAGTTGAAGGGGAAAGCAAAGAATACTAGTCGCGTTTGGAAGTCACGTCACTCCCCTGAGACAGACCTCGGGAAGATGCTATGTAGGGTTTTGGTTGGGGCGTGGGGAAATGACGAGACAACTCGGGATTCCCTTAGTGTGGATTATTGGAGCCTTCCAAAGTGCGAAGAACAGCTGTTCTACACGTAAAAAGCGCGCCGTACCGCATGAGGGTTCCGGACATTTTGCAACCAAGCAGATGCAGATGCAAAAGCGCCTGCAGGTCACAGCCACACAGAAAGTCCGGTCGGAATTGTACATGAAGCAGGGCGACGTAAAATAGTGAAAATTACATCGGTGGGCCCGTCAGCCTTTCTAGACCGAAGTCTGCCGAGGATGAGCTCAGGGGTATGGATCTTTCGCTGTCGCTCGGACTCGGGATTGACGATGGTGACAGCGATTGACGATTGACTATGGTCACTGTGTGGTGGATCGTCGAGATCTCGCGCATATTAATTGTGATCAACACAAGTGACGCACATGGCGGAGGGGACAGTACCAAACGATGGCGTGGAGTTGCAGCGTTGGGACGACCGAGTTGAAGCGGAGCTGCTGGCACGACTCTTGCTGTTGAAGAGAGCCGCGTCTGATTGCTGGGGAGAACAATAATTGCGGGTTTCCGGCGCGCTGCTAGCGCGTTTCAAAGCAGTAATGTGGCGGCCGTTCCTGCGTGGCGTGGTGCTGGGATGGCCTGGCTTGTTTCGCGATGGCGGAGGTGCAGCACGGAACGGGAATCAAAGACGACGCGCCGCTCTTAAAAGTCTCTTTCCCTCCTGAGCATTCCCGATTGACTTTTCCCTTCGTTTTGCGTGTTTGCTGTGCTTGGAAGGTCCTGCCCACACTCGTACAGTATTCCACGGCAGGCCGCACCCCCTTCAAAAAAAAAAAGTACCTCCCCCTTTGTACCACACTTCCGCACAAGGGAGAGCCATTCCGCTCTCCAACCACCGCCGTCCACGGCCCCGCATTCCTTTCGCTCGTCCATACGCAAATGACCACCCCGCAACCCAGATCCCCCTCGTACCGTCTCTCGCGTCAGGGTTTCCAGCCTCTAGAGAACAATTTCGACGGGAACATGAACAACAACGATATCCCCCTACAGACTGTCGTCAGCCACACGCCGTCGAAAACCCCAACCGTGAGGGAGTCGGAACAATCGGAGAAGAGCGGCTTTTTCCACCGCGGCAAGAGGAGGGTGCAGAAGACAGACTCCAACGGCCAGTCATACAATGACACCCTTCGTCCCGATGACGAGGACGACTCGACCGCCCTCAATCGCATGGGTAGATTTTACATGAAGGTGCTCAACTTCAGTATCATCACACGATACATGATCTACGTGGCTCCGTTGGCCCTCGCTCTGGCCATTCCCATCATTCTCTCTCACAAGAACATCAAGGTCATTACCGGTCAGATTGGAAATGACAAGGGCAAACGAAACGGCGCTGACCCCTTCCAATTCTTCATTTGGATCGAAATCAGTACGTACACCATCCCTCCGCAAAGCCACCACTGACAATTACTGCAGTCTGGCTGAGCTTCTGGGGCTGCAAAATCGTCGCTCATTTCCTCCCTCGCATCTTCGAATTCCTCGTTGGCGTTGTTAGCCCCGGCATCAAGAAATACGTCCTTCTTCTCGCCGCTCTTGAGAAGCCGCTCTCATTTGTCTTCTGGATGATTGTGAACCAGGTCACCTATCGCGGTCTCATCATACAGGGCGCTCAGCTGCCAAATCCCGGCTGGATGGACAAGTTGGCCTCGGTCTTGATTGCCTTCCTCGTCTGCACCTGCGTGATCCTAGCTGAACGCCTACTCATCCAGCTTATCAGTATCAGTTATCACCGAAAGCAGTTTGACGGCAAGATCAAGGACTCGAAGCGCAACATTTACCTCTTGGGCGTCATGTACGATGCTTCGAGGACGCTTTTCCCGGCATACTGCAATGAATTCGCCGAGGAAGACTACATCATCCAGGATCAGCTGGGCTTCACACTTGGCAGCAAGAAGGCGACAATCGGGCACAATCGGTCAGGCTCGAAGACACCCATGCGGTTGATTCAGAATGTCGGTCGAATGGGAGACAAAGTCACATCTGGTAAGCAATTGATGGAACAGTCATTTGCAGAAATTCTGGCAACGCTTTACGTAGTTTAGACTCAGTAAAGAGTTGCGAAATTTCGGCTCCAGTACTGCGATACGAGCATAGACTAACAAAATACAGCCTTCGGAACCGTTGCGCAAGAAATCACGGGCAAGAAGGTCTTTGACCCCAACTCGGCCCACTCCATAGTGCTGGAGGCTCTCGAGGCAAACAGGTCTGCCGAGGCCCTTGCTCGCCGTATCTGGCTTTCTTTCGTGGTTGAAGGCAAGAACGAGCTCTCCATGGATGATTTGGTCGAAGTCATGGGTCCCGGACGACAGAAGGAGGCAGAAGAATGCTTCGGCTCGCTCGACAGAGATGGCAATGGCGATATCAGTTTGGAAGAGATGATCCTCACAGTGACTGAATTCGGCCGCGAACGCAAATCGATCAGCTCCAGTATGCACGACGTCGACCAGGCTATCAATGCGCTCGATGCTCTACTTTTCACTATCGTCTTCGTCGTGTGCATCTTCATCATCAGTAAGTTCTTCCGCGGATTCAGTCCATCCACAGTCATGTACAGCCATGCGTCGAAAAACTGGCAACGCTTTCCACAGCCCGGGTTGCATAAAGTGTTTCGAGGATTCCGATCCACAACAGCATCTTCAGGATACAGCTAACGCGGCACAGTTCTCTTCTTGAGCCCCAGCTTCACAGCCACGCTCGCCACATCGGCCGCTTCCCTCCTGTCCCTCTCTTTCGTCTTTGCCGCCACTTGCCAGGAAGTCTTGGGTTCTTGTATCTTCCTATTCGTCAAGCACCCCTTCGACATCGGCGATCGTGTGGATATCGCCACTGACCAACTCACTGTGGAGCACATCTCCCTTCTCTACACGGTGTTCAAGCGTATTTCCAACGGCAAGATCGTCCAGACCCCTAACATCGTCCTGAACAACCTGTGGATAGAAAACATCACCCGCTCAAAGGCTATGAGAGAACAGGTGCCCATCTTCGCCGACTTTGGCACCAGCTTCGAGGACATCAATGCGTTGAAGCAGGAGATGATTGCCTTCGTTCGCGATCCTGCCAACACGCGCGACTTCCACTCCGACGTCGATGTTGAGGTTGTCGGTATTGCCGAAATGAACAAGCTGGAGCTCCGCGTCGAGATTCGACACAAGAGCAATTGGTCCAACGAGAGTCTACGCGCCGCTCGCCGTTCCAAGTTCATGTGCGCCCTCGTTGTGGCCCTCCGCAAGGTTCCGATCGCTCCTCCTGGCGGAAGCGACGCAGCACTTGGTTCCGCTGACAAGCCAGCGTACTCCGTCGCCATTTCACCTTCAGATGCCGCAGCAGCTCGCCGAAAGTACCTCGACGACCAAGACGCTTCCCGCCTCTTCCCGACGAAGAAGAAGGATGAAGACGAAAACGAGGGCAAATCCAGCGGTATCGACTACCTCGGTAGCGGCGCTGAGGGCAAAGCCATCACTTCGATCAACAACCGTAAGCCTGGTGTAGATAACGTGCGCGACGACACCTGGAACGCACGTGGCGGTGACGACAGCAGCACCATCGGTCGTCCCAGCATCGATGCGCGTCCAGAACACGAAGACCTCCGCGGTCTCCTCCACAAAGCGTCCAGCGGCGGCAGGCGCAAACAAGGACCCACTCTTTCTCCCTATGACACCAGGCCATCCATGGATTACCAGCGAAGTCCCGTCATGGCCCCCATCCCCATCCCCGTAAATCCCCAGAACAACCTGTATGCAACGCCCCCAGGACAGTCTGCTCAATCGGCGCCTAGAACACCGGCGAGTCCGAGCTCCATTTCCACAGGCTACGTAGAGGAGTACCAGTACCAAACCATGGCACCACAGACGTTGAGTATGGTACCCCCGCCCAGGAGCCAGAGCAGAGGGAACGTGAGTGCCTCAACGGCGCAGGGGGGATCACAGCAGCAACAACAAGCTTCCGGCACATTGAGAAGTCCGTCGACAAGCTCAAATAACCCGTATCGCGCGGCATCACCTGAACAACAGCGGGACAAGTACCAATACAAGCCTTGAGAAGAAGGTGTGACGAGCGCAAATCGGGCGGAAAAGAGGGGAATTGTCTTCCCGGGTTATGAATTTCTTTGACTGAACTAGAACTGCATATTTAAGGGGAGGGGTTGATTAGCATGGTGCATAGTACAAGGGGATTTACGGCTTAATTTCTTATGAGCATGTGCGTGGAGTCGTGTGCCTAAAAATCCAGCAACGCTTGCACCGGGGGTTGGAGGTGGAAAAGCGTGCTGTGTCGATGTCTTTGGCTCGAATATTGGAGCGCGCGGCATTTGTGTGTGTGAGAGAGTTGAGTAGCGGCTTTTTCATTGCCGTTGTGGAAGGGCTGGCGAAAAGACGGGTTAGTTAGGAGTGTGTTGGGGAAAATAAATAATGTACTATTGCTTCTCCGGACGAACATGCTTTAAACATTGTCTGTTGGTGTGATGTGTATCCATCGTTTTATGAAGATATATGAGCAAGCAAGCAAGCAAGAGGGACGGAGAGGATGTCTAGGGCATGTCCAAGGTCTTGTACTCCGTACTGTCTAAATACTTAAGGAGGAAAAGGCCAGAAGATAAAAGATACGATTTCAACGTTAACCGGAAAGTGCGGAACCGCTTTGCCTATAATAGTTTTTTGCGTGTTGGAGAATTGCATCTGAGGATCGATGTTGAAGTGTGGGTTCCCTTGAAATTATGAGAGTTGTTGAAGACGAAGCAGTGTTCATATTTTTCATAGAAACGAAGATACGCCGTTGACTCGCTCACTACCGTCTCCCGATCCCGACGAGTTTGCTATTCTGCCATGGTGGGTATCAATCCACTCCATTCCAACACAGGAAACCCATCTCAGCCACCGCTATACATCCCTTCACCCGAGACAGCTCGCGATCAACAAACCCCCCTCCCACCCACTCATTTAAACAACGCCCCGCCAATCCTCCCCACAGTCCCCACAATGCCCTTCCTCTTCTCCCTCCCCAGACCCTCCCCATCCTTCTCCACATAAAACCTCCTCCCAGCATCCAAATCAATCGACCCAATACCCACCCACCAAGCGCCGCGATAATAAACCCTCGCGCCCAGATAACACACCAAAATCACCACGACGGAGATATAATTCGCGAAAAAGTTCTTCGCGCTGGGGCTCTTCCCTAGCGGGAAGAGCGAGAGGTAGAACTCGAAGCCGATGAGGAGAATACACCATATGAGGCCCCACCAGGCGGCGTACGGATACGTCCAAGATTTCCAGGGGAGCTCGGCGATGGAGCGCCCGGATTGTGCCCAGGCGTGGCGGAACCGGATGTGGGAGAGGCAGATCATGCCCCAGCCGAAGAGCGTGAAGAGCGAGGTTAGGTTGGAGAGCCAGGTGAAGACGTCGACGGCCGAGGAGCCGACGTTGAGGTACGCGAGGCCGCCGCCTAAGATGAGCGTGAAGCAGAGGCCCCACCACGGTCGGCCTGTGTTATCAGCGTTCTTGAATTGTGGGGGCGCCATTCCCAGGTGTGCGAGGCCCATGGCGGTGCGCGAGCCGGCGTATGCGGAGATGGTGCCTGTGGAGATGACGGAGATGAAGATTACGGCGTTCATGATGTGGGCGAGTGGTGGGAGGCCGGCTTCTCGGTATGCGATGACGAAGGGGGAGGCGTTGGTGCCGCTGCCGCCGAAGATGTTTGGGTTTTTGGGGTCCACGTTGATGGTGACCATGAGGGCGCCTAGGAGGTAGAAGAGAGAGAGTCGGAGCCAGATGGAACCTACGGCGCGGGGCACGGATTTACGGGGGTTGGCGGTTTCGGCGGCCACGAGGCCGCTGTTCTCGCCGCCGGCCATGGCGAAGATGCAGGTTGGCATCACGGAGAGGAAGCCTTTAAAGCCGTTGAGGAAGGGCTCTTCTTTCCAGTAGCGGAAGCCGATTGGGCCGTGGCCTGACGCTCCGCCGGCGGACGTTACTTTGGGGAGTGGTTAGTTATTGACGCTTCGCCTGGAGCGTAGAGTTTGAATCGAAAGTTGGAAGGCTTACTGATCATCGAGATGATGACGACAAAGATCCAGCCAAACTTGATAGACGAGCACACGACTTCGACTTCCCCAAACACGTTGACACCGAACACATTTACACCAACAATAACGAGCCAGAAGATGGAGATCCAGGCCGCAATTGGTACGGCGTCAGTCCAGAAATGCAGAATTGTGGAGGCAGCTTGTAGTTCGTTGGCGATGGTGATGCAGTAGTTGAACCAATAAGCCCACCCGAGCGCGAAGGCCGCTGAGGGACAGACGAATTTTCCCGTCTGTAAAAGTGTTAGGAGAGAAGCAGGTGAATCATGGCGGTAGGATGGTCAGTAACTCACCCACTGTACGAAAGCAGAAGGTAAAGGATACATTACTGCCATCTCGCCGATCGAGTGAGCGACAGACCAGATCATTGACCCAGCAAGAATGTAACCCAGGAAGAGAGCTGCCTAAAGCCATACCATAAAGTCAGCACAGAATATCCAGATGAGCTGGAGTACGTGCTGTATCGCACACAACATCTCAGGTACGCACCGGCCCTCCAGAAGCCAAAGACTTCCCCGATCCCAGCCATAATCCCATACCAATACTCGAGCCAAGTGCGATCATTGTGATATGTCGAGTCGATAGCAGTCGCTGCAACTCAGTTTCCGCACCATAGTCGCCTCTTTGTTGGCCTCCATTGACGTGCGGGGAAGGAGAAGAGCTCTCCGTCGCAAGCGCCGACTTGTTCTCCTCCATATCGAGGGTTGTGTAAGCTCGTGATCGAGTAGTTGAGTACTGAGAATGTTCAGTGCTCAACAGTTGTTGAAGGACAGCTGAAGCAGAGGAAGAAAAGAAGGAAACCCAGGGAATAAGGCCATCTGCTGGTGTGGAGGTAATTAACGGAAAACTAACCGGTAGGTAGGTGTAGCAAGGACGCTCGTATCTGTCCACGCATCCTATCGACTCACTATCACTCTACCGGGGCGCCATTCCGCCAAGCTGATAAGCCTTGGTAGTATACCGTCGAAAGTCCGGGGTAGCTGTTCCTCTGTGGACGATCGCTTGAGTGATGCTAATTTTGTTTCCGACCTTCTCGAATAGTGACCCTGCATTCCCGTGGATACGGTGCCATGCTGCGAGAGCGCACCTGCGCCGACCAGCCTCCAGCTTGCACTACGTCTTTCTGGCCTGTCCTCATTCTGCGCTCTTTTTGTTCAGGTTTTTACGAATCGTCCGACTATTGGGCGGGTGATGTGGACATGACCATGATTGCACGGACCCACGGTGAAAGCGTTGGATCCACTGCGGTCCTACCCGCTGCGGGCCAAGAGAGCCTAAGAGGTGGAAACATATCTTCAGAGGCTTGGTTTCGTGTTTGCTTGGATCCAAGAGTGTGGCCCGCCATTGGAAGTGTCTGGTTACCTCTTGTGCGTGTGTGCACTGTGTGCCAGTCCCAGTATCGTGGTGACGGTGAACAAAGCCAACTGATCGACGTGAACATTGGAACAATTAGGGTTTGCGCCAGTGTTCTTGGGTTGTGGGTTGCAGCTCGGAACGTTACATGAATTTCCATATCGCTCGACGATGAACCGGTTTGGAAGCCGACCACATGCTCCAGTCTTTGCCTAGTGGTGAGATTGAGGTAACGCTTTCTATTAGCTTATGGTCCCGAGTGCTATCAGTGGCTTATATGTGAGACCCTACAAAGGGAAGTGTGTGCATCCAAGAACCTCGGCGCGGAGTTTCCAGCTTGCTGCATTTGCTAGGTTGCACGGTGTCCGAAGGCTGAGGGCTTGCAGCCTTTGTATTATCAGTGATTTGGTAGGAAAGAACAAACGTAGATGACTGCTAAGATTTTTTTTATCCGAGCTGATGCCAATTGAAGCCGGGAGGGGTTGGAAAAGATGAAGGTAGGGAGTTTGCAGAGCGTGGAGACGTACAGAGAAAGCGAATTTGCGCCAACGAAGCTAGGATCTAACCTACTTACCCCACGCACCAAGGTAGAGGATATCTTGATGACTTGATGAATTTTTCCATGCCATCATCTTTCTTTGTCCGTGCTTTGCAATCTCACATGTGTTTCCATCTGAGTTAGGCAGATTGCTGATACAGACCGATTGTTTGCATATATGCATATGAAGCATCGCAACCCGTCAACCAGCTTACTCGCATCCCTTTTGCTTCTTCAAGCTCCTCTCGAGTTCCTCCACCCTCCTCAACCATGTCCATCTCTCCAACGCCCTTTTACAGCCGCATGCCCGCATGCATATCTGCAAACCTCTTTTCCACCTTCGCTGTCGTACTGTTCCCATCCTCGGTAATCAAGCTGGTCGCCGCAGCCATAATCGTAGTCAACCGAGTAATGTCCTCCAACGTAATCGGGTCCCCTTTCCTCGACCATCCGAGTTCCGTCGGCAGTCTCTCGTTCTCGAAGAAGTATTGCATCAAATTACGCGGTACAGTAGCGTCTTTGAGGTCGCCGAAAGCGATGATTGGAGCAATGATCTGAAGACAACATTAAGATAAGAGAAACAGAAGTGAGTGCACTTGAGGAAGAGGATGGCATACCTCGCCCAAACTGAATTGCTCAACAGTTTGCGTGAACCTGTATTCCGGGTTGAAAGCCTTGGACTCAATTTGGCGTGCTAACTTTGAATTTGCGAGCATGGCCGAGGTCACGGTCTCAGCTGTCCAGTAGCGCTTGCTGGTTTCGTAGATGGTTTGGTTGAAGACGTGGTTGTTGCCGAAGTAAGCGTCCGTTCGCGTCAGGGAGGCGTCGTGCTCGAGGACGTTGTGGACGTTTAACATATCCCTTTATGACACCACATCTTTCATTAGCAAGATTTTCTTTCTCCAATGCTTTTCTAAAAGGTGAGTCGGGGGTCGAGCGAACGAATACTTACAAAGTAAAGAACGTAGCATTTGGCTCCGGATTGGCAATCAACGCCATCTCAAACATGAGCTCTGCGAGCGACTGGTTGAAGTTCAAGCCATCGCCTAGGCCCTTGACGATGGCGGATTTGGTGAGGTTGCGACCGTCGTGCGGAAGGAATCCATGGTTTGCGAGAGTGTTCATCATAGGGCATGGGCCGCGGAAGTCATCGGGTCCAGCGGGGATCCAGTCGTGAGGGTTTGCGTTCTCGTCTTGGCGGGCGAGGTTAGGGTGAGAGGCAGTGAGGGCCAGCAAGTTAGCAGTGAAGGGGACGGCGACCTTCATGATAGCTACTGATGGTTTCAAGAAAGTATACAAGGGGAAAAAGGTTGGGGGTTGTAAGAAGGAAAGGTAATCTGAAGCAGATGAGGTATCTTCTCGAGTTAAGGACGCAAATAAACATATTTTTATACCTTACCTCAACCATCCCATGCTAACGTTGAATAGGAGCTTATTTGAAACGTCTCCCATTCTCCATCAGAACATGTCGATCAATGTTTCCAGAGGCTAAATGAGGTGGATACTATTTTGTTTCATCCATCTCGGATACTCGTATTCTCGTATACTCGTGTTTTACGGATTCCTGGCGAATGAGCGGTAAGGTGTTTGTCATGCAGACAGAAGCCGGGATGATGTTACAAGCAGGCGGGTCGTTGCACGTTCCGCGGGATTTCGATCTTCGCTTTGCAGACGCGTAAACGGTCTCCACAGCTCGTGCACGGTCGCGGCTCGTGCATAGTACAACCAATCCTTTCCTTTGATCCAGGGCAGTTACATCCCCACTGCATCTGCATTAGGGGGGTTTCCTGCGCCGATATAAACTTCTGATATGAATCTTGACGTCAGAGTAGGTAGGCCAAGGTAGGCCCAGATTCACCCTGCAGGGGTGCCGAGCGTTTTGCCACCTACCTGCCCTACCCAAAAAATCACCTTTTTCAAAGCTGTATAACACAGCTAATTCTTATCGGATTTTTATAAAAATTATATCATTCAATGGAGAAAAAGCAGCTCTACAACTTTGCTATAGAATATTTTTACAAATAGTGAATAAAAAAAACCATATCAGGTCCTTAAAGTGGAAACCTATCGATATGGGTGTAGGCCCGCCAAGAAGGTAGGCTAATATAAACTTTTTTAAAGCCGCTTTAAGCTTACATAATCTATATCGAGATTCATATCAGAAGTTCATATCAGCCCAGGAAACCCCCCTATTGTACTGTCCGAAAGAACTCGAGATCTATAAATGCCACACGGGGACACCGTCTCAGCAAATAGAACTTAAAGTCATCCTACAATCTACACAGTCCAGTTGCCATCTTATCAACATATTACTTTGTCTGCGATCATTTCTCTCCTCTACCACACCAACATACATCAATCAACTGTTTCATTTGCGAATGCATAAGTCGCCAAGATTACGGCTCGTTATGGACGCAACATTCTGTTCTAATAGGTCCTTCACTTACAATAGTCCCACATACACGAAGAGATGTGAAAGCTGTGGGTCACATTGAATATATTCGCCGATGATATCAATGCCCTGTACTGATTCTCTCCACAGTATTAAATGTAAAGAGTAATTGTGGGGTGTCAATGATTTTGCAAAAGGATTAATTCTCACTTGTATGGCTACATGCGCTTGCTTGAGGCACAAGGAGGAACACATTCTTTCGATCGGAGAGTGAGGGGAGACTGATATATAAATATGCTCAACGCTAGATCCACTGGATTTCAATCAAGCAGGTCCCGTGTTCGCACTGCTCCACTCCGTGTACACTTTATCCGAGCACTTGAAACCCTTTCCTTCGAGAGCTTTGACAAACAAGCTGCTCCAAGCGTTCTTGACAGTGTCTGTGTTCGGCTCACTAAGCCGAAAGGCCCAATTGGTTGCAGGTCTCGTGGCGACCCAGAAACTCGGAAAGTAAGCGGCAGCCTCCCAGTCGATGATTGCAGTGAGACTTTTTCCATCGTCTGAGACTAGGATATTGGTTGGACCAAGATCCGGATGGTAGAAGGGAAGTTGTTCATCGAATTCCGGTACTGGCTTGGTTGAGATTTGCGACATGTATGATTTCATTTGCGTGCCGGTGAAAGGGCCCAGGACCATGGGCAACCACGTTGGATTGGAGGCAGGCGGGCTACCCATAAGCCAGTACTCAAGGACACCGTGTCCGGAAGCAGTTTCGTATCGCGATGAGGTTTGAAGGGCAAGAACAGAGCAGTGCTGTGCTAGCTCGTTGGCAATATTCAGACGCTGGGAATCGGAAAGGTCAGGCCAAGCTTGGTTCAGGGTACGTCCATGTACCCGTCTCATGACGAGAAACGTGCGTTGGAAGGCGTGGTCAATCCAAGAATATAGAACTTCAGGCACTGGTACAGAGGGGCACTTGGCCCTGAGGAAGGCAATGGTAGCAGCTTCAAGTTGCCTGTCTTCACACCAACCCTTCACTTTGCAAATGGCTTCACTTCCAATTGCCCAAACAGACCCGCCTGTGCCGCATTCTTGTATTCTGTCAATGGCCGAGTCGCCTTCCCCAGATGTCATGAGAAGGGTCTCGTCTCGAGTGAGGAGGTGAAACATGCTGTCTCCGTCTTGCCAAGAACATAGGGAGTTGAGGGGAGGGATTTCTTCAACACCGACTCTGATACACATCATCTGGGACCCTAGAGTCCATATATGAGCATTCATCCGCCTCACAGACTCGCGCGCCGGGGGTTCCATTTCGCGTCGGGAGTGTCAGTAGTGTAATTCACTTCGAATTTATTATGCTTGAACGTACCAAAACACCATTATTCTTGAGCGGCCAATATAGTTCCTGGTTTCTGGAAAAAGAATGAATTGTGAGTAAAAGAAGTACGCTCGGGACAAGTATGTGATACATATGCAAGTGAAGGAATAGGCGACCACATCTGCTAAGCGAGACCGGCATGGATCAGTGTAGGCAACAGTGTCTGAGTCAATATTTCGATAGTGCCTGAGGCAACTACTGTATTACTCTAATTACTGACATTTACTGCGGCTGTGGCCAGTAATCTAGCACGACCTGCTCCCCTATAAGCTCAAATTCGACTTCATCTCGTGTTGGCTCGTCGAGTAACAGCTTATAGCGGCCCGCGTATAGCACCGTATTGCCCTTCTCGTCGACCCGCGCTAAACTGCCAAGAGAGATGTCGATCTGTGTATTCATCGCTTCGCCGGGGAAGATCTCCCTAAGGCGTTTGTAACCCACTAGCTCCTTGATGGCATATGGCTCCGGTCCGTTCGTGTGGGATACAAATACTAAGCCCACAAAGTCGGAAGTCGTAGACCCTGTATTCCGAACTGAGAAGGGTACAGAAAAGGAGGTACAGAGATCTTTGTGCTTTTCGCTGCATTGGTCGAGTAGGCTTGAGATGTTGAACTGCCTATGCTGAGTCCGCCAGTTGTCACCGAGCTGAGTGCTGAATGAAGGCTCGAATGTAGTGTAATGCAGACCGTAACCGAACGGGAGAACTGTGTCGTTATTGAACATATACGTACGGCCAGGGTGACTTGCCGAGGGCCGCAGACTCATTTCGGTCATCGGTATCTTAGTGACATAGCTGCTCGGGTAGATGGAAATTGGCAACCTTGCGGCCGGCGCAACGAAGCCGGTGAGGACGTCGAAAACTGCCGTCCCACCCTCCTGGCCGCCGTAGCCGGCCCAAACAAGGGCGGAGACGTTCTCATTATTAAGAAGTGGAGAATGATCGAGACTTGTCCCCATCTGTATGACGACCAGAGGTTTACCTAACGCACCCAGCTGCTCAATATGCGCGAGCTGCGAAGGCGACCATGCGATGTTGGTGCGATCGAGACTCTCCCGCTCCACTGTAATGTCAATGCCGCCAAAATAGAGGACTATATCTGCATGTTCTGCTGCTGCCAGTCCAGGCTGCGTCCAATCGCCACTCGTCTCGTTTTGAAGCGTTGGGCCATTGGCGTAGTTGACTCGGTAACCCAGTTGCTGCGCCGCATAGAGTGGCCCATGTATGTACGGTGGAATGCCAAAGTAGGTGGCGAGCAGCTGTCCTGTCGCATTAGCCCACATCCCCACCACGGCAATCGTCGCGTTGGAACGCAGCTTCAAAGGCAGAGCGCCGCTGTTTTTCAACAGCACCATGCCCTCCGCTGCAGTTCGCCGTGCAAGTTGCTGAGATTCAGTTGTACTGACGTCCTTCCATGAGAGCCGCCGGTAGGATGTGTTGTTGGCATTAGGGTCAAAGTAGCCAACTCGCACGAGACCTTCGTATTGCCTCGCAAGAGCTCGGTCAATGACCTTCTCGCTGATGATTGACTGGCTGTAAGCGCCAGCAACGTCCGTCAGATTGTGTTGGCAGACGTTGTCTGTCCCAGCATTATACGACGCTGCCGCAGCCTGAGCGGCTGTTTCGACGTAGTGGTGGTCCTTGTAAATGTTCTGCACCGCTCCACAGTCGCTGACGATGTAGTTGTTGTCCTCTGTCCATCCCCAGTGGTTGCGGAGGACCGTCTGGAGGAGATACTCATTTGCGCAGGCTGGCACGCCATTGACGGAGTTGTATGAACACATGATTGAGCCGACTTTCGAGTCGCGGGCGCACTGCTGGAAGGGTGCGAGGTAGTACTCCACAAGCTCCTGCAGCGAGACTTTTGCATCAAACTCGTAGCGAGTAACACCATTCCAGTCTTCGAGGTCATATGCCGCATAGTGCTTGCAGGTCGCGACCACTTTTTTGACTGGATTGGAGTCTCCCTCAAGAGCGTGGAGCAGGTGCTTCACGTATCCTTTGATTCGAAATGGGTCTTCGCCCGGAGTTTCAAGGCCTCTCCCCCATCTTGGATCTTTGAACGGATTGACATTAGGGGTCCAGTAGTCCAGCCCGGCCCTGCCAGCATTACTGAAAGCTCGAGCCTCAGTACTGATTGCGGAGCCGACTTTTGCGATGTTGTCGTCATCAAACGCCGCGCTGAGGAGGATGGGTAATGCGAAGGAGGTGGCATGAGAGTAAGGCCCGGCGTGCGCATAGACGCTAGGGTCGGAGAAATCGGTAGTGTTGGAAACGTTTGTGAGGCCAGCGAAAGGCATTCCACGGAGGAGTGCAAGGCCATGTAGTGCTTCCCCCCACCACTCGTATGCTGGTAGTCCGATGCGTGGCACACCCGGTGCTTGACTATTACTGGTAAGCCAGGCTAGATTCGCCCGAATTTATTTACTCACTCTATGAGTTGTGGGAACTTCTCTTCGAGGGTTAGGATTGACACAAGGGCAGCAGCTCTATCTGGAGGAGACGCGTTGGTATCACAGATCAGGTTTCTGGCAAGAGGGCCATTGACACAGTCTGGAAACTGATATCCGTGTGCACTAGGAGAAGCTGCCAATAAGATTATTGGCGCAAATGAGTACAACGACTTTTTCGCGACAGCCATCTTGAAAACAGTTCTGGTACGATGTCGGACATCGAAAAATCGCGTAGAACAAAGTACTTAAATAGACCCCGGAAGAGAAGTGACGCTACAGCAAAGGCGAACATCACATCGCTGCTTCCATTTAGGCTTTTCTGACGGACTGTAGGCATGTTTACGCGTACAATACGCTATATTATAGAGCGCACTGTTTAGTGGAAAGTCAAGGCGACCGAGCCATGTCCTGCGGCCGAACTGCGTATGTTTTTCACAAGGTCTTCCTCAATCGTGTGTGCAAGCCGAGGCATCGGCAGAAGTAAGAGTGTCGTTAAGAAGATGGTCCTGGAAACATTGCGAGGGCTAAATAGATTAGTACAAAGCGTTCGGGGGGTACGACTGAAGAGAGCGAACAAATAAGCAGGACATACCTGTATAGGAAGGCACTGAAGGCTATGTAACAAGGGTGCCTTGTAAAGCAGCAACATCGCATTCATCTCGAAAGTAAAACGGTCCGCTAGACGCGAAGACAATGGAACAGTACCCAAAGTCGACCTTTGACCTACATAACTGGAGTAGAATAACTAGCAACAAACTTGACTATTCAGCGAAGATTAGGGCGATCATTGTCTTGGTCGCCGCAAAAGCACCTTTGCTTTGTAGTAGCGAATTGAAAGTTTCCGGTATTTTCCTGAAACTGTTGTCGCTGTCTGCTTCAGTCCCTGATACCATGTTAGTTCCGTCTTGCTTGGGGAGGGTTCGGCTTGACTTACAAACTTCAGGCACCGCAGCCTTGACACCGATATCCGACTCTGCCTCTCCAGTCCAGTCAAATCCAATCTTCCAACTAATTTTCATCACAACGTGTTGGTCCTCTAGCACCAACACATCGCGGCCGAGATGTCGATTGATGTCTTTACGGGCGACGGTCTTCCCAGTAGATGTTTGCGGAGCATTTTCTCTATCGTTGCTTGTTCTCCCCGGTATCAGGCGCGCGAATGACGTCTCACACCTGTGCCAATATTCAGCACGTTTTCTTGAAATTTCCCAATAAGAGCCCATTGCCCATGAAGCGTTGCCGAGATCTTGTTCCTGTGCTTTCTTGCGCATATACATGCCTAGCTCGCGCTCGGCCCAGGACGATAACTTTTGAATTTCGAGATCGATTATTGTGTTGGTGAGGATATCGATGACGACAGAAATTGACGCTGTCAGAAGCTTTTGGGGACCCGTAATGTCTATGATGTGCATCTGGTGGACGCGATTCGAGCTCTGAGACACCCTCCCCGGAAGTAAATTCAGCTGTGTTGTTATCTTGAAGTCCGTGAACATCTCCAGATACGGGAGCGGGTCGTCTAGCTCTAATGGTCGATGTGACGCCACAGGTTTTTGTTGCGGCTGTCCTGACTTCGGTGGAGGTACAACGCGCGTTGAGAAGGGAAGGAATGAGCACAGAAGACTAGATATTGAGGGCGTTTGTTCTTCTTTAGCGTCCGAGCCGGTCTTTCCGATCTTGTTGATGAAAGCAATCAGGTCTTCTCTTTCGGCTGGAGTGAGAACATGAGTAGCAGATTGCGCTCCTATCTTCCCAATTTCCTCGGTACATCGCGAGACTTGATTTTCCAAATCTTTCAGCTCTTTCGCCAGCCGATTCTTCTCCCGCCTCCTTTGCTCTAGTTCGGAATTGGGTGGCTCTCTCGTCTTCTTGTTCTCCACTTCAGCTTCACCATTCTCGACAGGCCCATCTGGTAGCATCTCCGACTCGTTCTGCTGTACAGGTGCCGCCTTAGGCCGCAGTGGTGATTGTTTGGCCATACTTTTGAGCTTCTGTGGTCTCTTGCTCGGAGAAGAGTACAGGATACCACGGCGCGGTGTGTCATGTTCCTCCAACGCTCGTTGTGAAGGTGTCATAGGTAGGTCTGCGTCATCATTGCGAATAATGCCACCATTTGTAATTGCCTTCTTGTATGTTCCCGTTCTTTGAGCGCGAGGTGTGACGTTCTGCGACTCCTGTGTGCGCGCTTGTTCAGCGGCAGCAATTGCATGGCTATGGTCCTCGCCGTTCTCAGTCTCTTGCCTTGAGCTTGACTGTGTGTCCTTGTCACCTAGAATGTACGCACGAGCTTCCCTCCCCTTCGCGTGAATATGGCCATATCCGTTTTGGCCTGCAACTGCCGAGCCGGACGACGACGGTCGTGGTTGTGGAAGCAAGCTGGGATAGTTGCGCGCAAGACTGGCTTTGGTTGGCGAAGCAAATGACGGCCGCCGTGGAGGTTTTCTGAGAGGACTTGACGCTCTATCGAATGCGGCTTTCGTAGGCGACACGGATGGCCGTCGAGGTGGTGCTTTCAGTGGGCTTGACGGTCTGTCTGGGCCTGCTGCGGTATGCGCGAAAGATGGCCGTCGCGGCGGTTGTTTGAGGGGGCTTGAGGGTCTTCCGTCCGTGTCTGGGGAAGCTGTCTTCCTCCTCTTTCGCGCAGGTCCCTCCATGGTTGCGCAAGGTGATTGGAAACACGGAAAGTCCGGACTCGTTTATGGAAACGGTGTTGAACGAGATGTGCGCGGGTTGGCGGATGCGCAGCTGGAGAGACGCGTCGTGAACTAGCAATTTAAGTAGTAATACATGCGGCGGCGACGGCAACGCGTGCTTGAGCCTCCGTCGATGTGGTGAACGTCGATGAGCGCGTCGGCGCGTGTGGTGTTGTGGGGGTGGTCGTTCGTCGGGGCAAGTCTAGCCGACATTCGCAAAGCGACGTAAAGTGACGCAGCGCACAACTGCTTTCGAAGTACTCTTTCACTAATTTCGAAACCAAGTTGCTCGGTGGTTACAATTTGATTAAGCCGTTTTGAATGAACTTCTAGTTTACTTAAAACGGAGACAGGTCAACAAATGATGCTATCCACTGCTCTCCCGCAACGGCGCATTTGTTAGCAGAAATGGAACAGCTTGCACGCTCCACGCGGCCACTCGCCCTGCGCCACGGGATATGTGGCTCATTTCCGCAAAGGAAAGGCATGCAAAATAATGACCGGATACATCGGCGGTACAAAGGGTATATTGCGCCTCCTGGTGGTCAAGCCCACCCAGTACAAGGCTTCTACGCAGGTGAGCCATTCCACTTGGAAGGCGGCTCAAGTCTATTCTAACATCATTAGAGCTTCTTAAGAAACTCAAAATCAAGAAACAACCTCCACCTCCACCCCCACCCGAAGCCCAGCCGCGAGAACCAGTCCCTCTTCCAAGAAAGAAGACCGAGGAAACATGGGAAAGAGCACAGAAGGTGTTTGGGTCACGAGACAAGGCTGCAGTAGAACGCAGGAAGCAGTGGCAAGCTTCTACACAGAACATTGCTGGAGTCATGGTGCCGCCTCGGCCGACAGAGCCAGACAATTGCTGCATGTCAGGGTGTGTCAATTGCGTGTGGGATATGTACCGCGATGAAATGGAAGAATGGGCGGCGAAGAGCGCCGAAGCAAGAGCTCGGATGCAGGCGCAAAACAAAGATAAACAGGATGGTGCCAAGGCATTGGCCGCACGAGATATACCGTCCCTAGCAACTAGTATGGACGACGATGGGGGAGGTAGCGAGACAAACTGGGTCCCAAGTGAAAGCAAGGTCGATCTTTTTGAAGATATCCCAGTCGGCATCAGAGAGTTTATGCGGACAGAGAAGGCGTTAAAGCAGAAACACCGCGCGGAGCAAACCCCTTCCGCACCATAGGATATATTCTTGAACATCCATGACCCCTCGCTTTTACCCAATGCAATCCCAACACTCTCCAAATGATACCCCCGTATACCGGTACGCCATTGCATGCTTCCGCGCCCTTATGGATCGGCGCCCCGTACAGATACCGCACCGCGCCTAGTCAGATCCAACGTCCACACCCTTAGCGCGGAGCTCTGCCCTAGCCTGCTGTATCTCTGCGAGAATTTCCTTGTGAGCTTCGGGGACGTCGTTGAAGGTGAAGACTCCCCAGCCGAGCTTGAAGAGGAGGTATGCGCCGAAGGAGACGAGGGCCCAGAAGGGGAGCTGTAAAGTGTCAACTGAAAGGATCGAAGGCGTGCATAGTAGCCGAGACGTACTACCGGGACAATCTCTTTTTGAATCTTTTCGGGTAGAGCTACTATCCCCGTGAAGACCGCTAGGTAGAGCTGTGCTTGTCAGGTATGCGTCGAGAGGTGGGACATCCGGGGTTTACATACGGAGGTCAGAAGCATAGCAATTGAGATGGTCTGTTGAGCGCGCGTCATTTTGGCGACTATTACCCGGAGAAACTTAAATAGGTATTGGGTGATTCGAACGAGTGACTGCGGCAGGGTGAGCGCTCGTCGTCGCAATCCTCTCGACACATCTCACAAATTGATGCACGCCGCGCCAGGGTCCAGCTCAGCACGTGATGGCTTATATAATCTCCGCTTGCTCCCACTTCAAAGTGCTTCTCTTAGTACGCAAGGTTTCTGGAGCGACCAGAAAGCTAGCCTCGAAGACAAACCCGTTGAGCTGCAGCAGTATCACTCTACTGAGGAACGAAGAGCGACTACGTGGAGAGAAATTGGGACTGAAGCGCTCAGCCTCCTACGGAGCGTTCGTCCTTGATCCAACACATGCGAGTAACATTTCGGGTCGCAGCGATCGCCTTTTGACCTCTTGTCTATACACCGGGGTTTCCAATACTTATCATCATATGATTGTTCATTCCAACTACCATGCCTTCATTCAGCGAGCAATCGGACAAGTTCTTGGAGGAAGTAGAGGTGTATTTGGAGCAGGGTCCTTCACCCGACAATCAGCAACTAAAAGAAGTCGTCTCACGGCTACAAAGCAACACTGAAACCGCCGAAAAGGCTATACAACTGCTAGGAACAGCAGCAGGGAGTAATCGTACGAGGCACTCCAACATGTTGAACATCATATGATGCTGATTATCAGGTAGATGCATGGCAAGAGCCTTTTCAGCGCTGTGGAATTCTTGAGCATGTTTTACAGAGCCTCGATCCCCCCACACTACCGGTATCAGTAGCTAAGCAGCATCTACGTGTCATTGGAAATTGCGTTGCGGATAATGGTACAGCTGCCTTCCACAAATACTAAGTGGGGACTGACATGTCCCAAGATGACATCCGAGAGATCGTCACGAAAGATCTCGACAAGATCGTCGCTTGCTTAGCTATGGAAGAACTATCTACGACCGTTTTAGTGGTATTATACAACCTCGGGAATGACTTCGGTATGCTTGGCTGACCCAAAGGTAAGATCTGACTGACAGGCGTAGAACCAACACGCATCGAAGCAGCGAATTCAAGACTTGACAACACCCTCGCAGAGTATCTCGCAGCTGGAAAGATATCAGGAGAGGCGGTCGAGTATGCCACAGATTTATTGACCTGGGTCACGGAAATGCTCACGCCAGACCAACTTGAAGACAACACATCTGTGCAAGTCTTCAACAACATTTTAAAGGCCTCCCCAGATTACCAAGAAGAGCACAGCGATGAGTTTATATCCATTTTGATCCATTATCTACAGGATCCCCAGTTCCAACAGAAGGTCGCTGCGCCCGAGACTGTTAAGCGGTTGCTCGATTTGCTTTTCGATTTCGAGGAAATGTTAAGGGCTGAGGAGACCGAAGCTGTTTTCCGAGAATTGAACACGCATACTGACCCCAACAAAGTGGTCTCTGAAGAGATGAACGTCGTACTCACGGTCCGACTCATCAACTCGATCTCCGCCATCTCCGCTTCGGATGCCTTCATTCGAGCCACCAAACTGGAAAGTTCGGTCGTCGAAAAGGTCGTATCCAAACTAGTATCTCCGAGAGTAACGGCATCTACAGTGTGCGTATGCGTTATACTCGGCAACCTTGCAACGTCTGATCAGGCGTGTATCGAGATGGTCAAAGATATGGGCCTCCACCTCCCCTTGATGGACATCTTATCACGAAGGAGGGAACAAGCAATCCTCTATACAGCAGCAGGTTTTATGCGTCATCTCGCCTTCCCCGAAGTCAACCGATCGATACTGGGCGAGGCAGGATTGATCGAGACGTGCAGCCACCTCCTCACCAATGAAGACGCCCCTGTTCGCGGAGAAGCAGCTGCCATTCTGTGTAAGCTTGTCTCAAATAGCTTCCCGAACATCAAGAAGATTTTTTATGAAGCAGTTCCTGAAAAGATCACGGTTGCTCAATTACCCGGCGTCGAAGTTCCAGAACATCCAACCATTCTGTACCATCTCATCACTCAGGCACTTGCTCCCTCCGGCCCACTGCCGAGCACATCGATGAAGAACCCCATGATCGAAATCGGGCGGACTCTTGTTACCGCTCTGAGATATCTTCGCCGCTCCGACGCTGAACAAGACGTTGATGCAGTCACACGTCACATGTTAAAATCCCCAGTTATCGCTCGTCCCATTGCACGACTCGTACGTCAGCGGTTCTATGCTGATGCGAGGTCGGAAGGCCTGCTAGGATTGGGCTTGATGGCGCAGACTCATGAAGGCGCTGTGTGCGTGGTGGAAGAGATGAAGGCTGATGACGGATTGCTGGACGCTATCAAGGAGTTTGCGGCTGAGCAGAAGGGTGGGGAAGAAAGCAATGCAAGTGCTGGAAGGAATTACCAAAATGCGGTAGTGCTCTTACATGGGTTGGCGAAGAATGGAGTAAGTCGAAGTAGTTGTTGAATATGTGGCTTAGGGGCTTTGCTAATTGCTTGAAGGTCTATGCTATAGATACTTCATTGAGGAGCGATGTGGAGGGGTTGCAGGCGGAGCTCAAACGACTCATAGTCTAGGATACTTGGAAGGGCTCTTCCTTAAATCGCATCCTGAGCAAACGCCACTTGAAGATCAGCAATTATTAGCAATGGTGAGATCCACTACTACAAAGATAACCCTGCTTTCCCTAACCACCTAGATTAGCCTCAAGCTCCAACAATAACTCATTGTTAGCAGGATGTTCATTAAAAGTCAGACATGTGTATTCTAGAGTCAACGTTCCATGCACACCCGCAACTTTCGACGGGATGTCAAAGCTAACAGAATCCGAATTGAATCGTCACCACTCATACGAAACCCTCGTTTCTTCACTATCACCCCGAGTCGCAAACTCACACATTTACGATAAACAACACAATATCCATGATTTCCAAAATCATCAATTTACACAAAAGCAGAAGCTAGCTAGCAAGCCAAACGAGTGGACGCGCAAATAAGCGCAAATCAAAACAACACCCATTCACCCCAAATCGCCCTCACCACACCACCCTCATCCCAAACACCCATCACCTTCCCTCAAACCCCATCACACGCAAACAACGCTCCCACAACAACCATCTAGCCGCCTATCTATCTAGCACGAAACCTGGAAACTCCCAAAAGTAACCTTGTTGCAGCCACCACTCAAAGACTTCGTAGATCCGGCACAGTTCGGCCCAGAGAAGGTCTTCCACTTGCATCCGCCATTGAGTTGGACATTGATGCTCTGGCCACCGGGGTGGCAACCACCTCCATCACCATGGAGTTTGGTCGCCTTGCCTGTGTTGCAGTTTGGGCCTGAGTAGAGAATGCTAGGGGAAAAGGTGAATTAGTGTTATGTAGCTAGGAAGAATATATGCAGATAAATAGGATGGTTAGGTAACAGGGGGACGGCGGGGTATGAGAAGAGCATCACTTACGCGTCCCAGACACCACGCTTCTCGAGGGGTGTCGTGCCCGCGTCAGCTTCAGCGATGAGATTGGCCGCAGGAGCGGGAGAGGAAGCGGCGAGGGAGGAGAGGAAGATGAGGGTGAAAGCGGTGTTCTTGATCGAGAAGAGCATTTTGAAAGAATGTTTCTCGAAGGAGTGGCTGTTTGGTCGTATGGTTGAATGAGAGTGTTTGAAGTGTGGGAAGAAGCTTCTGTTTTGAGATGACGATAGTTTCTCTCTCACTGCGAGATCCTGCTTCCCTTTATATTCTTTTTTTTGTCTTCCCTTTCTTTCCCTTCATTTTCTTTCGGGCCTTTTCAGGCCCTCGCCTTCATCCTTCTCTTCCTATAAATAGCGTTTAGGTAGCGAAAGCCTCGGTTTGAGCCCCATCGCCAAATGCATCGTGCTGGTATACGGTCTGTATACACTGTCTCCCGCGTAGACTATACCTGATGCAGTTGTTTGGACATGTAGGCGCAGTCAAAAGTTCCCTTGCTCGGTCCTGCGAGTACCATAGGTTGGCTAGTACTACCTTGTAGAACAGCCACATCAAACCCAAGGCTAGCAATGTTAATGACGAGATAAAGTTAACGTGCGTTAGGCGCGACGTGGAGATTTCTGTTGGTCACTCTTTTCTCTTTGGATTTGTTTGAAGTTGATCGCAAAGTAGGTGACCTTGCTCTGTGTGCGACTTCCGAGAGAACCTTGGAACAAACGTGTGGAGGCAATGCGATCCTCAAGAACGCACGGCAAGCTTAATAGAGAATATTTTCCAGTGGTGAAAATAGAGCTTGGTGGCCTTTGGAGCGCCCCAAAGGCCGTCAAGAAAGAGATTCATCCTTGCAGTGGGCCTGAGGAAAGGTGACCACGAGATATGGTGCTTTGTCTTTCACTGCGGGTTGGGTTGATGTGTCAATTCGTGTTTGCGTTGGATGCCCGAATTTGAATGTCTTTTACAAGTGTGACGAGGAAGGAATATGGTTTATTGCAAGCCGATAGAGACAAACAAGCGAAGAAGGGCTTGGAATTCGGGGCCCGTGTGTCGACGGAAGAGGTGCGAGACGGAATGATAGAGTTCTATTCAAGTACGCTTGGGCATAAAGGCCTTGGGTGTATGGAAGTTGGGTCAGTTTGACGAGGGGCGGTGGAGCAACTGATCCTTTGCTAGTCTCCCAGGTTCGAAGCATAGTAACTCACAACGTTCGATGGATTGATGAACGCGTGCGGATTCTCATTTTGGTACCTATTAAATTAAGCTGAGGATGTGTTGACTTGGTATTTCCAGCACTAGCGGCTCGTTCCTTGAGCTAGCAAGTAGGGGAATACTGAAGCTACTTGACATCATGGCATGTCGAGACTGCCCCTATCTACTTGTCGTTTCGCTTGAAATCAACATGCATGTGAATGCATGTTACAGGTACAGAGCGACTTCAACAACCAGGTTCCCCATAGCTCTGATGGTATCTTATGATAGACGAAAGGAATCCGGAGGTTTGACATACTTTCGTGCACAAAGGGACTATTGACTTTCTTCATCACTGCTGTCACAAACAAGAGCCAGAGTGAAACAATAAGCTGAACGAGCAGCAAATAACAAGCTCACGAAAGAAGGTGAATAATCAGTGGCGAGACGATGGCGACGCTGGCCCTTTACACGGCGTAATCATCTATCTTCTGATTGGCCGCATCAGAAATCAGGTGACCCGAGCTGGAGCAAACCCGCAACTGCCTAGTAGAAGTTTGGAATATAAAGTCACTACTTTTGGTTGCTTGCTTTCTTCTTTCGAAACCAAACCACTCTCACTTTTCACAATCAATTCTCTCCCCGAACGTTCTATCGACAACATCAGCTCAACTTCATACACACCCACCACCAGATACCACTCCACGATGACCTGCTGCGGACGCAACAACGGCGAGTGCGTGTGCGCTCAAGAAGCAAAGTGCTCGTGCGGAAAACAGCCCGCTCTCCAATGCAGTATGCCAAACTACCTCTGCCTTTCACCTTCTCGATGTCCGTTCGGAATTCCTGCTTCTTCGACCACGTCCTGCTTCCTATGACGTATGTATACTGATGTGTGGACTGTAGCTTGCGACAAAGCTGCCACCGAGAACAAGCTGCCCACCAGCACCTGCGCATGCGGAAAGCGCGCTGAAAGTATGTCCTTGCCCAACGAGCGAGAGGGAGAGAGTGCATGTTGACTGAGGATGCAGATTCGTGCACTTGCGGCCGCGCCAGCGATGGCGGTTCTTCGGCGCTCGAGACCGACTTCACAACGCAGAAATAGATTGCGATGAGTTCTGAAGCTTGGTCGGGGTGTTATGGCGTTTGTGAACGGGCAATCGGGGCTTCTTCAACGGTCGGCGGCACCATCGCGGCTGGGAGTCGATCGTCCATATGTGCAATCTGTGCATTAGCTTGAAGCATCCAGAAATACAATCATATGTATATTGAAATATGGCCACGCCTTCCAGTCTTGTTCCATCCTTGAGTGCGTCGTCCAGGTCTCCCCCTACAATTATTTCCCTGCCAGGATGTATTATGAGACCGTTTTCGTGGGGTTTGGTGACGAGCTGGATATGGATGCATGGTCATTTCGACAGCTGCGACAAACGACGGTGAGGTATCATTATGGATGATGGAGGACATGGAAGGTCTCACAAACAGAGTTTAGACGACGCTTTGACCGCGCCCGCCAAGTCGCGGATAGAATCTCCACCACCAGTCCCGCATCTTGCGATCCCGCATGACAGCTGCACCGAGCCGCCCTGCAGCTGAAGCCATATTGTCCTCGTTCGCTGCCGTGCCTCCCTCCGACATGCCCAATCCTCGTTTTCACGATTGACGACCCGTTCCGCATCCATCTCCTCCTCCCCCTTTCGCGAACCGCCCACCGTTCGCCCCACGATTTCAAAGCAGCCCTCGAGAAATAGAGCGTCGGACCACTAGTATCGCCGCCATATCTCCATCACACCTTCGCTGCTGGTTTGACCGGCTACCTACCAGGCGGGAATCGCCCCGCTACGGGCATTGCGGCGAAAATGGAGGGCCGCTCTGTAGGCAGTGGCCTCTTCAGCCGGAACAACTCGGGCAATGTCCCGACTATGCGAGGTAGGAAGTCTGAATCGACATTGCAGACTGGAGGCTTATACTGCGTGTGCAGGTTTGGTCTCATTCATTGCCGATCTCAGAAATGCGCGAGCACGAGAGCTTGAAGAAAAGAGGATAAACAAGGAGTTGGCGAACATAAGGTAAACAATACTAGTACAGGTCTAGTAGATGGCATGCTAATTGGATTGCAGGCAAAAGTTTAGAGGTATTCCTAGCTCCCACGCCTCCAATTGTTCCATCTAACGCGAACCCTCCAGATGGCGGTTTGAACGGCTACCAGCGAAAGAAATACGTCTGTAAGCTCCTGTACATATACATCCTCGGCTGGAACGTCGATTTCGGCCATCTCGAAGCTGTCAACCTCATCTCCGCGACCAAATACTCTGAAAAGCAAATCGGTTATCTCGCTGTCACCCTATTCCTACACGAAGAACACGAATTACTACACTTGGTTGTCAACAGTATTCGGAAGGACTTGCTGGACCATAATGAGCTGAACAACTGTCTTGCTCTCCATGCGATTGCGAACGTGGGTGGAAAAGAGATGGGAGAGGCGCTGAGTCCGGAAGTACACAGATTGCTCATCTCACCGTCAGTTCTCACGTCTCTAGTTCCGTAACGTTTCTGATTAAATATAGGGCATCGAAAGCATTCGTCAAGAAGAAGGCAGCGCTCACTCTTCTACGACTATACCGCAAATTTCCGAACATCGTACAAAACGAGTGGGCCGAACGCATCATATCTTTAATGGACGACCCCGACATGGGCGTTGCGCTTTCCGTCACCTCGCTTGTAATGGCATTGGTCCAGGACAATCAAGAGCAGTACAAGGGAAGCTATGTCAAAGCTGCCAACAGGCTCAAGCGGATAGTGGTTGACAACGAGTGCGCGGAGGGCTATTTCTACTATAAAGTTCCATGTCCGTGGATACAAGTGAAGCTGCTGAAGCTCCTGCAGTACTATCCACCTCCAGGTTCGCAGCAAGCTCTACATGGGTTATAATCGTATGCTAACATTTCGCAGAGGACTCGCACATTCGCAAACTCATACGGGACGCGCTACAAAAGATCATGGATTCTGCCCTTGAGATGCCGAAGAACGTGCAACAGAACAACGCTCAGAATGCTGTCCTCTTCGAAGCTATCAACCTCGTCATCCACCTAGACACGGAACAAGATCTTATGGTACAAATCTCGACGCGATTAGGTAAATTCATTGCGTCGCGTGAGACCAACGTCCGTTATCTGGGTCTCGAAGCCATGACACATCTGGCGGCGCGAGGAGAAACACTCGACCCCATCAAGAAGCATCAGTCTATCATCATAGGGTCTTTAAGAGACAGAGATATCAGTGTGAGGAGACAGGGCTTAGACTTGCTGTATAGCATGTGCGACCCTACCAATGCCCAAGCCATCGTTTCGGAACTATTGCGCTACCTTCAATCGGCCGATTACGCGATAAGAGAGGAAATGGTGCTGAAGATTGCGATTTTGACCGAGAAGTATGCGACCGATGTGCAGTGGTATGTCGATATATCACTGCGGCTAATCGCAATGGCTGGAGATCACGTCAGCGACGAGGTGTGGCAACGAGTCATTCAGATCGTTACGAATAACGAGGAGTTGCAAGTGTACGCCGCCCAGAATATTCTCCAATATGTCAAGTCCGACTGCCACGAAACGCTTGTCAAGATCGGAGGGTACCTGCTGGGTGAATTCGGTCATTTAATTGCCGATACCAAGGGATGCAGTCCTATCGAACAGTTCATGGCCCTGAACGCGAAGATGCGAGGTTGTCCTTCGAGTACAAGAGCTATAATACTTTCATGTTTCGTCAAGTTCGTGAACCTGTTCCCGGAAATTAAACCACAGCTGCTGCAGACCTTTCGAGCGTATAGCCACTCGCTCGATTCGGAGCTCCAACAAAGAGCTTGCGAATACCTTGCTCTTGCAACTATGCCGACAGATGATCTTCTCCGAACCGTATGCGACGAAATGCCACCATTCCCCGAGCGAACATCAGCTCTCCTGTCTCGACTGCACCAGAAGCATGCCACTACAAGTGACAAGCGAACATGGGTCATAGGAGGGAAGGATGCGAACGCCGATCCAAAAGAGTTCAACTTGGTTCGTCAGCCTACCGGGTTGAAGAGAAGTTTCACAACCCCTACAGGAGCGAGCGGTACTTCTGGAACAAATGGCACAAATGGCGTGAACAATCTGTCAGAAGACCTAGCCGGGCTGGATATGAACATCGACACCAACAAGGTGCTGAAAGCACCTAACCTGGCAAGCGCGGCACATCTGAGTCCAGACTGGGAGGTTGGATACAACCGTCTCCTGCTTCGTGCGGAAGGTGTGCTTTACGAGGATGCACAGATTCAAATCGGTCTTCGGACTGAGTACCGTCAGCAGCTTGGATGTCTTATTTTCTATTTCACGAACAAGTCTTCCTTTCCGATGGGCTCTTTCACAACCACGCTCGACAACAGGTCATCGGAAACTCTCAAGACGGATATCAAGGGTCTCCCGGAGACGGTCATTCAACCCGAAGGCCAAACACAGCAGACAATCATGTTCGAAGCCAAGAATGTGTTTGCAGATCCTCCGACAATACGTATTTCTTACCTCGCAGGTGCGCTGCAGGCGCTTACCCTGCAACTTCCAGTGTACCTACACAAGTACATGGATGCTGCCGAGCTGAGCGGAGAGGACTTCTTCAAGAGATGGAAACAAATTGGTGGAGAGCCGCGCGAAGCCCAACGGATATTTGGTCTCATGCACAAGAACCGTACGATGAGTCCCGAGTATGTAAGGAGAGTGGTGCAAGGTTTCAGATGGGGTATTTTGGACGGCTTGGACCCGAATGCAAAGAACATCGTGGGCGCGACGGTTCTGCACACAGTGGATGGCAAATTCGGGTGCCTGCTCAGACTAGAGCCGAACTACGATACCCAGGTAAGTCCTGTCTGGTCATGAAAGGATAGTTCGTTTGCTGATGTGAATAGATGTACCGCATCACTATCCGCGCGACCGACGAAGCCGTCCCACCTATCCTCATCAAAGCCATGGAGGACCGACTATCACAGGGGGTAGAAGGCCTCATTTAGTTTCTAATGAGCACTGTTATTCACCATCATCATCTGTTCTTAGCACCATTCTTTGTACTGTACAGGCAGGTGGGCAGTTTTCATGTAGTGATGGGGGGGATATTGCTCCAGGCAGCGAGCGATGTTGGTTGATGTGCCGGACTCGTTCAGGGTAGCTAATGTTTTTTTTGCGCGAGTGGGTGGTTGTTTTTGGACTGCATTTGAAGCGAAGCGAAATGGAATGTCTAGCTTGCGGCAGGAGTTTGTATAAGTGATGGAAGAGATGATGGGTGAGAGTGGTGCATAAGATGAATGGAAGGAAAGGATGGGAGAACATACCCGCATGAATGACAGTTTGGTGCGCTTTCTCTTGAGTCCCAGATGGTGATGAAATAAGAGAGACATGTGAGTTTTGTATCTAGCGTGTGATGACGTGTCGCGAACGTGCTATTCAACGTCACGCGTTATCTAACAGCTTCATACCTAGGCAGCCCTTTTACCTTGCGCCGAAGGGCGCAGTATCCCGCTAGTCTTTCCCTGCCTCGGCCACAGCAAGCTACCTTCAATAGGCCGTTTACAATCGCTTCTTCGCCACTCCTCTCAACATCCTTTTCTTCTGTGAAGCCCTCCACTTCTTCAGAAAAATATTTGCAGCAATACGACTGCTGATCTCTTTCCCTGCTGTAAAAAAGAGGCCGTTCGTTTTTATCTAAAAAAGGTGCGGTTGCCCCAGTGCTACGGTTCTGCCCGCTTGAAGAGGATATAATCGGTGAAAGAGTGGGTGCAACAAAACGTTTGACCAGAGGGAAAGAGCTATTACGAGGGTGCGCACGGGGTGGGAAAGGAAATTAAAGCTGCACCTACAACTTTCTCTTTCTTTGCCTGGATTGTGGAGAGTTTATTGCTTTACTCCATCGAACAGATTCAAACAGAGGAATCAAACGGCAAATACCCGCGCCAACAGGTATCCTCATCGCTCCTGCAGAGAAGCTACCACAGCCATCTCAAAATACAGCGAGGAAGAACCCGAAAACATCTTCCCTAGAAATATTACCTTAAGCTTCAACCACCCTCGATCATTCAATTCATCTAATCCAATGTCCGTCACCGCCTCCGCCTCCACCACCACCCCCGCCAGCAAACCAGTCTACTTCTGGAAACCCACCCAAGGCAACGGCTACCTCGGCCAATGGTACTGGTCGCCCTTCACGCACAACAACGACACGTACCACACGGCCGAGATGTGGATGATGGTGCAAAAAGCGCGGCTCTTCGGCGACGAAGATGTCGCGGTCCAGATGCTGGCCACGACGGATCCGAGGCGGCATAAAGCGTTGGGGAGGGAGGTGAAGGGGTTTAGGGAGGGGGTGTGGGATGCTAGTATGTTTCCTCCTTTTTTCTTTGTCTTTTTCTTCACTGTTGTTTTGGGAGCGGGTAGCGGAGGAGGGGATGGAGATGGGTGAGAGGGAGAGGCGCTAATGTTCATGTGCGTGTGGTAGATAAACGACAAATTGTCACTGAGGGCAATATGCATAAATTCACCATCTCGGATGATGCTGAGATGCTGAGGGGGATGTTGTTTGAGACGGGGGAGAGGGAGTTGGTGGAGGCTAGTCCTATGGATCGGATCTGGTGAGTCATCCTACCCTGCCTTCCAGTAGCCTTCTTTTCTTTTACATGACACGGTCTTTGAGCGCTATGTGGATACATGAGACTGACTTCGTATGTTTTTTTTCCGTTTTAGGAGCATCGGGTACGCGGAGAAGAACGCAGAATTTAATCGAAAGCGGTGGGGGCAGAATTTGTTGGGCAAGGTGTTGATGGATGTGAGGACGCGGCTGAGGGAGTTGGAGAAGGAGAAGGAGAAGGGGGAGGGGCTGGAGGGCGAGTGATGGGCTGATAGAGGGTGGGGGTATTGGCATCTGGTTGGGTAGGGGGAGATAAATGGTCCATTGTACAGTACTTTGAGATCGAAACGGCGTTGAAATGGAGCGTATTCCCGCTCGCATTATTACTACGGTACCTTTATCTATCTCAGATCCAGAGACGTGCGAGTCGCCAATAATGGACGTCCTAGCTCCCCCTTCTCACCCAGCTCATTCAACCTTTTCGCCTCAAGCCCTATGTTGAGTTTCGTTAACAGCTCCATGGCTAAATCTCTCGCGCGCTGCATCTCCAGATCCTCTCCGTCACCGATGATTTTAATGATGGTGCGGTAGATATCGAAGTATTCCCGCATTTTGGTGTATGAAGGTGCAGATTCCGGCGGGGAGTGGAGATGGTGCGATAGTACGGTTACCAGAGCGGCTATTAGGGGACGCTTGAGGACTCTGGTGCTTATTAGTAGACATTTCGTCCAAAGAGAAGGGGAAAGGAAGGGAAGGGGAAGTGGATCCATTAGACGTACACGCAAATCCTAAACTGATCATGCGGCGTAACCGCCAACAGGCCCAAAAGATGCTCCGCATCCTTCCACGCTTCATGCCTCTTCTGACCCGCCAACTTAGCCAGACTATCCGTCGAAAACGGATTAACCCACGGATCCAGCCCGAGCACCAGAAAAGCCTGGAGACGGAATACGGTAGCAAAGTACGAAGCTTCCACACTCAATGTATGCAAGAGATCCGAGCGATACAGCAACTGGAAAAGCTCCTCGGGCGTACGACTAAAGAGCTCGTTGTCACGCCATTTTTTAAGCTTTTGCAGGAGAGTTTGGGTGATGGTGACGGTCTCCTGTGGAGCGCGTTTGCGCGGTTTCATGCTGAGGACTTGATCGATGGCTTCGGATTGGAGGAGCACGAGGTGCACACGAAGGGCGAATATGTTGACTTTAAGATTACCTTCAGCGGCTGTCACGGTACCCAGAGAGTCGTAAGGGTCGTCGGCGGGGAACACGGCTGTGATGTCGTCGCGACTGTGCGTGATGGGGACGTTGGAGAAGATATTTTCGTCTGTATCAAGGATGAAGGCGAGCCAGAAGACGCGGCGTTGCTGTTCGATATCTTGGTGGCTTGTCATCTGCAGGTTGTTCTCCGAGTTGTAGGCAAAACATTGGGCGATTCGTAGGGCGGTCGAGACGTATAGTGAGTACGGTGTTTCTTGGCGTGAACTTCGGATCAGCATGGCGAGACCGAGTAAGCACTGCACGAGGCCGAATGTGGGTGGGGCGACGAGGAGGCCTGATACGGTGGGTAAGATCTTGCGGAGGTACCAGTCGGCTAGTTGGTCGTCTTCAGGGGTACCTACGGCGCTCAAGCCTCGCGATCGATGGGCTATACCGAAGATAACGTATATACTGGCCCAAGCTAATGCTGAGCCGTCTGAACCTCCTTCGTAACAGATTCGCAGATGCTGAGTGATGTCGCGAGGCCTGTATAATGGGTTCGCAGTATTGAAGTCAACTAGGAACTCGGTGAGCAACGAAGTGCCCAGTTCGGCAGGGGGAAGATAGGCATTGCATTGATATGGAGTAGCGTTGCCCTCGATGATAGGGATACCCTCCGGCGACAATGATGGTTGGAAAGACGGATCTTGCAACAAGGCTGCTTCGACCTGGAAGTCTGCGGATGGCTCAAAGTCGTCCAGGGTCTGGAAGCCCGCATCGTCGGTGCCGTTGGATAGACTGAGATCCGCAGTCTGTGCCGATGAGGGCTCCTCTTGCGAGCTATATTCCAAACGGTCCACATAGCTCTCAGGATCGACGTCTGGGAAATTGTTGACTGGGAAGGCGTCGACTTCTGAGCGCAAATTGTCTACCCATGTTGATAGTGATAATGATGAATCCGGCGGCTGAAGAGGCTGTTGTTGGATGTGTGGTTGTGCTGCACTGCGTTCCTGGAGAAGAGCCTCTAGGTTCTGGATCCGGCGTTCATATTCAATGCTTCGATCTCTACGATTAATGTCAGTCAATCCTTCCGTACTTGTTTCGACACGTGTTGGCATTACTTCCGAGTTTTCGCGCGTTGCTTGCGGACGTGGGTAGTTGTACAGTTCTCTTTTAGTTGGACGCAATGATTGCAACTGCTCGCGCCCGCAGTCCACAAGCACCTTCGTTTTCTCTTTCGGCAGGAATCGCACGCCTGGCAGGTATCAGCACGTACGTTCCGCTTGAGTGGTACATGCACCTGTAGAGGAAGAAGCTCACTTTCACAGTAGCGGCAGAGCCACGTTTCTCAACGCCTGTTCCTGACATGTTACCAGTCTGCAACCACGAGTAAACTGAATGAGGGGTGGAAGAGGCTTTGAATGTTCGAGAAGACCAGAGCTGAAGTAATGATTGTGGAGGGTTGGCTTATTGGTCCTATCCCACTTCAGGCTAATGCTTACAAATCAGATCCCTGGATGTAGACAAGGAATCCATCGTTCGTGTGTAAAGTCAGTATTCTCAAGAGCCTTTCAATCTTTTATGATGCTTTTCAAGTAATAAAGGGTGCGTGAAGCAGTCCGCGGGTTCGGACCAATATGTGTCAGTTCGCTTTTGGTACACCAAGTGTGCTCTACATGCTGGTTCCAAGATCTCTCTAGACGCTTGAGATCAACGTTCAAATATCGTCTTCCAAAATCCATATGCTCCATGCAAAAGTCCATATATCATGTCATGTCCTAGTCATTTCTCATCACCATCTCAGCCTAGCACAGGGTCCACTACTTTGTTTTCTCCTCCTGCTCCCTTGACAGCCGATCATGCTCATCAATATCCGTCGCCTCCCACGGATAGCAGATCCACACATCGCCCACCGTTACCGCCGCCTCATACCGTCCCTGCACGATTTCCTCGGGCAACATACCCTTCTTTTTCTTGTCCTTGTTGTGCAGTACGAAAATGCTGAATGTGGTCTTCTCGTCTTCCCTGCCAGTCTTCTTCTGTGCCTCAATGACGTCCTTCTCGAGCTCGCGCACAGCATACTCGAGCGTCGTCCGTGTATCATCGACCTCGTCTACGATGAGGATGTTTTTGCCGATCAGGTTGGCCATCTCGAGAGACGAGAGGTCGAGCCATTGTGTGCGGGTGACTTTTGTGCCAGGCTTCTCGACGGGGTCGGTGCCGAGGGATTCGTAGAGGGAGAGGCCGATGGCCTGGATAGGGATGTTGGGAGCGCCGGGTGTCTTGAGGAAAGAGCTGCAGGAAATCGAATTAGCTTGTATTCGAGTCTTGTTATACTCCGTCGGAGGGTTTTGAGACTTCGACCGTGTAAGAGTCAGAACATACCGTAGAATTCGCGCTGGAACGTAGCCTCCGCCACCGATCGCTACCATTAGCTGAGGGTGGAATTCATCGAGTATGCGAACCGCGGCACCCTGGCACAGCTTGTGGACCTATTCCGTACCCATAATTAGCTTCTCCCGAATCTGTAATCCTCTTGTGTCCGATCCAAGATAGCCGGGTAAAGTGACAGGAGGGTAAAAGGAGATCGAGAATGTCGAAATCTCGTAAATGCTGGTATCGAACGTTCAATATCAAGACGGGCCCTGCTTGTTATGCGCCCAACACAGGCACGACATGAAGACTGATGCACCATGCTCGTCGCGACAACGTTGAAGTGTCTGTCATAGAAGCTGCAGCAGTACGCGGCCGACATGCAGCGAACATGGAAGGCACAGCGCGTTTCACATGCTTCAAGGGGTGGAGGGAAAAGTGCAGCGGAACGAGACACATTTATGCACGTACCTGGTTATATGTGACGTAAATCTTCTCAACCATGATGACGGTAACTGTGTCGCACGTGTGCCTTATCTTGCAGCTTCTGACGCGCAGAACCAGGGGAAGAATGTGAGGAGAAGAAAAAGTTAGGGGCTGAGGAGGAAGAGTAGAAGCTGTTTTTCAAAATTTGTTGATGCGTGAGGGATACCGAAAGAAAAGATTCGGAGGCCGCCGCGGTTGCAAGGTTGTGGAGGGGAAGGAAGCCCTACGCTTGTGCGAATTGGGCTTAGTCTGTACCCTCTTTCCGCAGGTGCAAAAATGCATCCCTCCATACAGAGGCTTTTCAATTGCTCGATGTTTAAACGCTGCAATCCAACTTTGGCCATGTTTTTTTTATCTCCGTTTCTCAAAACGAAACAACCGTATTACTATCCAACCAAACTCTCTATTTACCAGTAGCCTTCACCGGTAGGTGACAGCATGCGCCCTTTAAAACGTTTAAAACGGCAAGATAACGACCAGCTTGGCCTGCGCGAGTTCATCGGTGTCACCATTCCCCAGTACGCCATCCTCTCACATGCCTGGGCAGCGAACAACAAATAAATAAGTCTCAAAGACTTGACAGAGGACATGGGCAGAACAGTAGCAAGTTAAGAAAGAGGTGGCAGAGAGAAGTGGTGAAGAAATGATTCAGGCTTTCAAAGATTGGATCAGCACTCATGCAATATACTATCGATTGACACCATACACCCGCAGTTGAATCCAAACTAGATTTGTTACCCTCCGTGACCACGTACTGTCTTCCACCAGAGTCCTGCGTCAAGATGTCTTGATGCTAAAATGTCTTTTCCAAGGAACCGTTCTCCCGGCGGAGAAGCTTCAAGTATGCTTCCATCCAATTGTCATTTACAAATTTCTGGTGACCTTTATATCGCAGAAGCCCCTGAAATATACTGGCGCCGTCTGACAACAACATGTTCGCAATCAATGGGGTCCTCTCGTCGCTGATCCCCGTTCCGGCTTCGGCGATTTCCAACATCTTTTTGTATTCCTGGAGTCTTGGTTCGGTCCTCTTGATACGGTCAATTGCAGCTGGCCTGGTCTCAACGTGTCCTGGAGGCTCTGTGTCCAGCCCTGTCAAGGCCGGATACTGGGCGACGACTTCAATCGGCGCAGCCATGACTCCGTCGAAGTCGATCACACCGACAATTTCGAAATGATCATTCACGAGAATGTCGCGCAAAATCGCGATTCACGAGGCGGAAGGGACCTCCCGAATTGCTGTGACCGTATGACGACATGAGATGTTTGAAGAGAACCGGGTTTGCAAACGAACAACTTGTTTTGATATCAAGTGCATCACTGCTTCTGCACACTTGAAGCTCGTGGTTCGCGAGGTCAACGTAGTAGTCCATTGAAGAGGTCCAAGGCCCCTTACCGGTCTCGACCTCTGGACCAATAAAGAAATCTTGTGTGTGTTCATCTTGCTGAAGGCTTCCAATCTGGGCGAATGTGAAGGACGACATCGTGACCTGAATGCCAGCCATTTGTCTCTGGTGTGCCAAACATTCCTACCTCACTTTTCATTGCCTGTCGCAGCTCTGACGCAACGGTTCCGTGGATATAATCCAACAGGATATACGGAGCTCCAAAACGTCATTTGTCAGGTCGACGCTATAGGAATGCACTCCCGGAACAGGGATGGAGGTTTTGGCCCTTTCCAGTCAGCTCCTTTCCACAATGCACTGCATGCGACATACTTCAAGAACTTCATACTGGCTATTTCCACCTTGAGAATGCTGGCCACGTCGAGCAATTCGTGATCTAATGCGTTGAGTGGTGGTAGCCTAACCCTTGCGACCCAACTGATCCCGTCGGCAAATACAACGCGGCGGACCATGTTGAAGTGACCGATGGAATATTTTTCGGAGAATTCGAAGGCCCGAAGAAATTGATGCGAGAACATCCCACTTGACCGCCGCGACGAACGTCGTGGCCCGGTTGTAGAATTCACCATTCAGCTCGTATTCGTCAGCTCCTATCCAGGAAGCACTTCCAAGGGAATCGATTAGATCTTCAACCGCCATGCTGTTTTTTCGCTAGGTATTTTGGCTTGTACTGGTCTGGGGTTGGGCGTCTACTAAAGGTAGACAAGCTGTACTAAGACCCCGCACACGGACCCGGACGATGCGGCCGGACTCAACACCCGCAACTTAGTAAGCTTACTTAGGAGTAATGATACCGTATTGAACGTAAAATAACAACCAAAAATAACGTGGACCTACATGCAGCCCTGAAAGGCCTTAAGAAGCTCAGCGGGAGTGGTCGATGTTGTATTGATAAAACGAGCAGTGCAGAGTTGTCCGAGGCGATTAACTCCATGCGGCTACGTATACTTGCCTGATATGTCTACTGGTGACTCTGCTGGCGACTCATCATCCCAGGAGTCGTGGAAACTTGCCTCCAAACAGATTCGATGGTTCCAATGGTTCACACGAGGCTGGACACTTCAACAGCTCATTGCTCCAACATTAGTTGAGCTCTTTCCTGCAGAGGGCCAGCGAGTTGGCGACAAACGTTCGATGGTACAAGAGATTTACAGTATCACGGGTATTAGTGTTCACGCACTGCAGTGAGATCCCCTCTCCCAGCTCAACCATGAATATCTTTCGGTATGTGCTGCGGGGGCGCAGGGAAAACACGATGAGGGAGAGAGGTTGAGTCGGCGAGAAGACAATTGACACTCTCCATTCCAGATCGGGAGATGTTACTACCGCTGTAATAGCAAGTATCATTATACCACATTAGACGGGATGTGGACTTTCAGACCCATCAACTTGGACTCCGCAACTTGCGTCTATCCCAACGTATTCTAGTATTTTGGCTAGGCCTTGCAAGTCTCCTTCTACTGTCCCTGCTGTCTTCTCCTCCATCCAGCCTTCTGTGCGCCCACCTTCGAAATCGATAATCCACGCATCGTTGTTGACGTTAATTAGGACGTCATCTGGCTTCACATCACCCCAAATAATGCCACCCTCGTGCAAACATTTCAGCGTATGTGAGACTTGATCTGCCCACTGCTGTCGTAAAGAGCCCGGTGTGTCAGGTCTGACAGCACATGCCAAGGTTTTGTTCCGACAATCGATGTAGGAAAGTAATAGCCCATAGATCGGGCCGTTGTCATCATCCTGAACAAGACCATGGAGCCGTGATATGCGTAGATCTTTTGCTAGCCCAGCCTCTTCTATGCGCTTGTAGTTCCTGATCTCCTCTCGCACCCTCCGAGTATCTCCAAAATGACATGTTTTGAAGAAGCAGGTCGTTTTTCCACCGACGAGTACTTTGCTTGGGCAGCGAGACAGTGCCTCTTCGGGAGAGTCGCCGCAAAGTTGAACCTGCTGTGGATGGAACGATGGCCACGGCGAACAAAGTTCCTGGTCCAGGTGAACATCATGGGGAAGTCGTTCGGATGGGCCTTGGTCGTTCGGAAAGGGTACAAGCTCGCCTTTGACAGCGCGCAAAGTATAACCCACGGTCTCCGGGAAGAGGTACTCTTGTAGTGTGGGCTTGTGGTGTTCGAGCAGAGGTGGCACAGCCCGGAATATTAGGAAAAAGGGTTCGAGGGCCCAGTCGTACAAATCGTCGACAGTCAGACCATCTAGTTCGAAAGTCTCTGCAACTTGAAGGTAGTGGAGATACGTTTCCTTGATGGAAGGAGAGTCCTCAAAGTGATCAGAGGACAAGGGGATGCGGAAGCGCTTGCCATTGCACATGACCGTTAACTCAGATTCGGTGTCACAGGCGCTGAAGAAGAACTCGATGACGGTAAAATAACATGGCCGCCCATTTTTATTGAAGAGTGAAAACATTACGCGCCCGGGAGACGGTTAGAGGAAAAAGGCAGTAGGAGATGCAAAAGAATGCAGCAGGTTGTTGGGATAGAGCGCGTCTCGTGAGTTTATGCTGGCGTAAGCGAGGGCACCCCCGTTTAGGCAACAACAAACTCGCGGCAACGACGACAGAGAAAACCAGAATAATAAGCGGGCGCAGGAACCGAGTCGCGTTAAACCTTCAATACAGCATGATAACTCTAACATAGACCCCTAGACGCCTAGAGTCGTCAAAGTTGCTAAAGCTTAGAGAGAAGCCCGATTTCGCTTTCTATTAGGCCGAGGTTTGGAATCATGGATGGATAATGGGCTGCCCATTTTCTCTAGCCTGACCCCATTTTTGCACGTTCACCCTCATTCACTCCGCTTCTCCTCCACTAATCTGGCCCTGGAGCTCTCCCGTCAAGTCTTTGTCGAATGAGACGACATCAATTGAGTTACTCAAAAATCCGGTCGAGGTCTCGTTTAAGATGACAGCAAATCGATCGTTCAGCAGCAGTCGTGCCTTTGAGTGCTTCCGGACAAAGTTAAAGTCGACATCCAATCCATTTACTTGACCTTGAGCCCAAACTACCTGCTGTGCATAGATGACGGGTCTGAACACTGGCTCGTCGCTACTAATGTTGTTAGCAAACACTGTAGTGATGTGTATGGGCACCTGGAATTACAAGCACGTATCCATTTTGACGATAGAAATAGACTTTACCTGTTCCCGAGAAACGCAAGGACAACACCATCTTCTAGAACACAAGGGGTTTTCCTGGCACCCACTGCAACAGACGTCTCAGGAACGGCTCGATAACAAGTCCCTTTCCACCATGCAATTCTGCTGTCCAGTTGGTCGCAGCAATCTCCTGAAACCTCAGGGGGGAGGCTTACAGTACACGTTCTTTCGTCGTATTCGATCATTATTATCTTTTTGTACACAACCCGGCGAGGCCTTCTGTTCACAACATTGAGAAGATATCGACCTTTTCTGTTGATCGGTTGGATATAGGGGTCGATCCGGAAATTTTTGATGCCTTGTGACATAGTATCAAAAGCACCATGCTGTAGAGGATGCCCTTCAAACGTGAAGCTCCCGTAGTAAACAATACAGTCGTTGTCCGGCTTGTGCAGTGAACAACCCAAGAGAGGGCACGTAGTAGTAGTGAAAATGGTCAAAGTATCAGAGGTTGAATTTGCCAGTAATACCATGTCGACGCTGTGGTATCTGGGAAACGTCAGCCTGTTTGTCTCAAGAATTGTTGGCCGAATCAATTTCTGCCCAGGTTCAAAAATGGATCATTGTGTTAGAGAACGCCGCTGTTACGCACTTGCTATTGCGAGGCCCGAATGGAGGCTGGTCGCGGCCGACTCGAAATGAGCTCCCCTTCTGCGTGTCGAAGTTCCACACGTATACCTCAACGTGGTCCGGTAGAACGCCACCGCAGATCACGGTACGTCTGCGGCATGCCAGCGCCTGGAACATGTTCGCGAACAACTTGAACTTGCTCCGCTGCCCGCCTACAAGATCGGACACATAGCAAGTATTGCTCTTGGTTGCGAAAGCGAGGATCTCTTCCGATGCCGCGACTGCGGAGATGGTATCTCGTGCATCGCCATGCATTTGCCACGCATCCCCGGTCCGCAAGTTGTTGACTGACAGTGTTCTGAGCGACGGGTCACAGCCCACCAAGGTTTCTTCAACCAGCCTGGTATGGAATACCATCGACCCTTCGACTTTAGATGAAAGGCCGACATAGCCTCCAGAGCGGAAACGGTGGACATTCTGTGCCCTTTGCTTGCAATCTGTGTAATTGAAGTCTTTGAGCTGTAGAGTTCCATCGTACCATTCATTCAAGCTCGGCTTCACGACATCTAGGCTTCGTAGAAGAGTGTGCCAACGTCGGGAGACCTGCGATTTGTCAGCCCGACAGCTCTGGTGGATTGGTGTTGATGGGCGCTCACTCGCTGGAGATGGAATGGGGTCGATGTATCCAGATAGGAGAAGACGTGAGCCACGAGTTCAACGGGCAGAGAGGCGATGATGTCATGCTGGAAGGTCCTGGCTTCTAAGAGTTCGCGGGCGCAGCGCCATTCGTACGGAGACAGTTCCAGGAAGAGGGCACCGAGAGCTTCTCTGCGCGAGTCGTGGGTGCGCAGAGCCCTAAAAGCATGAATTAGTGCGGCGTCGCCCATTCTGGCGAGTGGCAGGCGTGGCGCCGGTGGGTGAATGCATGGTGTTGCGCAGGGCTCTAGCCTCTCGTGCCTCTCTCGGGGGTCCGTGCGCGGCCCGGTAGTGTGGACAAGGGCGATCTCTATGCCCTAACCAACGCTACACGGTCCCATGGTTCCAATGTTACCTAGGTATGCTGGCCAATATCAGAGCACATCATGTCCTGCATACCCATTCTTCACGGGACGGAGCATATGGAGCACAGATATAACCGACAGTTGTGCCGGCGGAGGTTTCAGTCGCGCGCTGCATGTGGGAGCAGGCAGGATGCAGGGCTCTTCGGCAAAGAGAGTACCAGTTGACGGCTGTAGGCCAGTGTGGACAAGTGCCGGCGCGTCTATAGTAGTGTCTGCTCACATATGTGACCGCTGAACGAGTTGTTATTAGGCGCACGCTCTGTCAGCTGCAAATTCCCCATGTAAATGTAAATGTAGGCTCTCCGCCCTCCGCCCTCCGCCCACAGAGTCACAGACCTCGGGACGCTCCACGCCTTCCTCCCGGGTAGTGCCAGTGCCAGTGCCTGCCTGTTCGCTCCGACTCACTCCACGTGCAGGTGCGGCCAGGTAACCTGGGAAGGCAGTTGCGACGGCTCGATTATTGCCCAAGGAGAAGAAGCACGGGGGAGTGCATCTGCCACAAGTGTTGCACATCGAAACTCCACCTTTGCCAAGCACCGCCGCAATCCTTTTCTTCCATCCCTTTTGCGTTGCGTGTTCGTCTGATCCATCTCGCATCCGCATCCGCATCTGCATCGGCACCGGTATCGAAGAGTGCAGCCCCTGCGTGAATCACGGACGCGCCTTCCGCTGCGCTGCTGCTCCTTCTCCTGTCTCGACGGCAGCTGCCTTTTCCGACAAAGACCAGCTTGGGCCTGCCTGCCGTACCGCGTACCTGCCCTACTGCCCTACTGCCCTACCTACCACCCACAGCTTCTGGAACATCCACCGCTCTTGCCCGCCCCTACTAAAAACATCGCATCGATCACGACCCCGACCACGACCACAGCCTGACCGTTGCGCGCCCGCGACGCTCCGTCCCGCTGTGTGCTATGCTATACCCAGCCCTCATCTCAACACCGCGATACCATGGCCTCGGTCGCTGAAGCCCGCCGCAGCCCATTCTCCGCCGATCCGCTCCACCAGGGACTGCACAAGTCCATCCCAATCCTCCCCTCCTCGTCCAGTGCCTCAAACCTCACCCCACCGCGAGACCCCATGGATGTCTCCCACCCCAGCATCCCCATCATGGGCCCGCCCGTGCTGAGCAGCCCCGTGGGCGATCGCAACGGGAACAACCAGGAGCAATCGGGCGGCGGCGAAGCGGAGAACAGGTCTGTGAATGGCGGTGCCTCCTCTGCGCCTGTGGGTGCTGCTGCCGCCGCCCAGCAGCCCAAGGTGGTTCAGACGGCCTTCATTCACAAGCTATACAAGTGCGTAGTCCCAGATGACATGCAGCTGTATGTGGCGGCTAATGCGACCACAGCATGCTCGAGGATCAAAGCATCCAGCACCTCATTTCGTGGTCGAGCACCAACGAGAGTTTTGTCATGTCCCCCTCCAGCGACTTCTCCAAAGTGCTGTCGTACGTACATCGGGAGCTATGGCCTCTTTAATCTGTCTAACCGACATTCAGATCGTACTTCAAACACACCAACATCTCATCATTCGTCCGTCAATTGAACATGTATGGCTTCCACAAAGGTAGGTTTGGAGCCATCCTAACCGCCTCAAGACGAGCTGCGCTGACATTGCCCAGTGAGCGATGTGTTCCACACTGGATCACCTGACTCGCCATTGTGGGAGTTCAAGCACGGCAACGGTAGTTTCAAGCGGGGCGACCTTGTAGGCCTCCGGGAAATTAAGCGCCGTGCTTCGAGGCACGCGCTCATTCATCGAGATTCCTTTTCGACGCCCAAAGTGCCCATCGGACCGCCGGCTGCTCCAACAGTCGAACCGATGCCGGATCCAGTTGAATCGAGACTCAATGTTTTGGAGCACAGTCTATACGACATGCAGACGCGCATGCAACGTTCGGAGGACAGCTGTGCCTATCTGAACCAGAAAAATATGCTTCTCTTGGACGGCATGACAAGGTGCCACCAGGTCGGTTGATTTGCCCTAGGTTTCAACAACATTCGCTAATGCATGGCACAGTGGAATCATGAGCTCGCAAGTTATATTATGGCCTTAGTGCCAGACCCAGAGAACCAGATTCACAAGGATGGTAAGGAATTTTGCCTATACTCTATCCGAACAACTCTCACCAAGTCTAGTGTCTTTGATACAGCGAGACATTGCCCGCCAAACTGAGATGCTGCGTGGCATCGATGGTCCAGAAGAGCCTATGTCTGCTCGTCAGCCCTTCTTTTTGCAGGTAGAACCCAACAATCAGGCCCCTCTTTCCCCGCGACAAATGCCGCAGGACAATATCTCCGAGTCCCGACGAGGTTCGCTAGCTGGTCTCCCAGCGCGTCAAGCCCAATTCAAAGCTCCGGTCCCGGCACATATTGCTATTTCTCCACGACGTTATGGCTCAATAGGCACGGGTAATTATTCTCCATCTTCAGCCAGAACCCCAGCGACTCACCAGCCACCCCCACCTCCACCAACTATCCAGCATCCGGGTGGAACACTGGGAAGCAATCTAAACAACTCCACATCCCCACCTTATAATCTATATAGGCGACATACCTCGGCAGATATACGTACGCACGGCTGGCCACCACAACTACCACCTGCACACTCGCCGTATGCATCTGGGCAAAATTCGAGTCAATGGCCGTCATCACCACATCGACCACCTATCGGAGGAGGTGACCAACAACTCCGTGATGCTTTGGAATCCTACCAGCTTCCTCGCGGCCCTCGCCAACAGTCGTCCCGACAGGGTACTCCGCCTTTGACAAGTGATACCACCCCTGCCACGTTAAGTGCGGACAGCAGTTGGTCTCTTCCAGGAGCTCGATACCCATTCAAGGGTATTGATACGCCTGGCCCGCCTACGCGTCGTTCAAGCATGGCATCGAACGTGCATTCTTTGCTCAACCCCGCCGATACCCAAGAGCGGGCGGATGAAGATGACCCGGACGACGCACGAAAGCGAAAGCGAATGTAACGACGAACTACTTTTTGATGTCAACAGTATACCCTCCATGTACTTGTACCTACTGATACCAGTGGGGCAGCAATGTTTCCGACATACGCCCCTCCAGTCACGACGACCTCGACCTTTTCTTTCTTCTTTTCAGCTTCATGCAGCGCTCATTCCATCTTGTCATATACCAGACCTCACATTTGCACCACACCGTGCCGCAATTTTCTTCCGGAAAAGCGTTTTGACATGCCATTGGGCAAGAGCATATCGCGTCGCGCGTCACATGCAGCGTCTTTGGCAGGTACCTAACCTCCTTTCACTTTGTCTTTAATCTGCTTGATATTTTCGTCTTTCACGATCTGTGGATGCCCCGCTTTCTTGACATATATCCTTCATGATTAATATTGGGCTCGTGTGCCAGCTGTGTAAGCACTCGCTTTGTCCCTATTTGGACTTGGGTCTCTTTTGTAAAGCCTCGGTGCATGTTGGGTAATTGGGATGGCAATCGCGTGTATGAAGCATTGCCGGAGTCTTCTTTCGTTACGCTTTTGTTTATAGCTATCATGATGCAATCCGACAAACAGATGGTGTTCCATGTTATCTCCTCCAAAGCCCTATTTCATCACTATAGTCGATCAAGTATCGCCTCTTAAAACAAAAATAATGCATAAATCTTGCCAATCGCTTGGATTGCCGTGACCCCACCTTCCAGAAGACCACCGCAAATAAAGATTTGGAAATCAAGAAAAGCTCTTCCAACGCACCTTCGACACCAGCTGCGTTTCACACCCACCTAGAGAAATGGAATAACCATCGTCCCAACCAGCCGTCGTCACCTCGACCCAACTCTCGGGCCGGCCGTACCTCCCTCTCCCTTCCCTGTCTGTCTGTGACTCTCTCTGTGCAGACAACTCCGCCTCATCATGCACGTAGAACGTACGAGTTACACGTAGTTCCCAACCAGTGTGTTCCCTGAAACGCTGCGCGTCAACTTTTGTTTGATGATGCAGGAACCGGAACTTTATCGGTAGTTAGCTCGTATCGTATCGTAATTTTACCATGGTATCGTTGCGTCACGAGTTCTTGCAGCGTATTATTGGAACTTGTTGCTCCCCTTTTGTCGGGGAGGCCCGTGCGTGATAGGGTTCTAGAGGTTGTTTGATGGATTGCTGGATGGGGGGTTTTGAGGTTGGCGGAACGTGGAGGGGAGAGTTCGGGGGCGGTAGAACGGGGATTGTGGAATGTGGAACGTGGGAATGATAGGGTTTGTTCGGCAGATATAAGTAGTAGACCTGGGATGTTTGGTATTGACTGGGAGGAAGCTTGTTTATAGAGGTTGTGAGTCGGTGGAAGGTAATCGTAGTCTAATTAGTGTTTATAGCTTTTTTTAGTTGAACCATTTTTGGATGGACGAGGGATAGAAGTGAGTGCTGAGATTGACATGGAGTCAGCGCATGTCGGGCGTTATTCCGTGTCGATGGTGTTTCGCACGAGGATTTTATGGACAGCGAATATCCGCTGTTTGTCGCCTGCATGTCGCCTTGTGGTTTGGCTACATCTCAACATCACATGTAAAGCAGAGCGCAGAAAAATTAGCGGCGACTTTTTAATTCACTACCTCGCCGCTAAAAACGATCATCCATCGCCAGTCTCCCATCAAGCGGTCTCAATCAATCTACACCCGCTTCCCTTTCGCAGGGCACGAGAATCAAGAAATGTCAAACCTTCAAGATCCGACACGTCCCTCTATCCCGCGCTCCTACTACTCAAACCAAAGCGAGTCTTCCCGACCATCGCAGAACCAAATTCGTCAGAAAATGAGAGTCCCTTATCCTCCAACATGTGCAGCCCTTCCTTCCCAAATAATCCCCAATAATACTACAACAACATGGTGATCTTCCCTCGGTCAGATTCTTCTCGGTCCTCCATAAAAGAGTCGCTTGAACAAAGGAAACGCAGTTTCGACTGTTGTCATGTACTCTCTCCGGTCCCCGCTAGGGGGGATGGAGAGGGGGATGTAAGAAGCACGCATGGAAGGAAGGATGCAGAGTACACAAAAAGGGGATGATCTTTCACGGGAAAATGGGGCGGTTTCGTGTGAAAGAGGGGTTAAGGGTCTTGGGGGTAAGCAAACTAACGCGCACGGAGAGAAAATGTGTAAGAGATGAGAGAGCAACCAGTTCCGTGCCGTGAACACCGGTCTCAGGGCACTTTCAACGCCAGTGATTACAACGGGAGGGGAGTCAATCCTATCCAGGGGGGTGTTTTTTTGTGGGGTTTTCTGGTCCGTGGTGCGCGGGGGTCAATTTGATGGCGCGCGTGTGTGAGGTGAGATGCTTGTGTCGTTGTCTGCGTGCTCTCAGACAAGTCGTCGACGGAAGTGCAACTTTAGATGGTCTTCGGGGTGCGAGCGTTGCTGTAGTTTATAGGGTTAGTAATTTGGTAGAGATTAAAGTCCACACAAAGGCAAGCAGAGCAAAGACGAGAAGCTCTCAAGCTCACCTTGCATCCACGATATCATCGACATGGTTACACATCGCCACGAACAAGTCAAAGAACAATTTCCCCCCAAGCTCCATTTCCATCTGCATGGTTCCACTACGCTTGAAGGTCTTCCGGCTACGGATAATCAGCGCGAGGTAGTGAGCGCGCAGCCTCGAATCACTGTCCGGCGTGTTCTCGTAGGCATACCGCGCACTACGCAGGATAGTGCCGACCTCGATCCCGCTCTGCAGGCCCTGCTTGCGCAGGGAGAGCTTCTTGAGCTCTTCGAGGCCGTACTTGTCGGCTGCACAGTACACGGCTGTGTCGCGGAGGATGATGTCGTTCACGGCCGAATGGAACAAGGTAGGTTCGACGGCGACTGCGCGGCCGCCTTTGTTTGGGTCCGGGCTGCTCACTGCGCCCTCGAGCATCCAGGTCTGGCGGCGCTTGTCCTGGACAAGGCGCGGATAGTAGTCACCCTTGTACAGATACTCGAGAATGCAGGAGAAGATCTCAGGCTCCTCCGTCGGCAGATCGATGCGTCGGCTGGTCGATTCGAAGAACTGGCCCCGCAATACTTCGGCGAAGTAGGGGGAGTGGGAGAGGACGTCTTCGTGTGCGGCGAACAGTCGCTGGTCACGACCAACGACTATGGTCACGATGGCGGAGGTCAGACTCGGAGAGACCTGCTCCATCATCGGACTGTCCATGCGCACGGATTCCATCTTGTCGACGATGTACTGCTTCTGTTTGTGGTTGGCGTCGCGAAACGACCTCTTCGGCTGCTTGGTTATCTTGCCCGAGCGGTCCTTTGAGCCAGCGCTGGCAAAAGAGCGCTTTCCGAACATGGTGGGCGAAGAGGAAAATCGATTCAGCGAGCGACGGAGCGAGCGACGGATGGACTGGTAAAGAGTGGACAGGTTAGTGCGACGCGTTGTTGATGCTGTACGGGAGAGCTCCGGAAGCCTTTGAATTTTCGCTACTTTGCGGGAGAAAGTGCTGAGAAATCCAAGAAGCTTTGTGTGTTATCTTCACGAGGTGATGATAGCACACGCTGGTTGTCGGGCTCTGGGGGTCTTGTCGAGAGGCGTGCGGCCGCTACAGTGGGGGGAGGCCGTCCTTTTATAGAGGGCCTGCCAAGTCACAACATCCCCTGCAGCCTAGGCGGCCGTGCACAGGCAGTGCCTGCAGGGTCGTCGTCTTATTCGTCAATGGCTTCCCGAGCTGGTAGCTGGAGTGACGGGGCACGCCTGGCGACAAGGCTGCATCTTGCTAAGAAATTTGATTCGGCGGATAGCAGGAAAATATAGAAGAGCTGGGGCATTGCCATGCAGGGCGTGGACAGGCGGTAACGAGCCTGAATCGTTAAGCGACACCAGGCGACAACACAGCGCTGATGTCATTCAGCCTCATCGGAGACGGCAGCGAAAGGAGCGAGGAAGACGCGTAGAGAGATAGACAGCACGCAACGGAAGGAATCGAGATGGAGTAACGAAACCATACTGGACCAGTCTGCCACGGCAGGTAGACATAGCGGTGTGACCGTCGTGGGAGACACGGGCGGCCTCTACAGCGTCTCGGAAGGACCTATTGCAGCAAGGTGCGGGTGCCAGTGCTCGGTGCACAATGAATGCCGGTAGAGCGGCTGGAGGAGATGATGGCTTTGCCAGGTCATGACTAATAAACGAGAAAAGGAGGTTGACCGAGTATTGTAGACGTGTTGTGTGAGTTGGCGCAGGTGTGAGTCCTTGGTGGGAATATTTGTTCAAGTCGACGTGGCGGTTCGAACTTGCCGCATGCGGAGGCCCGTAAATGCGTCGACAGGAATAGTTCGAGAAATGAGAAACGCAGAATTGGATTGTTAGTTTTTATCAATACTGGTTGAGGAGGGGAGAGAAAACTTGGGACACAGTCGGCTCCATTCCGAAATGCATGCCAGACGAAACGTTTGATTGGTCGAGACGATTCCGCAGTCCAAATAACATGCATGTGCTCGCATTACAATGATTACATTTTCGTAGCTACTTCGTCAACGGAAAGGAAAGATAGGGTGAAGGAAGCACAGGTTCCATAGACTAGTCTACAAGGGAGAAAGTATTAGCAGGGTGCCAGGCGCCAGCCGACGTTTCGGGAACCTTTTGACTCCTCGTCATCCTTCCCCACCAACCCACTTCAACCAACCTCACCTCACTTTTCCAGCTCGAGACCTTTCCCCTCGCGTCTACGCCCCGCCACCAAACGAACCTCCCAGTCACCTCCACGCCGGTAGTACCCCGTGCCTCCCGCCGCCTTCACTCCAACAGTGACGTGTATATAAAGCGCCCTCCACCCCAACGCTTCCTCGCACCACCGAAACCACATCTCAAACACATACGCACATACATACAGCCGCAACCATGAGCGCTGGTGCGAAGAAGCGTATCCTGAGGGTACGATATCCAAACCTCCCAAGACTCAAGGCAACGAAAGAGCTAACACCGCGCAGGAGTACGCCGAATGCATGGAGGACACGCCTCCAGGCATGAAGATCAACTTCGACGAGCAGAACATGACCAAATGGGAAGTCATCGTCGACGGCCCCGAGCAATCAGTCTACTCTGTATGTGCCCCTTCCTCCTTCCCAGACGACCCTCATCTGCACTAAACTAATACACCCCGGTAGGGCGGCCACTTCAAGCTCGAAATCAACTTCCCCAACGAATACCCCTTCAAACCCCCCGTCGTCTCCTTCAAGACCAAGATCTACCACCCCAACGTGTCCAACGATGACAAGGGCTCCATGTGCCTCGGCCTCCTGCGTCCGGACGAGTGGAAGCCGCCGAACAAAGTCGTCGCCGTGCTGCGCTTAATTCAGACACTGCTGATTGAACCGAACATCGAGGACGCTATTGAGCCCAGCATTGCAAATGAGTACAAGAGCGATCGTAAGGCGTTTGAGAAGAATGCTAAGGATTGGGTGAAGCGGTATGCGAAGTAGGTGAGGATGTAACTGGAGAGGGTGTAAGGCAGTATCGGTAGCGGCATGGCTACATAACGAGATATTGGGGCCGGGGTCGGGCATAGAGGGCGGGTGCAGCTGTGCGGATAGCTCACCTCTGCGCATTTAGGGCGTTAGGCGAATCTTGAAATTGGAACGACATGCAACCAGCAACGTGTGGAAATTTCGGGGCAGGGATAGATTTCACATTGTTAGGGTCAGCTGTGGGTAATAACATCAGGCATGTCAACAAGCTGACAGCATTTGCGGTCCCATTCCCTATGTATGTACAACTAATTGTCCCCCTCTCCCCCTAGCAATTTAGACAGAAGCCGGAGCTTTCAGAGCCAGGATCTTCTCAGCAGCGCGTTCTGCTACGGCAATGATAGCAGCAGATGGATTTCCCGTGGTCATACCAGGGAAGATGGAAGCATCGACCACGAATAGGTTATCTGTTCCGTAAACCTTGGTGTTAAGATCAACAACCGCGTTTCCACCCGTACGACCATCTGCCTCGCCGATAGTTGCGGATCCAGTCCAGTGGTTCGAACCTCGGAAGGAGGTGGTTGGTAGAATCTATATCAGCCCTGTTAGTACCGCAAGGAATCTTCTCCGTGTCGAAAGGGAGAAGGGACTTACAGAGTTCACGAATGCAGTCGTGTTCTGATCTTGCTTAGGCGCGATCCATGTCATGTTCGATACGCCGCTTAGAACCGTCCTCATGTATTCGAGACCGGCTATCACGGCTTCTTTATCGGTGGCGTTGCGGAGGTAGGGAGCTGTGGCGACGCGGGTGTTGAGTGCGGGGGTGATGTCGAGACGACCGCGGGAAGTAGTGCCGCAGCCGAGATATTGGGTTATGGTCATGGCATCTTTTCAACGTCAGTATGTGCAGTTCGCTCGGGAAGGGGTTTCGAGTAACGAGAGAAGAGGAAGAAATCTGGATGAGGGTGGAAGAACTTACTCTTGTTCTGACCTTCAATGCGAGCTTGCCATTGGATGGAGCGCTGGATACCGTCTGAACCTGTGACTTGTGTCCAGATCTGCGGTGCTTGTTAGTATGAGAGGATTTCTACCCGAGCTACTCTCATAGCATGTACTTACGATAGGTCCAAGGTTGGGTGCGACTTGGGTCAGTATGCCGGTCCTGTTATCTATATATTTGGTAAGTCCTTTTATTCCTACCACGAATCTAATAGTGGCTAACTTACTGAGGTATGCGTCAGTGTCGGCTTTGATCGGATTCGACCATGCGCCGTAGAAGTCGTAGAACACAATGTCCGGGTGAGAGATCTGGATGTCGGTCTATAACCTTGTAAGTATCTGAACCCAAACAGTGAATTTTATATATACTCACACCAACATGGTCGTTCAAATTATATCCAACAGGCAGGTTAATCCACTGATCCTGAGCGATCATAGTAGCGCCATCCGAAGAAGACCCCTTGACCACATTCAACATATCCGTCGGGCCAATCCCACCTGCAAATCATTAGTACCACCTCGACTTCCCCTCATCACCGACCACTTACTCCGGAACAACACCTTTGCCGAGCCAAAGGTGCCAGCAGACAAAATAACCCTTCCAGTTCCCGGCGTAACATTAACCGTTCCGCTCTTCCCAGCGCCATTCTTGCACTCCAACTCTACGCCAGTAATACGTCCACCAGTCCTCACAACCCGCTTAGCCATTGTGTTGGTCCACAGAGTGAACTTGGGGCGCGCCATCGCCGTCTCAAGGTAAGTGCGGAGGGGGCCATGCCTTTCAGCGTGTTCAATGAAGAAGGTAGCATGGCCATAAGTCATGTTCTTCTCTTCGCTATGGTCGTTGGGAACGACCTGTTCGAAACCAGCAGCATCTAATCCCTTGCTTACCTGGTCGAATCCTTGCTGGAGGTAGAGTTTGCCGTCTGTGGAGGGCGTGTACGTCTAAGGAAAGAAGTTTAGCGAATCCGTCCCCACAGGTCCCAGATATCCAGCAACTTACCCCCGGAATCCTCGCAAACACCTTATCAACCGACGCCTTCATATCCCCGCTCTTCCAGCCCGTGGGGAAATTGACATCCCAGTCTCTACTCGGCGGCTTCCACCAAAGCGCAGAGTTAACCGCAACACCGCCGCCCAGCACACTTCAAACAAACCCCATCCGTTAGCCAATATTCACTCTCCACTACTCTGAATCCTCCCCAAGGAAAGACAAGGAGATCCACTTACCAGCCCGCCATCACACCAGTATCGTCGCAAGCCACACCCGCCGAATCCACCCAAATCTGGTTGAACAAGCCCGGGACATCGAACCTCGTCAGATTCGTGCCCTCCAACCAGGTTGGCTTCATCGTCCCGTTCCATCGTCCGCTGGAAGGCGGGCCCTTTTCAAGGAGAAGGACTGAGTGGCCGGCTTCACTTAGGCGGTCTGCTACGGGAATGCCGCCGGCGCCGGAGCCGATGACTATGTAGTCGTATGTTTGAGATGGTGCTGCGGTGCATTGGCCGTGGACAGAGTGGAAGAAGGAAGCTGCTGCTGCGAGTAGGGCGATTGTTTTCGCCATTTTCAAGGAATTGGCCGAGGTTCAAAGCCGTACAGGGATAGGAAAGATCGTGTTGAGAAGGGAGGTGAGAGTTTGAGTCGACCGCACGCAAAATTCTCGCAAACAGCGAAATCCCAAGGCTTCCCGAGATATAAAGATGTTCCCACTCCAGATCCCAGATAGTGGTTCACTCAACTCGCGAAATGGAGACAAGCCGAGTTGCCGGTGGAGGCAGGACAGGGGAAACAGGGAAACAGGAAACAGGCCAGACGTTCTATTCCGCTCACGAGCAAGTCCTTTCGTTCGCCGCACTGGAATAGAAAAACTAGATTGTATAAATTATCTAAAGTGTTGCTGCACCCCGGATTCCCAAATAACCAGGTCCAATAGGGTGGCCTCTTATTAACGAGCCCAAAAGCCGCGGTGCTTAGTTTCGGTAGGGGAAGTCCCTCGTGATGTTTAGTCTTTCTCGTCTATTGCAGGTGCGGTTAACAGTCAAGTTAACGTTTATAGGGGGACATTTTATCCAGTCCCGGCCGGGTCCGTTATCTTAGCCAACATCCCGGTCATCAGTCATTATTACTGTGTCGCTGGGTAATCCGAATACGATAACTAGAGTCAGCCCGAGCGCCACTATTTGCAGATTGAGTGTTGTGAGCTTGTTTCAATCTCGGCGATGGTTTGTAGTTATATGCATGGAAGGGCTTGGTTGGCGAAATACATTCACTCCGCACAAATTTATGGAGGCCGATATAAGTGTGCTGCAGGGTAGTATAGAGCCTAGAAAGATTGCCGTGCGGGGTGCCTTGCCTTGCCTTGCGGGGTATATACCTAGGTACGTGCCCCTTCTTGGGCACGTGGTCAGAGCGTGCTTTATATTATAGTGCATATAGAGCTTCTGTAAATAGTTCTTTCCCCGATAGAAATCAGGAATTTGGAGAAATAGTCATGTCTCGATAGTGTGTCAAGGCTGAACGGCACTCTTTGTTTCGCTTTTGTGTGGAAAGATAGACTAACTAGTTCACTTCTTTTTTTTTTCTAGTAATCGCTTTGTAAAGCTTACTACGCTCATCTGTATGCTTGGGAACTCAGGAATCAATAGCATGTTAAGGATGTGACCTGGATAGGTGAAAGTCAACTCTCAACATCTTCAGCGTGGTGGTTACTAGGCGACAGTTGAACCGCAATCTATAGTTCCAGGAAGATACAATTCGCCTCTTAGCCTCCCGTCCTGTTTAAAAGTATAGCCATCACAAGTCCCTCCCTCATCAATGACTAAATTAATACCCACTAACAGTCGTAAAGCCCACTTCACTTGACTGCGTCCGAGCCCGCCTTACCACGTCACCGTCCTGTAAACGTACCCGAGGGCGAGCCTGGGGAACAACAGTACTAGCTTCACTATCTAAAGGCTCGGACAGTCCCGAAAGTGTAGCACGTGTACAGCTCTCCAGCGCTTTTGTCAACTCCTCATCACTCTGGTCATAGACGTTATACAATGGTGCGGAAGTATCATCGCGCTCGAAGATCAGCTGCCCGATGTAATTCTGCACTGGCTTAGGAGGCGGGCGAGCAACTTGTTGGCGACGACGAGCCCAGTCGCCTACTGTGTGAGGTGAATGGGGGAATTCGTCCTCGTTGCTACTACGGCTCCCTGGTATATTGTCGCTGGAGAAGAGATTGCGCGCGTTGGATTGCTGACCTAGGGAATGACGTGGAATCATTTTTGGGTGCTCCTCTGATGAGCGCGATGTGATAGTTGATGGCGAAGATGGTAGTAGAAGACCTGGTTATATTGTTAGACCGGTTCACAGAAACAATGCTTTGTATGACGACTTACTCGCTCTCTTCAACACATCGTTGTCGGCTAAGCTACGTGGGAAGCCGCTAATAGGAAATCCAGAGAAAGGATGTGGTTTGGTCGGGTCGCTTGACAGGTGAAGATCGATCGAAACCAATCCCCACTGTATTGAGACTGGAATCCGAATGCGGTCGAATTCGACATCCCCAAATTCGATCATGTTTTGGATCTTGGTCGGAGTTATATGTACGTCCTGAAACTCTTCGTGGTCAACCTCTCGAATCCTGAAAAATGGTTGGAATGATTGCAGTTGGCGCTTGCGCATGTACTCGCCCAATGCTCGGAGCTCATCAGAGCCTGTCATGAACCGGCACTTGATTGTGCCTGGACATCATAAGATGTTAGCCCTTCTGTAATAATGCGTTATGTTGAAGCAAGGCGACACATCAAGAAAGCGTCGACAGCCGGAGCACTTACCATGCACCACGTAGTGGTCGCTAGCTTCTTTTGCAGATCCAAACTTTTCGAAGTAGAAGGAACTTGCAACGAGTCGAGAGGTGATCGCGGAAATCTTGACGCGCATCGAACGCGATTGCATACGCGACCTAACGTCGTCTTGTAGCCTGCCGACTTGGCTCTTTTCGTCCATCTTGGGGGTACGGAATTTGATCTGAGGGTTGATTCGAATATAACGCTGTGCAATGACGCTCGACGAAATTCCGACGATGTCTTTCCGAAAGTTGCGCCAGATGGATTCAGAGTCGAGTATGTTGTCGACGCGTTTGAACAGTATGTTCAGCCAGGAATGAACCTCTGGGAAAGCGCGAAGTGCAGACATAGACCGTTGTTGCTCGTTCAGGGGATTTGGTTTGGTCAACACTTTCCGCTCGTGGAAGCGTCTGCGGTCTAGTGGACCTACGTCGATGAAGCCTTCGGTGTCCATTCCATTATGCCCAGTGCCAACAGACAACAGGATGTCCGGATGACAATCCTCTATATCTGGCCAGATGAGTTTGCTCTCATAGTTTGCGATCCGGACTGGGTTATTGTGGAACACTGCGCCATCCAGAAATCCCTCTTTCGTGCGAGAATTGACGAAAGGCCTGAAGAAAGTGGGCGCCGCAGAAGTAGCTCTTGCACTGTTCTCATCTTAGATGAATTAACATGCTAATGAGATATTACTTACGCTTCCCAGACCTTGAGTTCATCCTTGGGATTGTCTGAACGGACCAATCGGTATCCAACTTGAAGAAGTCAGCACCTGACATGATGACAGTCCTGAGCGTACTTACCTTGATCAACGTCTGCTCGATTGTAGTTCGTGAATATGACTGCTTGCTCTCCTGACTCAGTTGCAGCAGTCACCGCGACCTTGGGTGAATAACGGGCAGATGATTCGTGGACTCCGCCAAAGAGGGGTTCGTCTTTGAGATGTTCCACCAATATCTCTTCAAAAGGTCGTGTTCGATACTTTCTCTTACCAAACTTCAATCCACTCAGCTTGGGTGTGAAGGCCTTATCGACCAATTTAGGGAATATCTCAATCATGTGGTCAACAGGCCAATTCTTGATGCCCAGACCGAGCGCAAGCAGGCCGCCAGTACTGAGTTAAGTCGAGTTAGTCAAACAATAGATGTTGCCTCATGGGCATGAAATGGATGCTGCTGTCTTTTGAAAAATAGCACTTACCTTGTTCCCACAATAAGGTCGAAGAAGTTCTGAATCGGTATCTTTTTGCCAAGTTCACTTTCAATCTCCCGCAAAACTTCCAGTATCACTATGCCCCGAATCCCACCACTAACATGGTCAGTAACCTCCCAAAATGATCTTCGTGAGCACTCACCCATCTAGAGAGAGTATGCGTACCCCAGCCGACGGGGGCTTGAAGTGGACTTCCCAAGGCGTTGGGAACACGGTGTCTAGTTCGTGTAGAGGACAAGCTTCGATGGTAAACAGCTCCCCTACTTGGGCATGCTGTCGACCGTAGTGTTTGACACATGCACTGCACAATATATGTCCGCAAGGAAGTGGATGTTCTGCTAAGTCCCTGAGGCAACAGAAGCATGTCGAATGGCTGACGAAGTTCGAAGCTCCACCCAAGCGTTGAAAAAATTGGTTTATGTTGTGAGAATGGAGATCCGTGATAGCATCGAGCTCATTGGCCAAAGTGACAACCATCACTGTCTCGACTTTGTTTTGGAAGTCAGTCAGATGGGTTTGTAAGAGGCGGGACCATTCGCTGGCGAAGTTTTCCCATGTGAAATCGGATTCATAAGGGCCAGTACCAATGATCTGGCCGCGCGCATTCTGGTGGCCTTTGACGTGACGTTCTTTGACATTGACGCATCGACCACGTTTGCTCGAGAAGGTGCATGGCCAGAAAATCGCACAAAAGTCTTCAAGTGCCGAATTGCAGTAGTCCATGTAAGCTTTCTCCAGTATTTTCTCCGCTGGGCCTGATGCGGTATGTTAGCATAAGCTGGTATGAGTATGTGATGATTATCGTGGAACAAACGTACCTTTGAGATTGTGACGCGAACAATCCAAGAGTATGCACGAAGCAACCATGAAGCTCAGTTCCTTAAAGATGTTCCGGGGGTCACTGTACCGAGAATCTTTGATAGCGACGGCCAGTTTGAGGATGTTGCCTCCGAAGTCTAACGGGATAGGGTTGATCCGAAAAGCAACGTCCATGAAATTAAACGGAGTGTCGAGATCCTGAGAGAAGTGGTCGAAGGCACACTGGAGATATATATTCAGCTCTTCTGAATTAGAGAGCATGCGTGACTTGCGTTTGGTCCTACAGGATTCGACGCATTTCTTTTGTAACACGTTGCGAAGTTTTTTGACTTGATCATCAATCTTCATATATCGGCCTTTGATTGGTATGCGAACTACCGTGACGGAAGAGTAGTAGCACTCAAGCAAATCTTTCATAGTGTGGATGACTTTGCCTCGCCTAGCCCAAACATCGAGTAGTCGCTGATAAGACGGGTCCCGATGAGCAGCCTCAGCAACAGTCGACAAAAGAGCTTTGGTAGCAAATTCAGGATCCCATTCTTCCGGATTGATCTCGACATCGGTCGCGTTGAGTACGATGACAGCGTGTGGAAGTGTTGGCTGATTGAGTGACTTTTCCATTGAAGAAGAAGCCCAGTTGACCAGCTTTGAAACGACAGCTGATGCAAAGGTCCTGTTTGACGGTAGGTGAGAAAATGGATTATACGCCAGGCTACAAGGGTACTTACTTGGGATTTCGGAGAACGAATACGATAACATCCGAGAAAGTGTACAGAAGGCGAGGATACAACTCTGTGACGGCATATTGGCGTTTCGACTTCTCCGGCGAGTCCGCCCATCTGATGCTATGTTGAGTACCATGCGCAATCCGTGACCTTTTATGTCTCCTCCGATGTTCAGTATCTGGTTGTACCTCATTTTTCTCTTTAGACGAGACTGAAGCGATGCGATGCTGTACGCTCATTGGTAGAGTTTCCCCTCCTTCGAGTCCTTCGCAATCCGCATAGAGCATTGGATACTCATCGAAATATGTACGAGGATCTGCGTAAAGGTGGACGTCGCCAGATGTAGGAACATGTTCACTTCGAACGGATCCGACGACAGGGGAAGAGAAAGACCTTCGCTGAGGTTGGATTCGTCGTTCTTGCTGATCTATCAACATCTTGACAAGCGTACTCTTGCCCGCGCCTGTCTGTCCAATGAAGGAAACGAGTTCTGGAAATCGCAGTTGATGCTCGCCTCGGTTGCTGTCAGCCATTATGGTCGCATATCGGCCGTAGTCCTGGAAAATGGGCTGATCGCTGCTGTCTCGCGCTACACCGAACCATGTGGTATCTTCATCTTCAATGTGCAGTGACTGCTGTTCAGACGACTCAGTGGGTGGTGAAAGTATACTCCTCAATCTCTTCACGATGTCGGGATCGGCTTTCTCATGGGGCAAACCATCTGGACCTGTCCGACCTGGTTTGTGCGGGCCTTGCCGTGCCCAACACGTTTCGCAAAAGTCCATGTCGCAGTAACTACAATTCCAAATGACCAGACTGGAGAGTTCGCAACCCTCACAAATTTTCGGTGCTACATCCTCGATAGCTGACGGCGGCAGTTGCGAAGGGGATATCTCGGGGTTCGGGATTGACTCTCTAATAGGAAGAACTGTCAAGGGCGTTCGATGTTGAGCAGAATTTCTTGTCGTACTTCCTGATGGTGTTCGCACGACGGGTATCTCTGCAGGCTGCTTGATGCTCATTTTTGGCGAATTGCATTTCGATATTGGCTTTCTGAACGGCGGCAAAGACATTATGAAGGCCAAAAGAATAATGAGATACTTGATAGTGGTAGTGAGTGACGAGATCTATGAAGCGTCAGGCTTCCATGATGAGAGGAAAGATTGGCATCTTATACTCGACCATTGTTAGGCTGATAACAAGCGTTGCCTGGGCTGTCTGGGGTGAATATCTCCAATCGCAGATCAAGGTCCCTCACTCGAAAATGCTAAGATGGAGGCTGTGGTATAGCTGAGCCTTTGGGGCCGGGCAGAATGGTGGTGGCGCATTCTGCGGCCTTTCCTATTGACCTTCCTTCCGGCGGCAGGAGGGGCAACAACTTGGACAAGGGAGACATCAAGACCAATGAGATGCGCCTCAATTATCGAGGGACGTAATGGGGCATCCAGTTGAGACCTTCCGAGCAAGGATGTCGACAAGGCTGAGAATTGATGAGTACGGGTGAAGGGTGCCTGCCAGCGTCGTCGTGTTGAAGACTGCCACGTTGATGTTGAGTTTCCGCACAAGCAGGTTTACTGTTAAGAAATGACCGTTGATAGAAGGACACGGAGAAGACAATAAAGATGGTTTGATGCATCCAAGGCCTTGAGGTGTGGATTAGGGAATCTCCTCGGAAGGCTGCGACTATGCGCTAAGTCTAAAGTAGATTAGCCCCCATTTGCCTATTGGCACCTGGGCAATTACGAGACGAGTAGAAGAGTATTCAAGCATTTTGTTTTAGAAAGCAGATGAATTGATTTGGGTGAGTCTTCTACTTTAATTCTTAGTTAGGGCGCCCTCTGAACAGCTTACCTAACCCTCCCCAGCGGTGACGCTTCACGGGCTTGAGTATCTTAAATCAACTTCCTTTCATACTCGGATACTCCTATCAAAATCAAGTATCAAACCCTTTCCACCGAACATGCCTACACCCATCCTCCCCAATCCCATCCCAGCCCCTCCTCTCTCCCCTCCCCAAACAGGAAAAACTCCTACACGAAGCCTCTTCAGCTCTCGTCAGCACCTTCCCTCCACCGTCCTCGTCCTCCAAACCCCCGTTCCCCGGGGATGCAGCAGCAGCGTCCCGTAAAGGCCGATACCCTGCCGTAAAAAGCAAGTTCTCCCCAATCATGCCTTTTTCTGTCGCTTCGATGATTTCTTCGGGAACGTTGGTGGGAGGGGAGGGTTGGGAGATTGGAGTTTGGGTTGTGGACACTGCTCGTATGGAGGTTAGCAAGGCTGGGCGGGGGCAAGGGATTCAAGTGACTCGAGGAGGGTGATGAAGGAGAAGCGAACTCACTGTATTCCTTTCCATCGTCACAACAGCGTCCATCCCTTACCGGTTCGCTAGTCGTGAGCCGTGTGATAGCAATCCCCATATTTTCGGCCTCTTATATCTCCGTCCGGATATACCAGACTAAGAGTGGCTGAGAGTCGAAAGAGATAACCCTTGTGTTGTTGAAGTACGGCCTTGTAGCCGTGTAGCTGCACGATGATTCAAGTTCGATTGCGTTGTTGATAATTCAAATTATATATTCTCCGCATAAGTTGTCAGCACATCAGGTCTATAATATACAGAGTACCAAGCCACGTTCTCCACGCCCGTCATCCGTACCGCCATCAGTACCACCCTTGCTTTTCCCGTTGGGCCCCATGACGTCGATGGGAAAAGCACCACGAAGTTCGCAGTCCAAGCATTCCGGCGTCTTACCATTACCTTTTGTGAACTACCTATCCAATTCCCTTTCTTAGCAGATAGCCCAAACAGGGTTCGCTTTTGACGTCGGGAACCTGATGTGCGCAAGGATGAGTGGAAGAGATCGGCAGGACTAAGAAGATCTCTGCGGGAGGAAAGGAAAGAAAACGATAGCGATGATAAAACGCTAAACCACGATAAGGAAACATGGAAAAGGATTTGTCAAAAGATAAGGAAACCGTCTATGCATTCAATCATGTAGTCATATGGCAACACGCTTGCCACAATACGTACTCAAAGTCTGTCTAGAATCGCGTCAAAGCGGGATGAAAGTCATATCTCCCAAAGAGGCACAGGAATCCTCGTACCACAATGCCATGCCTTAGCCGTAGTATCAATTCATCATCAATCTCTACCTCTCCCATCTCCCATCTCATGACTGCGAAGGCGTTCCACCGGCAGCATTGGCACTCGTATTCATAGTCGCAATAGTAGCTTCGCTGCTGGCATCATTGCCCTGTGCAGAAGCAGGCGTCGACACGCCCCTCCTGCCCCTTTGTGCATCTGCATCACCGCCGCCCCTGATCATGCGTTCCAGCTCCCTGATACGCCTCTTGAGCACCTCATTCTCCCTCTTGGCCTCCTCCAGCTCCTGCCTATAGTGTGCGACTTCCTCGTACTTTGGCGTGCTCACTACGCTCGCGCTACGAGCCTGTTGTGCCGCCGAAGCATCGTTGGTTGCGCTCTGGGAAGAGACAGAGTATCGATGGTGCGGGATGGTTGTGGTAGCAGACGTATGCGGAATGCTGTATGCCGGTGCGCTGACACTATTGCGGGACATGCTCGACGAGCTCCTGTGCCGGCGCGCAGACGTGGGATGGGTAGGACCCGTGATGTCATGATCGATGTGAACGTTGGAGGTCGCGCTTGAAGCTGTGGAGGCGACAGACGCAGAGTGTGCGCGCAGAGCAGTGAGCTCACGCGTCAGGCGGTTGACGACAGCCTCTTGTTCCTTCTCGAGCTCTAGGTGTAGCTCTGCTGCCGTGAGCGGGCGCGGGTGTCTCAGTGGTGTGCCTGTTGCATCGACGCTGGGAACATGGCTGGCGAAGCTTGGACTCAGCGGCGGAAAAGCGTGTGAGTGTTGGACCGTCGACGCGGGGACGGTTCCTCCAGGAGAAGCGAGAGGGAGTGGCGGGGGGCTCATCGGATCTGGTAGGGGTTTGTAAGTAAATTTTTCGAATGGAAGAAAATGGCGAGAATCGAGAATGACAGCTGCTCAAAGGGCGTCTCTCAAATGGCTGGTGAGGTTGTTCTGCGTATGGTTATTCCTGGTGGAGTTAGGAGCTCTAAGCTCCCCCATACTCCACCCATACCCCGTACCACAAAACCTGCAATATTTTTTGCTCTTCAAAGTGGGAACCGGCGAAGGTGTACGTACAGATCTGAGAAGCGCGTCTTGAAGCCGTCGCAGATGCTTGACGCGAAGCATGGGCAGAGCCAACTCCAGTCGCGTTCGACATCGTAGCGGGGTTCCTTGGGGACGTTGGCACAGAGTTGAGGTCGGGCATGGTGCCTTTCCCGTCCGCCTTGCTTGCTAGAGAAGAATGGCAATCGTTTGTGTGAATATTGAGAGGTTCAGTGTTGACAGCCTACATACGTAGGTTTTGTGCTGTACAGTGGAAGTTTGAGGGCCCTGTAGAGGGCAAGGTAGCAGCGACCGAGCGATGAGGGAGTCACTCGTTCACGTTGCTGCCACCATTGTTTTGACGACGAGGATTCTGCTCGCCCCGGGAAAGGTGTCTGGCCTGTGGGGACCTTGTTTGGCTGTGCGCGTCGTGTTGTTGTCGGAGCGCAGGCCCGTCCCTTTCCATCACTTGATTTATCCACTCAGACGCACTGATGTCAGCCAGGGTCTTGTCAACTTAAGCCCTTCATTTCCATATCATATGGGCCAGGCAAACAATGGAATGGTAACACATCACATAATTCTAACATTCTGCTCGTCGATTCTTTCGGTGCCGTGAGCAAGATTTGGTTGTGATCGATTCAGAGTTCTCCTCGAATTGCTTCTCTCGTCTCCGCAAATCTCCAAGTAGCTTATCCCATTCGACATGCACGCTTAGGGGTCAATCTACTGGCCCTGCGCTATGTCTCCTCAATCATCGAGTGAATCACTCTCCCAAAACCTCCCCGAAAATGCTTTTAACACACCCTTAGAAGCTCACCCAACTCCAATCCGAAATGCTATTAACATGATACGGTCAGGCCTCCATGGCCTGCTTACGTCCTTAGTACGTCCTTGCTAGGTTGCGGAGATACCAGTCAACGAGCTTACGTCCCACCTTGGCCTCGGCGACGTGGATAAGATCCTGTTGCTCGTTAGTATGAAACGTATACGTATCTTCCGGGCGAAGACTTACACCCTCCAGAGCATAGTCCAAATCGCTGCTGTGGACTGTTTCTCCCGCCAATAACCCGCCTTCGCTCCACCTCACTTGCCTGTTCCTCTGCTTGTTGACAAGTAGCCAACACCTCAGCTTCTCTGGGTCGACTTCGAGGAATCCGGCAAGTTTCTTCAAATCCATAGTGGTGTAGAGCTTGAGATAGCTCTTGACTGTCGGTGACATCATGTTGTTCTTGACCTCATCCATGAAGATACGGAGGTGATGCTCCATCGGATCGATGTTGAGCTCCGGGTTGTCGAACTCGGGCGGGGTTGGATTGATGAACTTGGGGCACGCGGATCTGAAGAGTTCTTCAAACAAAGGCAGGGCATCCGGTCCACCACGCTGCAGTCTATTAAACTGCTCACCGTACTTCTCACGCAGAGCGGTGTGAATGGTGTCGTCCAGCCTCGTAGGATGGAAAGCAACACAGATGGCGATGAGAGCATACATCTGGTCGTTTTTCTTCGTGATCGAGTCATACTGGGCGTTCTTTTGGAAGTTCTTCGTCCGGGAGACATAGACCAGGATATGGCTGAACATGCGGATGGCGTCCGCGTAGCGTCGCATCATCATGTACGAGAAACCAACGTAGTAGTAGGTGGAGAAGTGGGCGGCCATGACTCGGGGGAACATGGACTTCTTGTTCAGCTCAATGTCGTCCAGAGTCTTCAGCGCCAGACTAAAGTCTCCAAGCAGACAGTGTACTCGCAGGAGCCCGACAATCGAAAAGTATCCGAGCATGTGGTACATCGGCCTCGAACCGTACTCGCCCGCATACAGCTTCGGGTCCTCCCCTCGCTTTGCCGCCGCAAGCTGCTCGCTAATCTGTGACCGCTGGATGAGGGAGTACAGAACGTTGAGAACGCTGTAACAGCCCCAGGTGTTGGGATTCTCCCGCAGTAATTGTATCTCCTCCTGATTGTCTCCTTTCAAAGCCACTTTTTGTCGGTAGCCGCAGAAGCTGTTGAACTGGTAGATGAACTCGTCGATAACGTCCCAGGCCCACGAAGACTGTCTAATGCGTCAGTTTTGCGTTGTATTTTAGCGATCAGCATCTTACGCTTGGAATATCCAGATCCACGGGCCCGTCTGAGTTCAAAATAAAGTGGAACAGGTTGCAGTAGTTGTCGTAGCTCGCGAATTTGGTTTCGAGGGTTGCCTGGTACTCCAGGGGTGTCGCGGCAGCCTGCAACTGCGCATGTATATCCTGACCACCGCCCATTGAAGACATGCGATCCAAATCCTCCATGCCATCGTATTGCACCTGCGCGCGGTAGTCGTTGGCCATGGCCTCCTCCTCGTCGTCTGACGCAAGGCCGCCATTTTGAAATTTTGCGCTCATCTTTACGGTTCGATCGGCAGACGGCACGGCGGTATCGGCGGAGAGAGCTGTGAGGGTTGATTGTTGTCGTCGTTGTTGTCCCTTTCGATTTTGAAAGCGGGCCAAATCTGTTTTCGCTTATGGTGGGCATCTTGGCGGCTAATCGATAGCAAACTCGTGACAGGGGTCCTAGCGGGGAAGAAAGGATACCACTCCTACTCACAAAAAGTGATCTCGGGAAATAACAAAGTATGAGCTCTCATTCGTTAGTCAGCGTCTATGCATTGTGAATGTCATGGCTATGCTTTGTAATACTTAATAAGGTTTATATCCGTTCGTGCGAGAGGATACCCTTAGAGACTCGAATTATGGGGTACAACATATGCAAAAAGACGCTACCATGGCAAACAGAACGTGCAAGTAGCAATTCTGTAAGTTGGAGCATGAACAGAGATGCCGCAAGACTTAGCGGTAGCAAAATACTACGAACAGAGATGTATCGTTGCGTTGTACACGGAGTACCCGAGCATATTCGTCCCCGCGAGAGCCATTTTTGGGACGTGGACAACGTCACGTCTACACCGAACTCCCACGAAATCATACGACACGTACACATTCCCGCCTTCTAGCTTCATTTCGTGGCCAGTTTCAGCAGGTATGGCGAGGAGCCCGATAATAGCACGAATGAAGGCCCGACGGAATCCACTCCGTTGAGTGACGCCGCATCAACTACCCTGGATTAGCGAGATGCATACCTACTTTGAGATCGGGAGCAGCTAAACATTCTGTACTGCCCAAGTTCAGTTGTTTGGAACTTTGGAGCTGCCATAAGTACCTCTCGTATCTTTATTTTAAGGTCTTATCTATATCCTAAGGTTGGCTTGTCCATATTCAACGGCACCCTTCCCCAAAACGCGCTTACAAAATCGTGGACCATGGCGTACACCGTTCTCACCTTCTTCACTCGAAACCCCTCAATGACACCTGACGAGTTCAAGGATTATTGGGAAAACAAAAACATCCCTCTCATGCAAGCTCTCCTCGGAGACTTGTTCCCCATCCAGTACAGACGCCACTATCTCGCCCGGATCGAGCGCAAAGGTTTCGGGGGGCCGGCGAACCCAGACCATCCTCCGCTCATGCTAAGGGGATCACCGAACGATTTTCCTCTTGACGGGATTGCGGAAATGACATGGGAAGACGAGAAGACATTTCAAAAGTTTTACAAGGCGATACATGAAACGGATACAGCTTTGAAGCTAGCAAAAGACGAAGACTTGTTCCTAGAACCAGGGACGATGAAGGCTGTGGTGGTGGGCGACTCAACATTTACTGGACGATGAAACCGAAAGAATAATACACCAGTACTAGGAACGCATCTTTGCACATATGAGCCGTATGGTGCTGGGTGGAAGCAAGAAAAGGGATCCATGGAGAAGTTGTGGGAAGGAAACTTAATGGAGTAATATTAGTAGGGAATATCATTGACTGCAAAAACTGAAGTTATTTTTTATGAGTTTACTTTCATTTTTGAATATTGAGGTGGTAGACGGAGGAAGCCCGTGAGTGTAGCGCTATGCCATTACACCGGTCTCAGAGCGAGCACTCTATTTGTCTAGAGCTAATTGAGGCATAGACGGATTTTTGGCCCACAGTCAGACGTTGAATTGACAACTTGATGCTCCCATAGCGAAATCGATCGTGTACGCATGCTTGCTCCTGCTCGTTCAACTCTCCAGCGGTGGTCGGACATCTTCGGGATACTTTCTTCCAAAACAAAGCCACGTCGACTCCACACAAATGTTGATCTTCGAACAATGAAAGTCACGTAAATACCCACCCGCTGCCCAATGCCGAGCCACTTAAGTACGCAGCTCGATACCTTCCGCCTTTGCGATCTGCTCGAGCGACTCAATCCGCTTCTTCCACGCATCCGACTCTTTCTGGTGCGCTGACCAAGCTTTGTCAACGACTATATCACGCTCACCCCGAATCTGGCTGTAGTCCGGTGGAGTGACTTCGGTCTTATCATCGCACTCCTGGTCGTACAGCTCACGCACCAACCTATGCAGCTTCCACATACCGGCACAGCTCAGCTCCTTACAGACCTGCTCAAGCTTATCATTCTTGACACGACGCTTGTCCTGGATCTCCTTCTCCTTGGTCCAGTCCTGTACCTGCTGCTTGAACTTTTCATGGGCGCTGTCGTACACGGTATCGAAACGATTGTAGCTGTCCTCTACAGCCCTCTTGCACGCTTTGATCACGGCGGCGATGATGCGGGCTAACTCTCCGGCTCTCTGGCTCGTGCAAGGATCGTTGCTGTGGGCGGCGCTCTAGTCGTTGCGTCAGTGGCAATAAGGTAAGTGTGGTGTAGAGAGGCGCCACGTACGCGACGGATATTCCCGAGGTCCTCCTTCAGGCAGCCAAGCTCCAGCTTACGCTTAAATGACTCTTCAATCAGGCCGTCGAAGATCTCGGTCGCGCCTTCCTTGATCTGCTCAAGGAGATCGACCTCGCCTTCGTTGCCTTTCAGCAGGTTGTCCAGAGTAGCATTGGCCAGCATGATGATTGGGGCGGCGGCGGGATATGTTCAATCGAAGTGGCTTTGGGAGGGGAATGAGCGAGTTGAGCAAAGTGTGTGCGGCGTGTTGTGTAGGTGGAGTGGATGTGAAGGTGAGGGGAGCACAAAGCCGCGCGCCTTCTCCCTCTTTCCCTCTCTGTTTACCGTTTGCTTCGACAAACCACAGTACGATCACCTATGGATAGCGTTACGAGACTTCGGACGCATCGCTGTAGGTACATCCTATCCCTCTCACTAGATGCTATAACCATTTGATTCATATGTTTGGTAAGTAGCAATCCCGGGCGTTAAAGATACCATACAGTATGTATGTTTCTGCAGCTTACTGAAGTGGAAAGACTTGACATAGTTTGAGTATTCTGAATCCCTGTCCTATCCCAAAGGAATTCTAAGTACGCTACATCCTTGCTATCGTCGCGCTCAGGCCCGCTGATGATACACTGATATAGTTACGTCGACGCCCGGTCTCAGACCCACACCTCGTATAGTCTCCTCATCACTGGCCGAAAGCAGCACAAAATCGCACTTGCATCCTTTTAGTTCAGCTGTTGATCGCCGGTGGAACTTGGGGGAAGCTTTGCAAAAAATCGGATCAGGTCCGTTTCCCGAGAGGTCGTTGTTGCGAGACCGGTGTCTAATAGAGACATACCATGCAATAAAACTCAATGCTCGCCACAGGATAAAGTTGAAAAGTTGAGGCAGGTATTAGAAGAAGAGTATGATGAGAATCAATTATCTACTACACCAGCAGTAGCATTCCTTCCTCACACAAAATATAACCAAAGGAAAGGTATCATATAAAAATAATCCAGCCAGCCCCATCCACCAACCCAAAAAAAATCCAAGTAAAAAGAAGTAAAGAAATATATACACAACCACCCCCAACACCCTCCCCTCTCCACATCTCCCTACAACTTACTCCAATTCCTCGTAATCATAACCACCACCCCCGCCACAACCTTAATCGCAACCTTCAACACAAACACCGCCGCCTTGAACGCAAAAGTCAACACACTTATCACCGTTCTTGCCACGAAGGGTAATCTGTCCTCATCACCTTTGGTCTTCTGTGCCTTCTTCGCTTCCTTAGTACTCGTCTTCGTCTTCGTCTTGGTTTGCCCATGCCAATCGCCGAGCTCAATGTCCTTATCGAACGAGTCCCCTCTTGATAAGGATGATGTAGCTGAAGTCTTCATCGACCATTTCCGCAGGTTGGAGACGGGGACCGGCGGTTTCGCCTTGCCGCCCCAAGCGTTGAAACCGTCTTTGAAGGCTTCACGGAAGGCTTTGGCGTCAGATTCGGGTTTGGGTTCTACACCAACACTGGGTGGTGGTGGTTCGAAGTTCTCTTGACTGGTATGTCTGCTGTTCTTCCTTCCGCGTACGGCCTCTGCTACTGCGACGGCGAGGAGTGCAGACGCTGCGACATCAGGAAGAAAAGGGTTGCCGAAGCGTGTGAGGGCTCCGAGGTTCAGGGAAAGTGCGTCGTTTGTGAAGTCGAGGCGGGCGAGGAGTGCATCGTCGGCGGTGGCGTCCGTAGTTGTTGGGAGTTGCGTGACTGACATCTCGGACGGGGTGATTGAAATGGGCCGGACGTCGTTGTTGAGACTGTCTAATCGAGGCGGAGGTATGAGGGGAGAGAATGCATTCGCTCTTGGTGAAGAAGGGGAGAGAATGTATGGGTTCATCAGCGTGATCGATGCTGGCTTACGAAGCGGTAGCTGAGGCGTAGATGGCATGTTGTGGCCATAGAATTGTGTTACGGGACGTGTCGATGGCCTGTTTATAGCAGAGCAGTCGCCTTCGATTTTGATGGGAAATGTTCCTAGTGTAGGGTGGTTGAGCTGATAAGTACCTGCTGAAGGCAAGTGCTGCGCCCAGGGGTTGGCTTGTTGATTTGGATCATCCCGCGTCCACGTTAAGGCACAACATTCACGTTGGGCTGCTCCACCTAGCACATCTTCAGCAAGACGCTGCGCAGCGGGTGATGTCGCACCGGGATCGCTGATCGCGATACGCGATGCAACCGGTGAGTTTGCCGCAGCATCGAGAGCTTGCAGCGCGGCGAGTTTGGGGAAGATACTTGTCAGGAGTGTGACAGGGTCCTGCTGATGCGGATCAAACATAGCGGTATCCATTGACGGTGGTGCCATAAGATCAAGCTGAGCGATAGGTAGAACTCGGGGCTGTGTAGGGTGATGTCGTTGAATCACTAACTCATTCATGATGCTCGGTATCTCATTATTACCAGCAAGGTTAGCTTGGGCCAGACTATAGAATGGCAGCGAGGGTGTCGTGCCAAATGTGATTGTTGGGTTTGCCACTGTCGCTCGGTGCATTCGCAAAGTATACATTTGCACTGCTGGTTCTGCCTGACCGTTGGTAGCTACCCAGAGGTTATCCAAGAGATTTGAAGGCGTGAAAAAAGGCTTCGGGGGAGGACTCGCGGTTCCTTTGTTGGAGACATTGCTATGTGGCACGTAGAACTCGGGGGAATATGGTGATCGGCTGATCTGTGTCCTTGGAATATGGGTTGGTGATGCTTGTGTTGGCTTGTATGCTTGTTGAGCAAGAGCTTTCGTTGGATCGTACACGGGGAAAATCGATCGCATTGGCATTTGCTCTTGAGGTGACGTACTTCGAAGCTGTGTCGCTGTGCTATTTGCTCGCACTAATGTTGGGCTAGTAGAGAACGCTGGGGACACAGTCCGGTTCGGTTCCGGAGTAGCACGAGGCGACCTTCTTTGAGCCTGGCCATCATCCAGCGGAGAGACAGGAGAAGGGACTCTGCCATTTGGAACCCTTTTTGAAGACTTGCGAGGCAGAGTAGGCGAGGGGTGTCGTTGTCGGGGTGGCGAATCAAAGACCGGTCTACTTTGAGAAGGCGGTGTTTGTTTCGCGAACGATGGTGGTATATGTGCTTGAGGTGGTGGGGCTACCGAAGAAGAGGGAGGTGCTATTGAGCTCGAGGGTGAGACGGGAACCGAGTTGACTTTAATGACGAGCTCATGGAAGTCGGGTTGCGGTTTTGTGGACTGAGCGCTGTCCATGCTGTCTGCTGGTGGCTCTGGAGTCGAAGTCTTGACACGAAGCCTCTTGCTCGGACTCGTTTGCCTTGGTGGACGAGGCGGTGGGGGAAATAGTTGTAGTGCTGAACCCGCCATGACGATCCTCCTCTTGAAGCTGCCGTGGAATCTAAAAATATAGAAGAAGTCCGGCTCTCAGAGTATCCGAAGGAAGAACCAGACTTGAGTCGGTAGACCAACAGCTCAAGACGAAAAAAGTATGTACAGAGCCGGGTATTGTGGGGTGATGGAGTTTAAGATGGTTTGTGCTCCCCTCCCACGGGGATACTCTGAGTATGCAGCGAAGCAATAGCGGCTTCCTGTTGTTTCATTGCAGCATACTGCTCCATTGGGCCCTCATGGAGGTCAAACAATCCAATCATAATGCTGACAATCCTCGGCGCTCATATCGGATGGTAGGCGGCGGTTATTATTTTTGGTGGTTGGCTACTCTGACTTTAAGCGCCAGCTCTTGCAGCTCGCTACTCCACCAACCTTGGCCACCAGACCCTGTACATCACGACCATTCGTCGGGTACGGTGTGCTGGCCCTGCGCACGGGGCACTGATGTATGTGACGAACAGTTCGACGGGCCGATGCAACCAATTCGGCCATCTATTTTGAGCGCTTATGTACAGAGGGATTCGGCGAGGCCAACGACACTTTTGTGCCTGGCATTCGCCAGCGACGGCGAGAACCATGGTCGGATCCTTTTGTGATGCAGCCAGCGATTTTCGGCATGTTGATATGTGGTAGTCATCCGGCTTCTGTTCAGTCCGAATGCATGCCGCCTAACAGGTACACACATGCTATTTCCAGCATCAGCGTAGTGAGCAGCTGGAAGGAGCAGGGCGTCGGAGAGCAGCGATAAAATTGCATCCCATTTGATGGGGCGGAGGCTTCCAGCAATGCAGCCACGATAAGTGTGAGCGGTTGTGCAGACCGAAGGGGCGTTTCGTAGCCGCCGGCGCATCGGACGGATTTTGCGCTAGCCCAAGACGGACTAGGAGCATCAAACATTTGGAGAACCACATGCAGCGTCCATGGACATCCAGGTGTCAATGTTCGAGAATGTATGCATTTGACTCGGTGTGGTGTAGCCCTTTTCGAGGCGATATCGATTCGGGTCAGTAGTAGAAACCTAAATTCATCATGTCCCCGTCAAGTTTGTAGGTGTCCTTCGGTGCAGGACGACCACTACTTCCCCCCCACTTTCAGTATATCAAATGCTAAACAAGCCATTTCAAAATCCGTCAAGCTCTAATGTGTTCATGGGATCAATGGTGCATTTGTATTCAAGTTCGAGATCGTCAAGAAGACGCTAGACCTGTTTAATCTTATCGATAACCTTAATTATCCCACTTGAGAAAAGTTCCATCGGCCATGGTGGGTGAACGTCCACAACATCCAAAATGCCGACCGAACTAGAGGAGGTAAGTTCTTTGAACCTCATAAGCTACTTCGTTGCTAACACGCGACCCAGCTAGTCGAGTTTCTACACCACGGAAACACGCAGATCAGACAAGTTGGTACAAATCACCTCTCCCGCAACCCCGCCACAAGCAGAAGCCTAACACATTCGAAGCTGCCGAAAACCTAGTCGGCTACTCGCAGTCGAACTTGAACCTCTTCAAACGAAATCAACTCGAGCCGGTCAAAGACCTCAAACTTCTCGTCAAAGACTATGCGCCCATAGCGAAGAATGCGCTCGACATCCTTATCAACATCTCAGTCGACGCTGAAGTGCTCAAGCACCTCGCAAAGGATGATGCCTTCCTCGAAACTCTAATATCGCGGATAACCGTATGTCAGTTCCCCAATATATACTGAAAGGGCTGGACGGAGACTCATGCGCGAAACAGAATAAGAAAGAGCCGAATGCGAACGGGATCGCGATGCTCCTCGCCAACATGGCGAAGGATGACTCGTTACAACGTGTACTAGAGCTGAAGCGCGATGTACCTAAGGAACTATCGACTTCGAGTTGGGCCATAGACCAGCTGTTCGACTGTTTCGTCAAGGGCGCTGAAGGAGGGTACAACAAGGACGCAGACTATGATTACTTGTCATATTTCTTTGCTGACTTGGGGAAGGTACGTATCCTCAGTGCTTAACCATTGCTCCATACTGATCATACGTCGAAGTTTCCCAAAGGACGCGAATACCTCACTAAACCGCAAACCCACGACTCCAACATCATCCCTTTGACCAAGATCCAAGTCTTCACCTCCCATCCCTCGCACATCCGTCGTCTCGGCGTAGCATCCACAATCAAAAACGCGACCTTCAACGTTGAATCGCATCCCACTCTCCTATCAAATCTGTCACCCGATCCGACTCTTCCTCCACCCTCTGTCGGCGCGAACCTTCTCCCATACCTCCTTCTGCCACTTATGGGGCCCGAGGAATACTCCGACGAAGACACAGAAGGTATGCTCGATGAGCTACAACTCCTCGAACCAGACAAAGAGCGGGAAAGCGATGTAGAGATCATGAAGACACATTTGGAAACACTACTACTGTTGAGTACCACAAGAGAAAGCCGAGACGTGCTGCGGAAAGTCAAAGTCTACCCTATCGTGAGGGAATGCCATCTCCATGTCGAGAACGAAGATGTAAGAGAGGCTTGCGATCGCGTGGTACAGATCCTTATGCGGAAAGAGGAAGGTGAGGAAGAAGATATTCCGGACTTCGAAGCGGCTGGTGTTGGATCTGACAAGGGTAGAATGGTGGAGCTGAAGGAGGACGAAGACGATGAGGATTATCAGCTCATTGATGTATGATAGTAGTAACCTGGTTTGGTATGTCGGAGGTGTGACTCCGCTTTCGACAACTTTGTAAAAGTAGTCCAAACTTTTGACGCGACCCTGAAAACTGTGCATCTTTCCACTAGCTGAAGAGGTCTTGGTGGGTTCTTAAACTTTGCAAGATTAGTCCAGACTTCTGACGCGACACTGTACACTATATATCTTTCCACTAGTCGAAGAAGCCTCGGTGGGTTCGATGCATGTCCTATGCTAGCTTCAAGGCTGGGCTAATGCGCGTATTTGTCCAAATCAATGCACGTTTTCGACAGAATGACGGCCGAAAGCGACCATATCTTGCGAAATGGAAGCTTTGGATAGGTAGTCCAGACTTGCAACACCACGTATAACAACGAAAGAAAGTTCACAAGATATCGTACCACCGTTCATTTCAATCACTACTACCATCTACTACTACTAACCAAGCCCACAAAAACCTATGCGGGCTACTCAAAACCCGGCGAAACCCACCCACCCACCCACCGAGTACCAACATCACCTAGTGGTACCAGATCGCCACCGAGATCGACAAGGTGACCGCCATCACCCCGAGCACAGCGAACCAAGCAAACCCAGCCTTGGACAACGCGCCACCGCCATCTAGCTTCTGGGTGACGGCCCCAGAAAAGTCAGGAGGACTGGTGCTTGATGTCGTCCCATTGGCGGTGGGCGTTGCCCAGCTGAGGGTGCTGGTGATGGTTGTCGTCGCGTGGAGGGTGGTCGTGACTTCGAGGATGACCACGTCGCTCTCGTTGCGGGCGAGGACCGTGGGCTGCGGGGGAGTGGTGATGGTTCCCTCGTTGAAGACGGCGACGGCGGCAGCTATATGTATCAGTCTGTCTATCGCACATAAAGAATTGAAGGATTGGAGGACTTACCGGCAGCGCCCATGACGAAGAGAAAGAACTGGAGGAACTTGAGGAACTGCATTGTCGGAAGCGAGTTGTCTAGGAGAGGGTTAGAGCCCGTTTGGAACTGGCGGTTAGGAGTTGATTTTGTTCGCGGCTGTGTCGAATGGGACTTTTTCCTTGCCGATGCCGGTACCGCTTGTTGTGTGAATTGCCGGGTGTCGTGCCGTATACCCACGTCCTCTCCAGCGCTGAAGTAGTACCAACCCATACCCATACCACCAAAGCAATGCAAGGCCGCAGCAAAGAGAAAAACGGCGAACGAAGCAAAGCGAAGCAAAGCAATGGAAAGAAACGCCAAAGCCACAATACAATACGAGAAAATGAGATTTCCTTACCGTATGGGAGAGCGTCGGTACGCGACGAGGTGCTTTGCTTTGACGTAGCGTCGAGTGTTGCCAATCGGATCAAGGGTCGATCACAAGAGCGAAGAAAGAGTCGTGCGTAGGCGAGAGATCTTGATTGTAGAAGATGGGAGTGAGAGCGTTGTTGGTGTTGCGTATGAGACGTTGTTGTTGCTGCGAAGGAGAGGAGGATTCGAGTGGACGGAAAATGTGGGCGTTTGTTTTGGCTGTCGAGCAACGGCGTCACAAGGGAAATGAAATTGACGGTGACGCTGTGTTTGCGAACTAATCTTGGACGAGCGAGTCGACGTGGACGTGAAGGGAATTTCATCCACTGCAGTAGTTGAAATAGACGGCGTGTTATTGGGTAAGCGTGCAAACGGACAATAGGGAGCATATGGCGATCTGCATGGCCGGCTGCTGTCAAGCGTTTGTGGTGACACGGTTTTACTTGACTATTATTCCGCGGGATAGCCTAAAGATGGAAGATGCTGGGGAAAGTATATGGGGCGATATGTGTGACTAATAAGAAAGAGTATGTGTGTGGATGCAAGCCCTTTTCGTATAGGAAGAGATGGAGAAAGATGAATGTTTTGAGAGATACCACGAAGAAGACAGTAGAGACGTAGACGAAAGGAGAGAACAAATGACCCTTCAACTGCTCGGACCAAATCAGATGGCATCAAGGCAGGACGCCAGTAACCTAAATGGTCTCCATTTTCGTGTATAATGCTCTATAAGGGTTAGCCATGGCGTTAGACTGCGATAATCCTACGGACCAATACATACCTTGTCTATATAAAGCTAAGATGTGAACATGTCTTTCTATTTCCTTTTGATGCGGAATCATTGCAACGCCAAGGATGCTCCACTCTCAATCCCCATACAAATCCTCCAAGTGATTTAGCATCTTCCGCTGCAATTCAAGCAACTGCTTCTTCGTGACCTTCTTGTCCTGGCCCGCCTCATCATCCTCAGGGCTAGCACCATCCGCAAGGATGAGTTCCTGCTTCGTACCAAAGAATGGTACACCCAAGCCTTTCAGGTTCGCAGACTGTGAATCAACCATAAGACGACAGGCGCGGTAGACCTTTAGGTCGTACTCAGAAAGCTCCTCTTTCTCGCGCTCTGGAGTTCGGAGAGGCGTGCTGTTGCCCAGAATCCCTGATGGCAGAGCAGCTCGTTGCGTCTTCTCGTTCTCTCGTTTGGCTTTTTGCTCATCGATGAGACGCTGTCGTCCGGCTTCCCAGTCCTTCATGTTCCGCTCCTGATCCTTCATCAGCTTCCGTACTGCATTCGAAAAATCCGGGTTCTGCGCCGCAACCTTGTTGACGCAACGGAGGCCATGTTTCCATTCTGTAATGGTGGCCGGGTTAATAATGGGAGTAGAGACTCGCTGCTGCGGTGCCGGTTGTGGAATTGGCGACGGTGATGGCTGGCCATACTGTCTGGGATCTTGTGGTTGGTTGAGGGCGTAGTATCCGTTCGGTTGTTCAGGGGTATAGATGGCTTGCTGATTGTCTGGAAAACCTAGGATTTGGCCTGGATTGTAAACTTGCTGAGAAACCTCCGCCGGATGGTTCTGTGTGTTGGGCAGATTGGCAAGTGTTGCGAGGATTTGCTCCAGATCAAGGTTTTGAGGGTTGTTGTCCGCCATATTCTTGGGTTGCTGTGATGATGAAGAAGAAGGCCAAAAAGGATCCGGCCTGGACAGCCCCACCTGGATTGATGACCTTTATGCAGGAGCTTGCGATGTCGAAGTCGTAGGAAGACGAACGCGAAGACGGGACATGTCGAGCTGTTTGTTGGGTGGTATCCAAACGCCTTGAAAAGCTTAAGGCCCGCTCAGCTATACTTTTCAGGCATTTTTCCCTCGTCGAAAGCAATTACACACCAGGTGCGTTCGTCAATGAGGTTCAGACGTCCATGAATGATGACAGCTGCAGGAACAAAGTAGCACCGACGCCCGAGCCAACGGCAAGCTCCGCGGCCAAACTTTTGATCAAATCATACGACTCCGCTTTCGGCCTGCGAGCATCTCGAACCAGCTCCGCTCATTCTTACTCCTCTTTTTCCTTTCAGATAAAATGTCAAAAACACCAAAGGATTCGACGCGTTTCACGGCGACGGGAGTATGGGCGCACACGAAGCCTGGCGGACGGGCGACAACGCTGCAGTTCGCTGAGCCGGCACCAAAGAACGAGACGCCACAGCAGAAAGTCAAGCGATTGAGGGAAGCGGCGAACCGGGCGAAGATGGCACAGGTCACTAAGTGGGATTATGTGTATTTGTATGGGCGAATGGCTGCCGATGCAGCGCATAGAGCTACGGTCTATGGGATTGTCTTTGCTACTGGTACGGCGCTCTCGAGCTTTGGTGTCAATGGCTGCGGAATAGCGATCGCACATGACGAAAGCATCGCTTGGCTAATGTCTGTCAGGCTGTGTCGGTGTGCTCGCCGTCTTCTCGATAGGAGACATGGTCGTCTACAACCGTCGGAAACGCGCAATCTACTTCGAAGACCAAGAACGTGAACAAGCCAAGATTCTCGCATTGGCACGACAGTCTTTATTAGAAGGGACCGCCACACCCGCACAAAAGGCACTCGTGGAGGGAATTGCCGAAGAGGAGGCGCTGATGGAGAAGAAAAAAGCTGAGAGGAAGCTACACTCGAGACTGCTGTGGTGGATGCACGGAGAATGGAATGAAGAGAAGGCGTTAAAGGAACAGCGGAAGCTAGCGGTCGATGACTTCAAGCAGAAAGAGGCGCAGGCCGCAAGTGAGGGTTTGGGTGTCACGCAGGCAGTGCAAGAGGCCCGATCGAATGCTTCAGGACCAGGAGCGGGTGGCCCGCTCGACCAGCAAGCTGCCCAAGCAGCACGATTCGCAGAGAAAACAGCAGAGGGCGCGAGTAGAGGGTGGTTTGGCGGGCTGTTTGGCAGATCAAAGAAAGAGTAAATGGCGGGAGGACGACCCCAACGGCCGTTGTATCATAAACATCTCAGCTTGTACAATGCTGTGCTACTATTGTATTGCATCACGGAGTTGAGAGGCATTGTAAATTGGGTGTTGTAGACGACAGGGTATCGCTGGTCTTGTCCATAATTGCATATCTATCCAAGCTTATCCAAAACCCCAAGGAAGCTACGGTTACTGCTCGCCTTGGTTCGACACGGGTATGTAGGTCCGTCGTTCTCGGGCTCCCTATAATCATGTTGGTCATTCACATGGACTCTTTGACAGGAGTATACCGACGCACCTCGGCCCATTGATCAATCCAAGGTCTCACGCCCGCATAGCTCAGCAGTCCGACTGTCGCAAGGATGAATATCCATACCACAGCCTGGTCCTTTGCCGAATCTCGCTCTACACCCCGTTAGCCTCTACCATTCTTCTATTGACATGACCATCCCATACGAAAACACGTTGTGAAGACATTCTCCTCCTTCTCGCCTTTGCAAAACGGATAGCTTAGGCAGAACTGCCGATTGCAGTCATTGCATGTCTTCTTCGCAGCACGTTCTTTCAGGTTCTGTATCTGTGCCGACGGAGCTTTTGATTCAACGGGCGAATTGAGCGCGACGATGCTGCTGTTGCCGAAACATGTGCATTTGCAGAAGGACGTCGGTGCTGGGATTGGTCAGTTTGCGCCGGCTGTGACACTTGCACAATGACTTACAAGCTGCTGATGAGAAAGTTAGCAGCGATAAGAAAGTCAAAAGTAGTATCAGCCACAGAGCCTGCCGCCTCATGGTGGTGGATTCGGGGTAATATAAAGCTCATTGACGTCCAGAGCCAGACGAGCGTCTCCGCCGCCATGAAAGCTGGTGCTTTGACCACCGAGCGACCAACCAGTCGGCGCTAAGCTTTTCCTCTGTTTCCCCTCCACTTGCGCCTTTTCTCCACCGCGCCTATCACCTCAGCGTGAGGCCTAATTTATACCTCTAATACCGCGAGCTCGTGCGCTCAGTGACTTGTCGTGTTGTTCGAAAGTGGGCTTCGTTGCACCGCAAACGCTTGCGACTCGATGCCCGCGACACCGGCGGCTATTCACGAGCAAAAGGCTGGAGCTATCACGACTGCGCCGAGTGCAAAAGCTGGAGCTGCGCAAAGCCCACAGCAAGACGAGAACAAGATCCTCAGACTACACGTCACCCCGTTCAACCCTGCGCTCTTGAAAGTCTACCTCGCGCCGTCGGTCCTCCCGCTCGCGAAAAACATCTCCTACCACGACGTCGAGACCTTCCCTGAAAAGGGCTTTGGCTACCTCGAACTCCCCGCCATGGAAGCGCAGAAGCTGAAGAAGAAGCTCAATGGTTCAACACTCAAGGGCTCAAAAGTACGCATAGAGGAGGCGAAGCCGGAGAAGCGCAAGGTCAGTGAGGATGTCGGCGATGTGAAGGAGAACGAAGAACGGCCGAAGAAGCGCTCGAAGAAGGTGAAGGCGAAAAAAGAACAAGGTGTACTGGAAGGGGTAGTGCTTCCGGATGGTAGAAAGGTCAAGCGCGGGTGGACTGAACCACCGACGAAAACCAAGAAGGAAAAGAAAGAGAACAAGGACAAGGAGAAGAAGGAGAAGACCCGCAAAGAGTCAAAGTATAGCAAAGAGCCGGAGCTACTGTTCAAGGCGAGGCTCACGCCAGTTGCTGCGACTGAGTTAGCTTTCAAGGAGAAAAGCAGAGACAAGAAGAAAGATAAGAAGTCCAAGTCGAAGGAGGTGGTAGTCCACGAGTTTGAGAAGAAGACAAATATGCCCAGCTTTCTCAAGCAGTCTAAGGTATCTACAGAGAAGAAGCCGGCGGTGGATTACATAAACGGTGTAGGATGGGTGGATGAAGATGGCAACGTGGTTGAGGCTGAGACTGGCAAAGTGAGGAATCGAAGGGTTTTGGAATTGGTAGACTCGGCGCCAGTGCAGCCCACGACCGAGAAACAGCAGTCCGCTACGCCGTCTCCAAAATCTTCGCCGGCACCGCGTTCATTACAGAAGAAGAAAACTAAAAAGGCTACACCCCCGCCTTCATCATCTGAGTCCGAGGATGCAGAATCTTCTGTAGTTTCGTCATCTTCTGACGACGATTCGTCTGACTCGGATAAGGAGGCTGAACACGCAGCAGACAGCCCAGCTTCGTCTCCGGCGCAAGCACCCAAAGCAGATACCCCAGACATATCCGTCACGCCGTCTTCACCAGCAACAACGAAAGAAGTGCATCCTCTTGAGGCACTTTTCAAGCGCCCCAAGCCGTCACTATCCCTCGGTACAGTGACCACACCGTCTAAAGGACTAGCACCTATCAACACATCTTTTTCCTTTTTCGATAGTAACAGCGGTGCTATGGATGTAGATGCAGAGGCTTCCGGAAATCAGCCGACGACTCCATATTCGCAACGGGATCTCGAGTGGCGCGGACTGCGAAGTGCAGCACCCACGCCTGATACAGCAGCTGTCGGTCGTAGGTTCTCTTTCCCCTGGCGTAAGAGTAGTCAGGAGGCTGATGAAGGCGGCGAAGACGACGATACGGAGACCAAGGAGCAATTATCGATTAACACAAAGGCAAATGCGTCTGCAGCCCACCTTGCCGGCGTTGCAGAGGAAGATGAGGGGGAAAAGGATGCTGTGACCGGCGCGGAGCAAACGCGGGGCACGGCTGTTGATGGGGAGGAAGAGGAAGCAGAGGAGGAGGAGAGTGAGTTCAAAAAGTGGTTTTGGGAAAACCAAGGGAGCTTAAATCGCGCATGGAAGAAGAGGAGGAGGGACGTATTGAAGTCGAAGAGATTGACTGACAACAAGAAGGCCGTGGGAGGAAGGAAGGCCTATTGAAGCTAAGGTAGCGCTGTCCGTACGTACATAGTTGGTCCATGATACCTTGTATCCTTGGGTGGTGGGCTTTTCTTTTTCGTAAACATGTTTGAAACGTTGCGTCCATTTTCGCCATGGAGAATCCTAGAAGAGGATAATTACTTCTCTTTCAGCCATTTGCTTCTGGAGGAATCCCATCGCGCAGGATTCCGCGCCAAGCACCTCCCTGCCAACGACATGTACTTGGAAAATGGCTCAAACTCGCAATACGAACGAGTAGGAGGCCAAGAGGTTTCCATTTTATAATTTGAAAAAGTTCAGCATAGCTAGAGTTCTCACAGCGCAATGTTACAGGCACGCAGAATCTTGAACGGTTGAATGTTATTCCGTGGACGCGTTTGTTTATTTACCTCCCCGTCAGCAATGACGAAATCAACAACCACAACAGCGGAACGGCTAGGCAAGGCTTGATTGTGACCCGCGTTTGCGATTCCCGCTTTCAGCGCTCGCAAAAACGGTGTCAGGATCAGAAAGGACTGATCTCTTCTTGCACTGAGCATGGTTGGGAAATCACACAGAGTGCGGCGGCGCCTCCCACCAGACCATCGATCGGTCCATTCCCCCGAGCGCGGGTGCGCCAGACTCGTGGGCAGCTCGTTTAGACTGTTGGCTTCATTTCGACGAGTCAGCTTGCAAGATTGCTTTGGTTGAAGTCGTGTGCTGCACTGCTATGTGAATGTCGGGGAGTAGATAGGTGAGGGGTGAGAGGTGAGAGGGGGAGAGAAGGTTTGAACTTGGAGTGCGGCTAGGCCCCCTGAAACGTCTACGTGAGAGTCGGAGAGTTCGACGGCGTAGGCGTACAGTAGTTGTCAGCGCGGAGATGGGAGATCTGGCTTGCTGCCCAGTGCCCACCAGTGTGTGCGTCGGGAGCGAATTCCTGGCTCCATCAACGGCGCATCCAGCCCATCTTTTGTCCTTCCCGTCGGCTTAGCGCGTAGAGGGCATAGTTAGTTCAGCTTTAGGTCGACCGTTTTGCGTGGCGCCGGCGTGGGAAAGCAAGAAAATACGCGGCTACAGCTGCACAAGCGTCGTGACTCGTAAGGTGGATTAATTACGAGGACGCTGGCGTTTGACACCGACCCGGATCCCTTCCAATGTTCGGGGACGCTCGACGAGCCACGGCCGCCGAAACGCCAGTGCCCATCTGCCCTCTGCTTGGCCGAGCGCGTGTGAATTATGTGAAGAACCAGCTCGCCCTCTCACTCACGCCCGACTCTACTGCGGCAGCTATCGTCTGCCCAGCGTCATACGCTCTCTTCTCCTCTTCGCTGTCATTCATTCATCCTCATTGTCCGCCGTACCGAGAGAGAGGCTCTGCTCTGGTTGCTTGCCTGTCGACGCTGTACCTGTGCTCGAGTCTTCACGATCTTCTTCATACAGCTGGCCGCAGCACCCTTCAGCCCGTACACGAGCTCCAGCCTCACGCATCGCCTTTGTAAAACAGCCCGCACGCCCCCGAGATGCCAATGGACGGCACAGGCTCTCAGACATTTTGTTCCCCGGCCGAATGAGCCTTTCCCTTGTGCCTGCCCCCTCCAGAACAAGGCGTCCGTACAATGGGCGAGCTTCCTTCGCGCACCGCTATGAAGGAGCCAGCTGGTCCGTCAAAAGCCCAGTATGTGCCTTACCGGCCACCTAACGGCGACTTCACGCCGCCTGCATCACCCCAGCCTATGAGTCCCTATGCAGCTCCGATAGGACGGAAGGGCTATGGGAGCAGATCAAGATCGAGCTCGAGGCAGCCCGCCAGACTGCAAATGGACACGTCCATGGCTCCGGCATACGAACGCCCCATGTACAGCCCGTCGCCCTCGTCGAGTCCGCCGCTCCCTCCACTACCCTCACCGAAATTTGCACAACCACGCCAGCGGGCACCTTCGCTCCTGCGCCATACTGCCATATCTTCCCCGCTCAACAACGGGTATCCGCGAGCCGAACAGGTGTTGGCCTCACCTACCTTCGGTCCTGTGCCCATGCGTCATGCAAGCGGTCCCGGCCCTACGAGTGATCCGCGGTCGATCTTTAATGCATTGGGGAGCAATCCGGTCAACCCGCACAGTCCAACACATGAGGCCTTGTATGAAGAATCGTCAGGAGCTGCTTCACAGCAAAGAATGCGAGGAATGACCAATTCATCCCAGCCAAGCTACCGCAACCCGCCGCTAAGAACGGCCACATCCATACCTGACTATGGCCCCATAAGAACAGGCGAGCGCTCCAATCTGTCTGGAGCATACCGACCACACCGCGGCGGCCCCAATTGGTCACACAATGACCATTACCCTCCACGGTACTTCAGGGGTGAGGAGCCGCGGGCCAGCTTTCGCTCTGGACAGACCAATGCCTCTTCAATTTTCATGGAAACAAGCGGGACCGAGCGGAGTAGTATGGCCACCGGTCGCAGCTCCATTATGAGCGACACCCACCTCAGCACGTATTCCAGAGACCGTTCTGAGGAGCGAGACCTCTCCAGCGACACCCTTCCCACAAGTATCTCTCCTGATGAGGAAGATATCATGAGCACCGTGGAAGACGTAATTGATGCTTACTTTGAGGACGATATGTCGCAGGAGCTCTCTAGGGAAGATAGCGACGAGCAGCGAGACCGCTCGTCAAGCTTTTCGCAGGAGAAAGAGCAGGAGCAAGATTCCCAAGAATTATTCCATGCGTTTGGCCATCCCAGCCAGCCCCTCCTAGGCGTTCAGACTCAACCCATACTTGATGACGCTCTTAGACAGAGTGATGGCAACCTGCAACCTGGAATTGCCATATCATCACCGTCAGAGATGCCTACGGGCTATGCGGAGCATTTTGGCCTTGTTCCCAAAGCCCACAGCAGCCACCCACCACCTACCATAATGTCTCCACTTCAGGACGCTTATAGCCCAACGACGCCGACACCAGATCAGCTTCAGGTCCAACCACAAGACTACGCTCGGCAGCGTTCGAGCGAGGAAATACCCCGACCAGCATCCATCGCAGCACGTTCTTCAGTACTGGGCATGCCCAAAGCCGCAAATCGTCTCAACAAACCCGTTCCTAAACCAAATTTTACCAGAAAACCTAGTGGTGACATCCATAAACTGCAAGAGATGCATCGTGAAATTAGCGGCCTGCCTCAATTACCCAAGAAGAAGTCAAGACTATCACGACAAGACTGGGAGGAGATCCAAGCATACTCGAATCGCAATTCGAGGGGAGCGACCGCCATGCTAAGAGAAGCTATTTCTGAGACGTCTGTGGAGCCGCCCAATACATCGGTGGCTCTACCGGAAGTAGATGAGGACGAGGCCTTCCCACGCCGCGCATCAACCAGTGTTTTTGATCGGCGCAGTACTTTGTTCAACCTAGGCAATCTTGAGACTAAGCCTCTTTCCAAGTCGAAGACTACCGAATTTGGGAACCCGCTCACCCCAAAACCTACAGGTTCATTCGCCCCTTTGAGGAAAGCACTGAGTGGCGCAGAGCGCGATCGGTATGGTTTCAAGAAGGCCACCCATAACATCAGTCTTCAAGAATACGATTCTTGGGTTGGAAAGTACGATGAACACATTACCCGCCGAAGAAACAAATGGACGGCTTTGATGTCGAAGCAAGGCTTGTCGACTTCCGATCCTTCACAGTTCCCTGAACCTTGCGACAAGGTGAAGCGATACGCGAGGAAAGGTTACCCACCAGAGTGGCGAGGTGCTATGTGGTGGTTCTATTCTGGAGGCCAATACAAGATCGGACAACCCGAAATGGCTGGCCTCTACGCCTCGCTCGTAGAACGTATCAACCAAGGCGAGCTAAACAAGGACGATCGCGAAGCAATCGAGCGAGATCTGGACAGAACGTTCCCAGACAACGTGCATTTTCGACCTGATCCAACTGAGGATGATCCGGAAGGTACGCTATCTGGTGAGCCATCGCTCATTACCGATCTGCGAGAAGTGTTGGCATGTTTTGCCCTGAACAACCCCAACATCGGCTACTGCCAGTCGCTCAACTTCATCGCAGGCCTGTTACTCCTCTTCATGAAACAGAACAAGGAGCGAGCCTTCATCTTGTTAACCATCATCACACATAATCATCTTCCCGGCGCACACGCCCGAAGTCTCGCCAACACGGAGGTCAACGTCTTGATGATGTTGATCCGTGACTACCTTCCCAAAGTATGGGCATCCATCAATGACACCGACCTCGTCAACAGCGGACCTGGTTCCAAAGCCCATCCCGATTCCAAATTTCAACGCCAGCCCACCGTCGCCTTATCCTGCACATCCTGGTTCATGAGCATCTTCGTAGGCGTCTTACCCATCGAAACGGTGCTCCGCGTTTGGGACGCTTTCCTCTACGAAGGACCCCGTGCTCTATACCGATATGCTCTCGCCATCTTCAAGCACGGCGAAGCAGAGATCCGAAAGTACCGACCCGGAGATGGGGAACTCTTCATGGCCGTTCAAAACCTTCCACGGCGATGTTTGAACCCCAACGTCCTCCATGATATCGCGTTCGTGAAGAAGGGCTTCGGCAGCCTCACACAGAATGTGATTGACCAGAAGCGACTCTTCTGGCGTGACCAAAACGACCGCGCTAAACGCTCTGCTTCCCACAAGAGACCAGGCGTTGTGGAGACCTCGGGCAACGGCGACGATGCCGCGAGGGGCCTTGGAGGGCTCAAACGAAAGGCGTCGAGACGGTTCCTGAAGAGGAAGAATACGGGGTTGGTGTAATTTTTAAAGTGAGGAGCTCGAGCGAATATTGTTACATGCGTCTTTCTAGAGATGAAATGGGCATTTACATGTATGGTGTTGCGGAGCATTATAAAAAAAGGTGCATGGGTGAGCGGGTGCAGGACTTCGCCTTCATTTTCTTTCTTTTTCTTTGTTGTTATTATCATTTTTTCCTTGTATAATATTCGCATATACCCCGTTTGTAGGATCATGATATATGAGTTACGATCTGAGTCGTTATTCGTGCAGCTTAGCCTTCTCCTGCCAGTCTTTAGAATTCAAGTGATTAGGTATCTACTCGTTCTTCAAGTCCATATGTATGGTCGCCAATACGCTCAGTCTCGCTCAACCCTTCCCTTCATCCACACCTCCCACATCTCCCCTCCAGTCCAGCCCCCTACCACCCCCTCACCACAAACATCCGAAAACATCAACGAAGGCCACTCAAACACCCACCTCAAACCTCCCCTCGATCAACCCCCAAAACTCCTCCACAATCTCCTTCTGCCCCTCCCCACCCCTCACAGCCAGATACCTCCTCTCCTCGATCCTCGGGTCCCAATTCCCCGGGTTCGCATCCGCCATGATGCCGCCGGCTTCTTCGAGGATGACCCAGCCGGCGCAGACGTCCCAGGCCCAGCAGCCTGCTTCCCAGTAGATGTCGATGCTGCCGCTGGCTACGGCGCAGAGGTTTAGGGCTGCGGAGCCGAAGGAGCGGAGGCCGTGGACTGGGACGGGTGGTAGTTTAGTTAGTTAGTTGATTTTAATAGTTTGAAAGAGGAGGGGAGAAAGAAAAACAGAAAGAGGGACAAACATACCCATCCCACCACCATCTTCCTTGGAAGCAGCAAGTTTCGCAAAAGTCCTGCTCTTCACCTTGAAATCATTCCCACTCCTGTCGCTTCCCCATTCCACGGCTACCAGGCAGTTGTTCAGCGTCTGCAGCGGCGTCGGGGGCGTGAGAGGTAGGCGGTGGGTTTTGTTTTTGAAGGCGCCTTTGCCGGTGATGGCGGAGTAGAGGGTCGAGGTGAAGGGGTTGTAGATTATACCGACGACGGGCTTGCGGGAGATGGAGAGGCCGAGGGAGATGGCGACGTCGGGGTAGCGGTGGACGAAGTTTGTTGTGCCGTCTATGGGGTCTGGGGGAGGGGTGGGGGGTTAGTGGAGGTTAACTAAGGGAGTTTGGTGTGTTGGTTTTGAATGGACAGTGTCTGACGTGAGGACGTCCCAAGGGCATATCTTGGGCATTTTATTTCTCAACGTACCAAGGACAAAGGTCGGCGCGTCTGTGAGTTTGTCGCCTGGTTTGTAGGTTTCTTCGCCCATGAAAGAGAAGGATGGGTATTTTGTGGCGAGGGAGGTGGAAATTAGCTTTTCGACTGCTTGATCGGTTTCGGTCACCAAGTCGACGGCTAAGGTATGTGTCAGTTAGTATTTTTTGGTTAAAGGAAGGAACATTATATGCACAGTTCTTCTTGTTTCCTGCGGCGCCTGTTGTTGGTGTTGCGGATGTGATACGGTCGGCGGCTTGAAGGGCAACTTCGATCATGAAGTCATGAATCTCTTGGAGATTGAAGTCGGTCATCGTGGCGGTATCGTTTAATTGGATTAAGAGTTGGCTTCCCTCAATGCTGTGGTGATTGTGAGCTGTACAGGAATGTTATGAGCTCCCACGTCCATAACATTTACCCCACGGTGGGGGTTTCCTTTCACCGTTCCGACGCCACGACGCCACGACGCCACGACTACGACGCAGGGTCCACTTCCGTGGCCGACAGCCGAGTCAATCGCCTCCAAAAATGGCTCGTGGCGCAATTCCGAAAACACCTCGGCATCCCAACATGCGTCACTCCCTTAAGGCACACAAGATGGTATCTCCCATACCCAATTGCTAACCCAACGCCTACCACAATGGCCGAAGCAGCCATCGCCCGCCTCTCCACCACGCCCTGGTGCGCCGCTCTCATTTCCTCGCCCGACTGGGTGCCCGTCAATACCGTATCCCGCATTCCGAAATCCAACGGTGAAGACTCTTTCTTCGCCGAGACGCTGGCGACGCCTCGTGGGGTTCAGACTTGTTTGACGTTGCGGCCAACCAAGGAACTAGACGGGCGTGATGGGTCAAACAACATGGTGTTCGGAGAGGTGATGGTGATTATAAAGCTTGGAGATGGGTTGAATGGGCATGCGAAGATCGTGCATGGTGGTTTTGCGGCGACAATGTTGGATGAGGCTTTGGGGGCTCTAATTACGTTGAACGCCGAGGCGAGGATGAAGAGGAAAGAAAGGTTGGGGGAGTTGGGGCCGCATGAGGCTATGGCTTGTTTTACTGCTTGTGAGTATTACCTTCAATTCTGCATGGGGAAGATGGCAAACCGTTCCCACGTTTGCACCTTGTCGAATGTTGCAAGACTTTTGACCTGGTGCTGTATAGTGAGCACAGATATAGACGAAGAGTTGGGACTGATGTTGGACAGATCTGAACACAAGTTACAAGAAGCCAGTCCCAGCACCTGGAATCCTTTTATGCAAGGCGAGATTCGAGAGACGGGAGAGGAATAAGATATACCTTAGCGGGAGCATTGAAGATGGGAGGGGCACTGTATTTACAACATGCGAGGGCATGTTTGTCGAGGTCAAAACGGATTACAAGCTCTGAATAGGAATAAATTTCATCTACTGCCTTAACGAGAAGGTAAGTGTGTTTCTTTGCCTCTGCTTCCTATGTCACGACCTGGTAACCCCGCTAGTCACTCGAATCGCTGGGCAGCAAGTTGTCACCTTTGAATCAGTCACCTGCCGAGGCTACACTAGAAACCTTGGGAGCACGGACACCTCGCGCGCGGTTCTGGACGTACTATATGCACAACTAGCTTACTCTAGCTCGAACTCTTACTGAGATCTCAAGTCAGTAAACTTCGTCAACCCCACCCTTCCGGCCCTTTCGCTATCACTTAAGCGGGCTCACATTTGCTTGTCATATCGACTTCTTCAGCACATAAGAGTCTTGTTACACTCGACAAGCCAGAGTAAGGCTGAGTGCTACGTTTCCTAAGTTCCAGGCCAATCACACTCAGTAATACTTACAGGGCTTGTGCGCCGTGAAAGAGCCTTCCCTTCTGGAAGTGTCTTGCATAAGATGACAGAGGTGGACGCACTGTCTCAGAATGCTACGCTACGCTTTCCGACTCACTCAGTGCCACTTCGAACCATAGTCGAGACTAGACGGAAATCTGGTCGCACCTGTTCGAGCATGACCCTCTGCCAGATTCAAATTACGTACGGCGAAGCACAAAGACTCAGGAGTACGAGAATTCATTTTGCTACTCCACACTGCCGCTCGGAGTATGTTTGCTTAGCGGAAGCTAACCTGATTGGTGATCTGACGGAAACAGAAGGTGAATATTCAAAGTCGCTCACTGGTCGGACCACGGCAAAGTAATTTCTCTGCGCCCAGCAGATTAATCTATCCGGCAAATCCTTTCATCGTGCGCAGTTCGTAAATCGCGTTCGCTAAGCACGCCGTCGATCTTTGAACGGACGCTCCGACTATGAGGATGTTCGGCAGGCATATGATGCTCTCGTGGCCAAAGAAACAACACCACCCTAGCAGCCACTTTGGCTTCCGTGCAAATCTCGGATAGAGCCCCTTGACGTACATCGCGACCAGGAAATTTGACCGTTCTCTTCATCAAAAGCCTAGTCCCGAGGCGTGATCGGATGTTGAAGACCGGGCTGATGAGGGAGGCATCCTTCACCCTCCCTCCCATACATGAAGTAACCGCAAGAAGAAGCTCTCAAGCCGGACTGAAGCTTCACACCGTGATCGACAGCCCCGCGGCGTCTTCACGAGGTTTGGATAGCATCGTGACACCGCTGCAGAGGCTTCTTCGCCCGCTGGATGTAACTCAGCGAGCATGTGAGCACGCGCGCAGTTATGTCCACAAAAGGAAATTCCTAGGGCCATGTAGGTACGGTGCAGTGCGCTGCAAGGAATCTGGGTTCGTACCAGTCGCGAGCACTAAGCTACCCCGCAAAAAACTGTTGACCACAGCTATGGCGGCGGACTGTTGTCGCCGTAGAGGCAGGGGTAGTGCGGCGTTTGGACGCCATTTTCTGGGGTATAAACACACGTCTCAAACAGAGAGGTATTCACATGCCGCTACTTAGGCGCCGTGTGATTGCTTGACGGGTGTAGAGCACCTAGTCGAGCCGACCCCTTGACTTTTGGCTGATTGAGCCTAGTCGCACCCTCTGATGGACTTCCAAATCCCCTTCATCTCGGAAGCACCGCCGTTCTTTACACAGCTGTCGAATTACCGTCTTTGAACGTACGCGCCTGGTCTAGTCGACGTCGATAGCCTGGAATAAATTGAATGCTACCAAAGCCATGCAACGTTTGGGCCTGCCAACGGGTCATAGGCAGACTGCGGGTTCAGTAAGCCATATGACCACGTCTCTACGATCGTGGTGGGCAACATGGACTTTCTGCATCAGTCACCAGGCTTCCTGGTCTTCATGACCGGTGCCCGGGAATTTGTCTGATTGGTCTTTCCTGGTTTTCTGTTGTGACCACAACTGCCCGCCAAGGGTGAGCCAGCACGCGTTGTCACTGCCAAACGCTGGCATATGTATATAAGCCCGTGCTGTGAACCTTTCCCCTTACCCTCGCTCCCTTGCCATTGCCAACTCTGCCCTTCCTGTGCTCACTTCGGTCTGTTAATCCTGTACATACACCCAAACAATCAGACATCAGTACATCCCTTTCTAGTAAGTATCACCAATCCTCGTACCCACCCTTGCATGAGGGCCATATCCTAACAGAGTGCTGCTAACACACTCTCAGTGCGTCTTCTATCTCTCGTCTCCTGCCTTCTGGCAGTGGGCGCTCAGGCGGCCGTCCTGCGTAAGTGTTTCCATACTCAACATATGCGAGCATAAAGCTAACAACGATGCACAGCATCTCCACTCGAACATGATGCCGCGACTTCTGCCCCTCGAGCCCTACAGGACTCCAAGCTCGATGCCCGCGCGACCACCTACTGGTACGAGTCGATCCAGAAACAGGGCCGAGCTGCATTCAACGCCAACCCTTCAGGCTACAAGATATACCGCAATGTCAAGGACTATGGTGCAAGGGGTATGTCGGAAGTATGAATAGGTGAAGATATCACAGATTGCTAACTTGCAACAGGTGATGGCGTAACGGACGATTCCGCGGCTATTAATGCTGCCATCGCCGACGGGAACCGCTGCGGTCCATGGGTCTGCGAATCAGCGACCGATTCTCCAGCCATCGTTTACTTTCCCAGCGGGACCTACTTGATCAAGTCCAACCCTGTCATCATGTACTACATGACGCAGCTGATTGGAAATCCAAACGTTCGTCCCGTTCTCAAGATTGATGCTTCTCTCGACGCACTCGCTGTCATTGAAGCTAGCCCCTACAACAACCAAAATGGTGCTCCTGGTTGGACTTCGACCAATGTCTTTGCTCGGCAGATTCGCAACTTTGAGATTGACCTGACTGCTAGGCCGGTTACCGCACGTGCAAACGGTATTCACTGGCCAGCCTCTCAAGCCACGTCTATCCAAAATGTCAAAGTCCGCATGACCCAGGCTGCGAACTCAGTCCACGAGGGAATCTTCGTCGAGAACGGTTCCGGCGGCCACATGGCTGACCTGGAGATTGAAGGTGGCCACTACGGTATGAACATTGGCAACCAGCAATTCACGATGAAGAATATCAAAATCTCCAAGGCTGTTGTTGGCATCTACCAGATTTGGAACTGGGGTTGGCTATACCAGGGGCTTACCATCAGCGACTGTACCACCGCCTTCTCCATGAACAACGTTAATCAGGAAAACGGAAATTTGCAAGTCGCCTCCGTCGTTATCATTGACAGCACGATCACGAATTGTCCTACCTTTGTCGACACTGTCTGGTCCAGGAATACCAGACAAACTGGTGCTGGCCAGCTCATCATCGAGAATGTGGTTCTCAACAATGTTCCGGTTGCGGTTAAGGGTGCTGGTGGTGCCACTGTGCTCTCGGGGGGGACAACAACCATCGCGGCTTGGGGTCAGGGTGTTAGGTATACCCCGAACGGTCCCGAAAAGTTCCAACGCCCAATCACACCGGTGAAACGTCCCACTGGTCTTTTAGATGGTACCAGGTACTATTCCAAGACAAAGCCTCAGTACCAGGACCTTGATGTCGGCTCTTTCATTAGTGCTCGCACTTCGGGTGCCACGGGTAACGGTAACACCGATGATACCACGGCCCTGCAGAATGCCATCAACTCCGCAGTTTCCGGTAACAAAATCCTTTACATTGACGCGGGTGTCTACAAGGTCACAAACACCATCAAGATTCCTCCCGGCGCAAAGATTGTGGGCGAAGCTTATCCCGTCATAATGGCCTCTGGTGGCCCTTGGTCCAGTAACACGAACCCGGTACCCGTCGTTCAAATCGGCACAGCCGGTCAAAGTGGCCACGTCGAGATGTCCGATCTCTTCATTGCTACGCAAGGCGCGACACCAGGTGCTGTCTTGATTGAATACAATTTGGCTACTGACCGTGGATCCGGCCTATGGGACGTCCACACGCGGATCGGCGGCGCAAAGGGCACCAATCTCCAGGTCGCGCAGTGTCCTCTCGGTTCAAGGAACAACGCATGCATGGCGGCTCACACCAATGTCCGCATCACCAAGTCGGGCACTGGCGCCTACTTAGAGAACAACTGGTTCTGGACCGCCGACCACGACCTTGACGACGCTAGGAGCACTCGTATTTCCGTCTACACTGGCCGCGGTCTCCTCGTCGAAGCGTCAAACGTCTGGCTATACGCCAACGGCGCCGAGCACCACGCCCTTTACCAATACCAATTCGCCAACGCTAAGGACGTCTTTGGCGGCTTCATCCAATCCGAGACACCGTACTGGCAACCTACTCCCGACGCGAAGACGCAGCCCTACCCCATCAACGCCTCCCTCAATGACCCCGACTACAACGCGCTCTGTCCCCCGGGCCACATCTGCGACGCCTTCGGCCTCCGCATCCTGAACTCGCAGAACATCCTACTCTATGGCGCCGGCTTCTACTCTTTCTTCAAGAGCGACGACGTCTCTTGCAGCAAAGATACGAATCCAGTACGTGACTGTCAGAACCAGATCGTCAGCATTGAGGGTGCGTCGACGAGTGGCATCTCGATCTACGGCCTCAACGAGGTCGGTGCGCTGCAGATGATTACTATCGATAGGGTCGACAAGGCAAACTGGTCCGACGCTTTGAGCGGGTATGCCAACACCATAGGCCTTTTCACCTACAAGGTTTAAAACCTTGCTCACTTTTCTCACCCATTCGTTTATCCTTGCCTTTCGCTCTCTCTTCCCTGGGCCAAGTAAAGGGAAAGGTGGAAGACGGCTTACCATTTCTTGACATGTATATATTTGTGGATATTGGGCTCCTTAGACGGCGAACTTGAGGTCTTTTTATACCCCCGTTTGTTTGTGTCTGGCTTTTTCTGGGCTGAAATCGCTGTGGTGAGGGTGCGGGGATGGCATTGATGAATGTTCGAATATGAAATATGGTATGCATGCATGATATGGATGTGGAAATATGGATTACCATCACTATCGATGAGGGGCGGGGATGCCTCTCTCGTTTTTTTCTTCGAGGGCTATTGCCAGGGAATTGAATGGATTTAGAAAGAGAAATAGATTGTTTCTCGTGCTTGATTGTGGTTTGAATATTATATGGTGTAATCATGTTGCGAGTTTGTCAGTCATAGGAATCTAGTTGTCACGTTTGGATGTAAATCTGAAGTATTCAGGACTTGGATTCGGCAACGGCATTGTGTTGGTTGGTACTTGGTCAAGCTTTGCTTGACTTTGGACACAGACCTGTGCGCTTGAAAGAGAGCATGATGGGCAATGAAAGACAACGTCGTGCTCACTACTTCACGGAAGCTGATACGTTTCATGAACCTGATTGCATTTCTCTATCCATTGGGGGGAGGCTTCGTCAAAGGCCGATGGACTGAGGTAAGTAGATATCCGCCTCACCCCCTCTCTTATGACCTCTCCTTGCAAGATGCAGAAGCCTGATGATCGCACCGACCCAAAACGCCGAAAATACGCAGTCTCGTCTCCCTCGCCTAGATCCAGATTCGAGGCCCCAAAAGCCGCCACAAAAGAAATCATGGGGAACTCATGCTCGTCCTAACTTCCAAAGCCTTATACTTCACTGACCACCCAACGCAGCCCACCTCTCCACCCCCATCCCCAAAACCCTCACTCCCTAACCCAAAACCCCAAATCCTCCCACGTCTTCCCCCTCCTATGCACATCCCCCAGCGGAAAAATCCCCAACTTCTCCTGCTTCTTGACTTTCACCAACCTCCCACAGATGCGCTTCCGATTCGTACATGTATCGCAGCAGCGCTCCGTATCGCCACCTTCAGCGCTATACTTGGGCTTGAACGTGCCGGCGCTGTAGACGATATTGTTGATGCAGCGCTGGCCGTCGTTGCCCTGGGACGCGCGGTTGTACCAGGACTTGTATTTGGGGGCGCGGTCGGGGATGAGGTAGCTGGAGGCGAAGTGGGTTTCGAGGGCGCGGAGGGTGGAAGGGGGGAGAGAGGAGGCGTCTTGCCAGTAGCCTCGTTTGGACTTTTTGGTTTTGTCGGGTATCCAGAGGAGCTTTTGGAGGTGCGGGAGGGGGTTTTTGGCTAGGGGGCCGGTGAAAGAGGCGCTGCCACCGGGTTTGATGCCGCTGTTGGGGTTGGGGTTGGTGGTGGCGATGCGCCATTTGGGGCCTGCGGAGGGGGCTGCTGCCGGGGCCTTTTGCTTGCGAGGTAGGAGGGTTTGTGGGGCGGAGTCGGGGTTTGAGTGGGAGGATTTTCCGTCGTCAATTTCGTCTTCAGCGTCGCTGGTGGCACTGGGTTCTTTCTTGATGTACGAGCCACGGGTAGGCTTGCCATATGATGCTGGGATTGGCGTTCCCTCGTCGACGAGGTCCTCGTCAAGGGGATTGATCGGGTTGTTGACCTTGGGACGCTTCTGCTCGGGCGACTCGTCAAACATGCCGTAGCCTGTACGTTTGGAGGGCGTAGGCACGGGCGCGATAGAACGATGCTTGTTGCCTCGAGGCGACTCTAGTGCTTAGGATTAGTACAAACTCTGGAAAGCGTTGGTAGACTTTCAACACACGAGAATACTTACCCGGTGGTACGATCACTTGAGATGAATGCGAAGGACCGTTGTGAGCAGCAGGTGGTGCATCGCTTGGAGCCCATTCACCCGTGGTGATGAGCTTGAGACTCTGCAAAACGATCATCTCCTGCTGTTTGCGGGAAGTGTGCTTGTTCCCTTAACGTTGGCATACGAAGTTAGTTTATCTCTTAGACCTAACTTGTATGCTGACACTTACACATGGTTGTCATGAGAGTTCCCAATTGCGCATCGGGAATGTTAGGAATGAACGATGGGTTGTTTGCTAAGATGGCAGCCTGGCTGATGGCCTCTTCTGGCATGTCTGCCATGATGTCTTTTCTTATTTGGAGAGGTGTAAGAAAGGAAAGAAGTGTCTGTGAAGTGGCTGATGATTGGAGGAGCAGAGTGTCAGAGAAGAGTAGGAGGTGTCTAGTAGGAAGGGAATAAATAGTCAGAAGGGAGGGGCAGGCAGACAGCGGGCGAGGAAAGTGAAGGTGAGAGGATGTAAAAAAATTGCACTAAAGCGCTCTATTCCGCAGGCAAACGCAGTAGAAGTCAGAGGTGAAGTAGGACTGCAGCACTGATTGTATTTTAAACAGCCTCCCCACCTATCTAAGCTCACTCTCACCTTCACCAACCCAGTCCATCCTGCTCGACAAAATCATACACAAACACCTGCTCCAAAAGTGGATCCGTTTCCTCCTTTGTCAGGTTAGTTAACCTGTCACCGCCCCTAACACATTTGAAAAAACGTACTTTCAGTTGATCATGCCCAGGATCCGCGTCGAACTGTTTCCTGGCTTCCTCACTCTGCCTCGTGCGTCAGTTCAATTTGTTCTAATTGGTTTATGGAAAACAGACGTTGAACTTGACAATAAACCCAGTATCCCAATCCGTCTCTCTCTTGACATTTGTCAGCTTCAGCGGCGTCTCAAGAGGCCTTCCACCTTTTGGCATTTCCAGTATCAAATCGGGATGCTCAGCATATAAGGCAAGGAAAGCTCGTGTGCGGTCGCCCTTTTGTAAGGTTGTTGTGGAAGGATGGAATTTGAAGCATGCAATGCGTGTGACGGGTTTTTCTGGAGAGGAAGCCATGGTAGAGTTGAAACGGAGCGTGTATTTGTTGGGAGGGCGGCGAGTTGAGTGTATTTGTGATGCAGGCTGGATGGTAACACCCGGGCGGAGACCCGCGGAGAAGGAATTGTGACAGACGCCAACTCGTTAGACTGGCATGCACGCTTTCTTTATTGGCAGTTCTCTAAATTTGTCTCGTGTACAACGAATATTAAGACGGGACTGGATGCCGGGGCCTCTAGGAAATTTGACACTTTCCTAAACTTTGCGCAACTTCCTTTTCTTGGGCAACAGTCAGGTCACATGACAGTAAGTATTGATATATGCACACGCCGTTCAATGTATGTCCTTTTGAATTGGCTTCTGGCGTCTGCTTGGAAAGCCTCCTTGTATGTACACCTCGTGGAACTAACATAAAGCCGCCCAGTTGACATGTACCATAGAAAAGACCACGGAACCTCGGCGCCAGATCCCTCATTACGCATGGAGTCGGTAAAGACATAGATGCTGGGCAGAATGCTCACGAGCTGCCACCCTATGCTAAACAAAGTTGGAACTAGAATGGGTTGACAGACCCTTCTTGTGTCCGAAACGGAAGAAAACCACACATTTCACTGACCATCAATGATTGGACAGACCACCCCTTTCACACGCTCAACAACGGACTTTTGTGTTGTAGCAACGGACTCGCAACGGTCTCTCTCTCCCACTCTCTCTCTACGGGTTGACAAGACCCTATTTTCGCGAACTAACCACAGTAGGACGCTTAATCATAGGTGGTTTGACAAGACCACTCTTGACAGGCCTCATCGGCGTCATCGGTTTGACAACGGACTGTTTCGGGGGCAGCTTCTGCTGAGGGAAGAACTTGTGCATAAGAGCGTCCTTCGGCTGGATACGCTTCTCCACATTAAGATGAAGGCAAGCTCCAAGTAGGTCTGTGAAATCGGTGAGTTCAGCCTTCGTAGGCGCTGTGGGGCCAATGTCACGGGCTGCGGCTTCATGGACGCGAGTTCGGAGATCGCGAGCAATCTTCCTTGGCTGTTGGATCTTGCGAACCGAGACCTGCTCAAAGTTAGCGGTATCCGTTTAGAGAGACATAGAGGGTGTACTTACATGGCCGTGTTCATCGACTTCCCTGCTGATGAACTGGAGAGGAGAGCCAGGTTCGAAATGCTCGAGAATATTCTCTACCTGGCCTTTCTTTAGAAACTTCTCTGTGGGCCAACCGAGACAATCCATAAAGGCTTTGACCATCTGATTGTTGGAACGTCCAGTGAAGAGAATTTTGCCCGTCCAAAGCTCGTATAGCGTGCATCCAATGGCCCACATGTCGATACCATGACCGACGTCCATTCCGAGAATGATTTCGGGAGCGCGGTAGAAGCGACTAACAAGATACTCAGTACGTTCCATAATGTCTCGCTTGTCAACAGCAGTTCCGAAATCGCAAAGCTTGATGGTCTTCCTATCGTGGGAGACTAGAATATTGTCAGGTTTTAAGTCGCAGTGAACTACGTGACAGTTTTGCAGATGCAAGAGACCGACAAACATCTGACGAGCATAGACTCGTACAGCCTGCATCGTAATGCCCTGGCTGCTGGTGTCTTCCTTCAGAAGATCTCGGAGATTCTTCGCCATGTGTTCGAAGATGCCACATAGATGTCCTTTGTGATCGAAGGTGCTGAGCAGTCGGACAATGTGACGCTTGTCATGCGGATCCGCTTCGTTGAGCTTGCGAACAAAGTCCATCTCCTTCTGACTCGCAGCCCTCATTAGATCGTTTCGGCGAATGATTTTGACAGCCACCAGCTTCAGGGACCCATCGTCGTTGAGAGGAGCGTTGACATCTTCGGCTTGTGCAACATTGGCAAAGACACCCTTTCCAAGGAACGATATCATCCGATAACGACTATCATTAACAAGCTCATTCCTAATGATCTTGTAGTAGCCGTCAGGGTCGTCCCAGTTGTCAAGGAGCCTTCTGTCAAGCACGACGCCTTTACGACGGGTGCCTGGCTCTTCTTCTTCGTCCTCGTTGTCGCTGTCGAAGTTGAACATGTCGAATTCTTTGTCTTTCTTTTGCTTCTTGACAGGAGCGACTTTCTCCTCGGGCAGAGCGGAAAGCAGCTTGGGGTCCGTCTCATTATAGGCATTCGCGGAAATTTCTGCCTGCTGGGCTTTTTTAGCGGCACGTTCACGATCATCCAGCATATCCTTTGTCGGATCATAATCAGCGGCGGACGGACTGTCTGCTGCTGGACTACCACCTTCGCCAGCGCCTCCTTGCTTATCGATCAACATGATGCCGGGAGAAGCAGGTGCGGAATCGAGGCTCAGCTGAGGAGAGGCTGGGATGGACAGAGAGCTCTCATTCGGCACAGCTGGTGACGCAGCGGCAGGAGTCGTGCCTTCAGAAGCATTAGCGAGGACGGCTTGTTGAAGAAGGCTATCCTTCGGGCTCTCCTTTGCCGCAGCTGCACGAATGGCGGCCCACCTCCGTCGCTTCTCCTCACGAGTCTCCTGCGGTGGAGCTTTCTCTCCAGCGGGCTCAACCTCGGCATTTGTCCTATGATACAGATTAGCGTCCCCGACGACATGAAGGTATGAACGAGCGTACATTTCGACATCTTTAGACTCGCTCGCCAGCTCAGAGACGAGCGCGAGGTGTCCATCAGCTATATGCTCGTTGCGCAGTTGCTGTACTGGAAGGTCTCCAGAGCGATGATCATCATGCCTTCCATTCTGACCACTCAAGTCCTCGCGAGGATAAGAAGCACTGGTATGGTTCTCTCGAGCATTGTTCGAGTTCGAGTGAAGAGTAGCCAAAATGTTGTCATGCTGGGATCGAGGAGCCCGGTCATCGTGCCTATTGCGATCAGTGTGCTGGCGCTTATCCGGTCTGTCGCCACGTGGCGGCGAGACTTTGCGCTTCTGCTGCGACCGCGACGAATTGATCCCGCCGTCGCGACCATACTCGTAGGGGCGGCGGTATGGAGACGGCGAGCGGGACTCGATGCGTCTATGGCGGTACGGCGAGGGCGATCGAGAAACGCCGCGCCTGTGGTGATAGGGCGCTGGTGAACGCGGTGTGTTCCGATTGCGACGGTAGGGAGAGGGTGATCTCGAGGTATTGCGGAATGGAGGAGGTGAACGGCTCAAGCGGCGAGAAGCGCGATCTATTTTGTTGTAGCCGAAAGCCCTGTCCGAGCTGTTAATCTTGCGTCCGGTGGGGTGAACGTTGCTGATTGCCTTCTGCTTCGGTTCGAACACCTCGCCGTCGGATGGCGGGGTTGCGCGCGACGCCATGCTTCTGTCCACCGCGTCGGAACCTCCTGTAAGCAGAAATTGGGCGTTTCCGTGTCAGCGAGCTTCTTTCAGTGGGGTTGGAGTGTCTTGCAACTGACTGTATGTCCCGAAGCGGAGTGGTGCCCCAACCTGCCAAACGTGGGCAGGCCGAGTAGGCAAGGGAGCACACAGGTAGTAGACAAGCGCGAGGCGCAAGAAGAGTTTATTGTGTGGTGGAGTTAGGAGCGTGTCGTGTGTGTTGGTGCGACGCGACGACGTCAAGAAGTGACGACGGCCAAACGAAGTTCTGATTATGACTAAGCCAGCCCAATTAGGCGGCCGGATCACGTGGAGCATCTGGGCCCGGCCACCCGACTCACCTCGAAACTACATATATAACAGTGCTAGGTATGGAAATATCAAACGAGCTTATTCTACTACAGTGAAGCCAATGTCCCTCGAACTCAAGTTGCAAAGACGTCATTCAGTCGACCTGTCTCTCGCAACATCTGGAGGCATTCAACAGAAACCTAGAAGCTTCTCTTTCACTACTAGTAGAAGTAAAGAGCTGGAAGTCACGACGAGTATATGTCATCCGTCCAAACGAAGAAGCTCTTGCTGATCGGCATGAACTCCCGCGTTGTGCATGCGAAAGCAGCTGGCAATTGCGATTCTGAGTGAAGCTCGGTTTCGGCACAACTCTGTAGACTCAACAGCCATCACGTTTTGTTTGCCAACCCTTCGAATTGCGAAGGTAGCATTCTGCGACTTTTTTCCTTACGTTCAAAATCTAGTCCCGGATTGAGACGTTCCAATAGTCGAATCCACTCACATGCTTGTACATAGTCACGTGGGATTATAAAGATACATGTATATAACGTTGTGTGAATAGAGGTTTTGAAGGTTAGGGTAATAGAATAGGCTACCACCTGATTCAATTTCATCTTCATCACCTTTATTAACTTGCAGTTTTAGTAGAGATACATTGATGTACGCATGTGTGCGTTAATTCACTATCACGTGATTGTCTCTGCACTGACTCGGGCCGATTCGGCCGCTATTCGGTTTTACCTTTCGAGCACTGACCACTGATCCAAGCGACCACGACTAGTGCAGAATCATGCGTTCACAGTAACAAAACGATCTCTCAAGTGTACTTACCGATCACGCGGTTGAAAGAATCCCCCGCACATAATACTCTCTCACCAAAGACCACCCACAATAACTAACACGTTAATCATTTTCCTTTAACTTTTACAAAATATAGGATTGTAAAGCTAGGCCTGCTCTTTCATGCAGGAGTAGGAAGAGGTTAAAAGGGCTTCGTTGGGGGAAGGTAAACATGAGCTGAAGTTTTTCGGTGTGCGGCGAATTGTTTCAATCGCGTGCCGATGTTCGTCGCTAGCGAACTCCAACCCGGATCCGCATTCATGCAACCTCTATGCAGTCTAGTTTCCGGCATCGCCTGTTCTGGGCTCAAACGACGGATAAAGTATGTAGACCAACGTGTGAGTGTTGAGAGAACATTGAAGGGGGCCGCATTGCATACCAAAAGGTTGTGCCTTCCCTGTTTTCGCTGTCACTTTACCGCACATCTGTACGGTGCGAATGAGAATAATGCAACAGCACCAGGACACGATCTGTAACGCTAAAGAAGCTCGAAACCTAAAATGTATCTTGAAACAATACCTTGGACCCATGCTTATATTTCCAAAGTATTTTGGGATGGATTTATATTTGTCAGCTTAGACGTGCATTCACTGACTGCAGCGGTTCGTGCCGGAGCAGAGAGTACGATACATTACGGATCAACCGGGCATTTTTAAGCCTTAACAGATACGCAAAAAAGGCAGACACCACGAATAATAGTAGTGGATACGATGAACGCGTTCAAGAATGATCTTCCAAACAAAACCGTTTGAAGATCTAACGGATTTCTAATCATTTCTAGTTTCCCGGGGAAATATCTGACTAGTATCCATGTCACTGTATCAGCCACTCAATTCGTGGATAATCGTATGATTGTTCGAAAAAGTGGTCTTATTATCCAACTGCATCGTAATGCGGTGAGGGTCTTCAATTGATTAAGGTTTGCCCAAAGGTGCTTTTAGTTGTGCATTCACTCCTCAACAGGAGCTCATGGCCGCCTTGCGCACACCGGTACATACCTACAATAATAATAATAAGAAGAAGAAGAAGAAGAAGACAATGGTCCTGCAAGCCAAGATTCATCGCAGATAGCCGATGTGTAGTCCATGCACGGACTATGTGCTGCACAAGGCACTCAAGACCATAGCGTGGGACCCAAGACAGAGGCGTCGATCAACAGCGCCTAGCGGGGCTAGCATCATGCAATCAAGAATGAGAACCTGGTTGAAACCGCTTACAGTGCCACTAGCTAGTGCCGAGTGATCGGGTGTTGATGGTCAACCGTTGCGGTACAGTACGTACTGGGATGAGTGCGCGAGCGAGTATGTAACCTGGCACTGACACGTTGACTTGTTTTGAACAGTAGGCACGTGCGTGTATCCGCGCCCTCTATGTAGAAGACTATATTAGTCTGGGCGTAGCTATCGGATAGGGTTGCGATATTTCTTGTTGAACACATGTTAAGAGAAGTCATGTTTGATTAGAGCCAGCGCTACATCAGAAACCATCGGACGGCCGAGGTACGGAAAGTCCGGTACCTTAACGTTCAGCTTCAACCATTACACGCTGCACGCGAGCATAGCCTTTGACGCAGGTACAATAATGCAAGGGCAACCTGCCTTGGCCAAGCTCGGGCAGCACTGAGTACGGATTACTGTACTTACGACGACATTGTCTAATGTCTATCGAAAGTGAGGCGAACGTGGCTAGCGTGCTCAGTCTCTCTTTGAAGGATGAAGTTGGGCGGATGTGGCATAAGGCCGATTAGCGCCGAGACAGGACATGCCTGTAGCCTGCCTACCGGGTCGAATTTGGTGTTGCAGAAAGACGTTTTGGAGCTGATGCGGGCGGAGCCGCTGCTCGGAAACGACAGGAACAATGGCCTATGAGGACTAGCAGAAACAAATCCAAGAGGTCGGATCGAACTTTGTCAAAACCGAAAGGGACATAGGAAGCAGAGTTTCGATACGAACGGCACTCGTGAGTCTAAAACATTACCTAGGTATTGTCAATAGCTTTGCAATAATGATCTGCGTGAGAGCATAAAGCGGTCTAATGCTCGGAATGCTAGTGTGGAGAAGTTGCGCCTAGTTGTACACTAGCGGACATCACTAATCTCCTTAGAAGCGCCTTTGTGCCAATCAAGCGCTCCCATACCTCTTCAGCGGACAGACATGCTGTTTGTAGCCAAGCGTCTGTATAGAGCCTCGTGTAATATTTTCAAACCATCGGATTCCGCTGAGGATAAGTTGCACTTTACGCGCAAAGTCGTCTCAGGCAAGCGAGTGAAAGGCCCTTGACCCTCGCAGTCGATTTTGACAAGGACTAGCAATCCCAGAGCTCGGGAGATTGGCATTAGTATCAGCACCAGCGCCAGCATTATTGCTCGAAAATTCATGTCTCCTTCTTGGCAGGGCAGGTATAGTCGAGCGAAACGTTGTTCTTGAGCAAGCCGTAGCGATCACCACTCAGAAGCCGTTGCATAGCATGTGATAGAGGTGGATCTCGATAACCGCAGACGATTCTGTTGGAAGCCTCGTTGTTTGCCATCATGATACATGGCACAATGAAGATGCTGCTGCTAGTGCCCAATCACCCAACGTTATGGAGGTCTGTCGTTGAAGACTTAGGATCGCAAACGCAGGGGCGCATCAATGTACCATGGTATCTCAACGAGGCAGAGTGACCAACAAGAAACCGACACGCCGAACATCGGACCGACTGTTGTTGCTTTGGCCAGCGATAACTGTCAGGCTCTCAGCTGCTATCTGCTCCAACTTCCTCTTCGACCGGGTCTAGACCTATTGATGAGCGATGGCGGTGACGGCCAATTGCGGCCGTCACTTCCCCGTGGTCAACGTCAGTTTTAACTTTTCACGGCTCTGGTGCGGACGGGAGCTCCGGAGCTGTTGAGCGTCAAGTGTTGCGTGGACAGTGAGTGTGCCGAGGACTGGGCATGACAAGTGAGAAGGACTTCCTTGTCACATCTAGGTGATGCTGTGGTGGCAGTAAAGGCTTGGCTTTTTCCAGAAGACGGACCACTTGAGACAAGTCACAACGAGCTCGTCCTGGGACATGGATAGCCAGTAAGGGCATGTCGATTGTGTGTTGGCATAAGGCAAGGCGAAATGTGCGGAAAGCGCCCGCCTGGCCACATTCCCGTCAGTTCCGGCTTTCAGGGTCGCCCGGATCTGGTTCCCCATGCCTACGCAAACGCTGGACTCTTTGAGTACAGTAGGTCGCCCACATTATAGTCTCAAAAACCCCGAACCTGCAGGGTTAATCAATTCTTAGCGTCTCTGCCATCTATCTTATAGAGACGACACAGTTTGGTCCATCCCCACGGGGGAATATGTGTATTCGCTTCGCTTCGCATGAGGTGACATAGACATGATCTCCTTCATGCCTCCAGAACCGTCAAATTCGTCGCCGGGTAAGCCCAAAGGACCACGAGCCTCCTTGCCAGCCATTGATGACTACAGCAGGCGCCCACTATTGGTATGGCAATAGCTTGCCAATGGATGGCTTGTCTCCCGACGTCACCAATCCTCGCATGCTTCGTCGAGCTTCGGAAGCAATCATCCACTCGAATCAGTTTCATAGGTAACGGCTCTCTCTCCTCCATTGCGGGTAATCCTCCACCTTCTCGCCTATGGATCTCACAAGACGGCTACGCGCACCCGATAATGCTCTGGAGCATGGGTTCGGATGGCGCCCAATCTAACTTCGCTTCTTCCTCGTCGCTCGTCGAATTTGGCCCCTCTTCTACGGACACACGCCTGCGCTTTTCTTCACATCTTGCGCGGGTCTTTTGGACAAGACGTGTGCACACCATTGCACCGTGTCTGTTCGAGCCAAGCACCCACACGAGCAGGACTATGCTAGGGTCCGTCTCTACCGCGAAGTTGCCTCCGACACCTGGGCAGTTGGCCTCCCACGCCTTTTCCTGTGGCCTCGCTTAGTGGCATCGGCAACTGCACCCTCCAGTATTCTACCCTCTACAAATAGTCCCCCACCGTAGAGGGCATGGCCGCATCCTCGTTGACTTTGGTTGATCGGCGCACACCGCAAAGCGGGGCCCTAAGCAAGTTGAAGGGGGAACGACCGAGTAGCGCCGAGCCGACAGCATCACCAACTTCCCGTCCGGGCAGACACAAGACCGCATGGAAAAGTCCTTCGTCCTTTTCACGACGCCGGGTGATCGAAAGCTGACAATTTTTACAGCCAGGACACGGTCCCATGGGATCAGGGCGTAGCGGCGCTCCATCTCGACACTTCGGCGGAACTTGGAGCCCAGTCTCCAGCGACAGCAGCCGCCGCAGCCGCAGCCGCCGGCCATAAAGCCCCTCTGGCACCAAAACAAGGTCTCGCAGGCGCTCTCGCAAACTCGAGAAACGTGCATCAGTCTCCAATTTCTGGTACCTACGCTTTGCGGACCCCGCGAGGGAAGATCACTTCAATAGCGTGCGAGAGCTGTAGGAAGCGCAAGTCGAAAGTAAGTTGTGCGGGCCGAACCACCATGACGCTCCTGACAGTTTTCCCCAGTGCGACGGCGTGAGACCGAAATGCAACACTTGCCAAACCAAAAACTTGACGTGCGTTTACGATGTCGCTGAAGACGGGAAGACGACCACACAGCTTCGCGCTCATGTGAGGAGGCTGGCGAAGGAACTCGAAGATATGAAGTCGATTGTATCATTGTTGGCCATGGCGCCGGACCGCAGCTCTGCCGTAACTTGGGCGACCGAGCTGGAGAGAAACGGGTTCGCTCATCACACTATCGAAGAGATAAAAAAGTCCCTCCAGGTGAGCTGTGAGCGTCGAAATGTACAGTTTCCAATGTGTTGACACCACGACAGACCGCCAGCGAGGGCCACACACAGCTTTCTCAAGAAGACTCTCTAGGGACACCAGGCAGCGAGCACTACCCACAACCCTCCCACAGCCTTGCCGCATCTTCGTACGACGGGTCCTCACGAGACGAGAGGTATGACGCAACAAAATGGGATGCTGTCAGGAAACAACTGACGAACACCAGCAGGGAACCGAGTCAGCCGTCCTTATTCCAAATGACGGAAAGCGCAATCGACAGCGCAGCCTCCTTCACCCTGACGGATACGAACGAACATAACAAGTTTAGTTTCGACTGTGCTTTCTATAGGAGAACGAAACGAGAAATGCTGGCAAACGGATGGGATGAGGCTCAGATTTTCGGACGTAATGAAATAGATGTGGACTCCTTGCTCTTGGGTTTTGCGGATCCTCAAGATGCGCACCCTGTACCAACATGGGCTTCGAGAATGATCAACAAGATGCTGCCTGCGGCTCCCATGCCACTTCGACTGGCCTCGACGTTTCTTTTAACAAAAATGATGCGGGTAGGTCCTCGGACGTTGCAACGCTCGGTAACGTGCTAACGGTCTCAAGTGGTTCATCTGGCCTAGCGTGGAGAATATGAACGCCATGCCAGACTGGCTGATGCCTTTGGCCAGGACGGATTGTTCGACATATGATATAGCGGTCGATCTTATTCCTTGGTAGGTGCTCCGCAAGACGTTCCGCCATTCTCGCCAACTTCACTCCTCCGCATCCTACACAGAAGTCTAACTCTTTCGACAGGCCTACTGTCCGCCAATACCTACACCAAAACCCCGATGAGCTGGCCACAGGCGCATTTATCAGACTCGTTGGTATAGCTTGGCCTTATGCCGATGATGCGTGCCATTACTGGGAAGTCGAGACGGCCTGCACTCGATTGACTCCTCTTTTCGAGAATCACATCAGTGATCTCAATAGCTGGACCCTGGATGCTAAAGCATTTGAGATCATGCCTCAACTTCCAAGCCTCGTTCCGGCCTCAGTGGTGACACGATGATCAGAGGCGGGAACCAATGATTTCTGGTCTTCCGATGTTGATATTATTGGATGGATTGTAGGCGCAAGAAATGGCGTTTATTACTCCTTCATAACCGGGCGGTCTCCTTGTACCAACCGGAGGCTCCTTTCTTTCCATCATCCCCACGGCGTTCTGTGGATGCTTGACCCTGCATGGAGGCAATATTTGGTATTTGGTAACTCATCGTTCTTTCGGAGTCTTTAAATGATTCGTATTCGAGGAGAACTGTATAATAGCTACCAAAAAATGGAGAAGAGTCGATATCAAGTCTCAGAGATCCAAAGAAGAAGTCGTAAGGATTCCTTCCGAGCCAGCCCCATTCACCACCAACTGCAAAAAACACGGCGGGATCCCGTTTAAATATCTATCTTACTGGCACCCCTGCTGTCCGCGGAAATAATCGCGTGACGGACGACGGGAAGAAGGTGGGTGGAGCAAGTAAAGCTTAAGCTAGCTGCCGAGTTGACCGAATTCGCCCTACCCGACGCTATATGCAGTCGGAATCCCTTTTGGTCGTGCGAGTTCTTCCACTCCCGATCCCGCTGGACGCATCACCACCACAACGACACGATCGCCGTTTAACCTTCCCAATTGCGAACTTTGTACCTTGCCATCTTACAGGTGAGCGTGGGGGATTGGTCCCCATGCTGTGACTTACTGCAGGGGCTCACACGAATTATGCTAAGGGCTAGACCGTGGGACGGGCGGATGATGGGAATGTAGACATTATCGGTCAAGGGAATGCTTCGGGAACCGGCAAGGGTATTTTTCGTGGCATCGAGCTCTCCGATTGGTTGGGGGGCCGATAATTGTCCTGCTTCTCGAACGGTGATAGGATGATGACTCGAATCAAAATTGTGCCATCGGCGATTTCGGAAACCGTATGTCACCACAATCACAACTTATTGTATTACGAAAAAATAGCCTCTATAGAGAAGGTTTCCCGACCGAAGTCCAGACTTCTGAACCCAACCCAAGTCCAAGGCCGCGAATTTTCAGCACTATTGAGGCCGGTATCCACGGTGTTCCCACACCGTCCTAAGGTCGACATTGGCTAGTGGGTGCCATTCGTAGGGTCATGTCAGGCTGTTGATGGACCTTTACCTACCTGCGAAAGGGCACCTGCAAGCGTGCGGATCCTCCCTGTATGCACGACATACGCCGGGTGACGGGGCGTTCTTCCCCGCCTGCCAGGGGGGTGCGCATGTCCGTCTACACAAAGAGCAGGGAACCGACCTCTATGGAGCCTATGATTGAGTCATGGTATACATGCGTAAGATACATTCTGAAGCCACCTCTGTCATTATGTCGTAGGACGATATATACGCTGAATATTGACACACAAACGGCGCTCTCGTAATGCAAGCAGAATTGTGGTCTGGGCATATATCTTTGCTAAGCATCCACAAAGCAAAGGGGTGTACAATAATTAGTAAAGGAGGAATCGAGAGTGGCAAATAGAGAAGTTCCAACAACGCTGGGGTCGTGGAGAGAAAATTGGCAACGAAAGTTGCCACCGTGAAAGAAACAGATATTTACCCACGCAAAACATCTCACGAGACTATACCAGAATTTCAACATAAGGCTCCAGATATTAGTGGGGAAATGCGACTGCAAAACTCCAGAAGTTGACTAGCATCACTTAAATTGGTCACACGGCGTGCGGCGTCCAGACTCAGCCGAGGAATCTTCGCACATTCTGTGACACGTTATCAAGAGCATGCACGGGCGAATCACGCCATATTCCAACCTCACCCTCTCTGTATGCTGTTGGTTCTTTTGAAAAGCTTGGAATAGACCCCACTCCTTCATCGTCGTCGTCATCATCTTCTTCTCCTATTCCCGCCGGACTCAACTCGATCTCCGTGGTTATTCCCGGCTTTGTGCCCTCTCTCTTCTAATACACGCCGTTTCTATTTAAAACCTCTGCTACTTCGCGTCCCTACAGAATCAGAGCAGAATGTGTTACAGCAACTTACCAGTCCGTCCTATACAGTGCAATGGAATAGTTTGCCATATCGTTGACACTCGACTGTACTGTACAAACACCCTCTTCTCTCCCGACCTTATCAATTGCTACAAGCACCCAAGTCACCCCACCAATCGTCCTTCATCGTTTCCGTTCCCCGTACCATAACATCTCCTCGTCGGCCCCTCTGCACACCACCCCCAATCCAATCCCATCACACACCTCCCCTCACCAACAAAACAAGATGCCATTTCCCGGGCCTCCTACCCGCACCACCAAGGGAGGAAAAGGCTTTGTCTTTAAATACTAAACCCTCATGCCACGCCTAGCTTGGCTTGTCCCTCCATCAAGCCAACAAAACCCCAATCGCCCATCTGACATCCCTACCACCGTGCGCATCATGAAGATCTCTAATCCGCCCCCCGATCCTAACCCCAAACAGCAACCCACACATCCCAAAGCAGCAGCAGCCACCACCTCCGCCTCCGTCTCCGAACCTCACCGCATCCATGATTTATGTATCCCCACAACGGCCCCGGCTCGTCCCACACAAATCCCGCGGTTCACCGTCCACAGTCCCTGAACATCGCTTTCCTTTCGACGACACGCCATTGTGACGTTGACACAGCCTACCAAGGACGATGGGTCGACCTCTCGGAAGCGCTCCGACGAGAGCCAACATGCCCGTTGTGCTTGAGAGGTTCTTTGCGGAGCGCGGTGTGTCATTGTTGGAGACCGTGCTGTGGATATAAAGCAGATGTGTTGCTCGAAACGTTTGCTTTCCTAGGGTTTGGGTCGCTAGGTTTGTGGGTGGAAGAGTACTCGGAACGTTGGGTTGAAGAGATGGAACTTGGTGGATAAACAGGCAATGGGAACACTTTCAAGGAACATGATGCAAGTTGGACTAAAATTGGACTTTGATTAAAACGGCCGGTGGAACAAGTCGAACGGGGAAGAAATAGGTATCTTATCGCAATAAAGACAAAAGACCATGGTACAGGTCGACCGAAGAAAAGAAGAGGAAACGAAGTAGAAGTCGAAGAGGTCAAAGGTCCATCACCTTCACCCCAACTCCGACTGGAAGCGAACATCCGCCGTCGCCATGCCGCAGAAACGGTAGAAGCATCCTGTCAAGCCACCTCATCTAGGAAGAATACTCGCACATCCAATATACAAGTCTGGAGAGCCTGCCCCCAAACAGAAGGTACCATGTGTCAAATGCCTCGTTCAGTCACCACCTCAGCGCGTAACGCGTCGGACCCAAAGTGCACTTCCACCGTTCGGATCAAGCGCCTCCCGCTTCCTAAACGCCCGGTGGAGTTTCAACCCGATGTCATGCTCCTCGACCTTGATCTCCGCCAGCTCGTTCTCAAAGTCCTTTTTGCGCTGCTCGACCAACCTCATGCGACGGAAATCCGTGACCATTGGGTTCGGAGGCGCCATGTTGTTGAGGTCGTTGAGCAACCGATAGACATTGTTCCGCCGTATTCGCAGGTCCTCCATTTGCGACTCGAGAATCTCAACGTGATCAGCAGCAGCAAGCTCGGTCGGCGGCCGAGGTAGAGCTTTGGAGTTGGTGGAGAAGGTAGAATCAGGGCGCGGAGATGGCGGGTCCGAGGTCCTAGTCTTGGGCTGCATGATTTTAGCGGTCGATTCACCTACTGGCTTACGCGTTGGAACTCTGTCCGCGGTGGGAATTGGTCGCTTGCGGTCCAATAGGGAAGATGCGGCGGAGATGGGTTCAGTCAGGATGTTTGTTGGCAGCGGTGGCGGTGAGGGCGGAGGTGACTGCTGGTAGGTGGTGCCGCTGTTGTAAGTCGTCCACGAAAAGCGGCTGGTTGGTCCAGTATCCTTACTGTTTGTCGACCCTGGTGTATCCTCGACCGATTTACGGGGAGCTTTGGCGGTTGGCGTTACCGGCTCTGGCTCTGTCTCTGTCTCCGGCTCCGGCTGCGCTAGTGCATTCCTTGTTACGATAGGGCCGTTCGATGAGGAGACTATGGACTGGTTGTTTGTGGGCGTAATTGGGCTAGGATACGAATATGATGCCTTATTTGTCGAGTTATGCGGAGAGGTGGGAGACGCAAGACTCTGTGGAGGCGAGTTCCTACCAACTTTGAGTGGGACCACTGGTTTAATGGGGTTGTGATAGTTGTCAAACTCCTCTGGGATATCTGCGACGATGTCAGTATCGTTTGCGACGGAAAGGGGCTTGGTTGTAGTCGCAAGCGAGTTTGACGCACCCCTGGCATGTTCTACTGCTTTCACGGGATTCGCCTTGCGTGAAAATAGGAATGGCTTTTCCGTGCGCTGGTCTTTCAACGGTTTGACTATCTCAACTCGCCCGCTTGTGCGGCTCCATGGCTCGACACGCGGTTTGGTGTCCACGGGAGGTGGCCTGGTTCCGAAACGGTTTGCGCGTTCGGCAAGCGGAGCGTCCTTTCTGGCCGTCGCTTCAGGTCCCGTTACTGATACGTGGTAACCCATCGGGATCTCGGATGGTGGAGAAAGTGCACTTTTAGCGTAGGACCCTGGACTGACTGAAGCTGATTTTCCAGCATTGCTAGACGTAGGTTCTCCCGAGTATTCGTCCCAGCGAACTTTGCTATTCGGTGCAACCTTACCTCCCCAGAACTTTTGAGGAATTGCGTTTGGGTCCTCCTCATTGCGGAGACCAGGCGGTGCTTTACGGAGAACAGGAATATTGCTTGGGGCCCGAGATGAGGGGTTCATTCGGCCGCGATTTTCGTCCACAGGTGATACATCGCGCATTGAGCGGAATCGTCGAGGCACGCTTGGGTCTTGATATCGTTGATCGGGTTCCGGAGAGCTAGGAGGCGAGATGTCTTGTCCACCGGTAGAGTTGTAGTGGTATCTCAACTCGGGCGATGGCTGCGAATAGATGGAGGAGACAGTAGGTACTTCTGAAACCCTACTGTTGTCGTTGAATTGCGGAGGGGGGTGGTCGCTTGTCTATGTTAGGAGGATAAGCAAGAACAGGTAGGGTGACTCACTATGTCTGCGGCGGAGGGCAATTATCATTGGGTTGGTACATGGCATTCTGCACGGCGGATACATTGGGAATGTGCCTGAGCCGATCCTCGTCGTAAGTTGTTTCAAGAAGCACCGGGTTGCCTATTTGCTTGTCCTTGTCCCGGACGTGACCCTGCAAGCGTTTCCACATGATTGATTCTGCATGAAAGGACTATTAGCGAAATTCATCAAAGATTCAAAAAGCCTGTCACCATCATGATTGGACAGGATTAAGGATATGTCGAATTGCCTAAGGGTCTCGAAAGGGATCGTGTGCAGGGGTGGGTGACAAAGCGGCCGACGATGGTAAGTCTGGGTTGGCGTCGCTGCCCTTTGTCGCCTTTCCCATAATTGTGTCGACTTTTGAACGAGATGATAAGCCTTCACGGGCGTCGCTGCCGTTTGTCGAATTTTCCGTGGCTGAGAGAACCTGTGCATGCGGTCGAGCACTTTCTCGGTGCATGGCCCAGAGGCTGTACCGATGAGGTCGACTTTGGCCTCTCTCCGACTGAGGACGGAGAACATATGCGATGGCCCAAATGATGGCTGGAACTCCCAGAAAATTGAGCCATACAAGGAACGTGGCGATGATATTGAAAAGAGAGCCCCCATCAAGATAAATAGCCAGCCAAGGCAGAAAGATGCTGAGTATGATGAGGCCGACCGTCTTCTTAGGCGAGTTCTTAGGAAGGGCGACGAAAGCTGGCTCCAGTACGATATACTGCGGGTTGCTGGTGGCCATTGTGGGCGTAAACAATGTGGTATGCTTCGGTCGAAGGGTGCGTATGCGGAGCTCCGGATTATCGATAGGGAAGAAAGTTGCAGCAATAGATGACGACAGGAAATAGCAGGACTGGGGGAACGGTTCAAGGATCCGGTGGGTGAAGAATGCGAATGATGGTTAAGTAAAAGAAGTGCATATACATACCGATTACTGTATTAGTTGAGGTGGTGGATTTTCCATGTGTATTTGTTGTGTGGACGGAGTCGATGCTGCCGATCGGAGAGAAGCAACGCGAGAAGGAACACTAAAGGAAGGTGAATTGCAGGGCGCGGCAGCTGGTGACGGCCGCAATGCGAGTTGAAAAAAGGAGTGAGATAGTTTAGACGACAATTCGAAGGAGAGGCAGGGGCGTGCGTCTATATCGAGGCGCAGCAGCGCAGTCGCTGAGTCGCTCGTGCGCCGTCTATTCCTTAGGCTTGCGCTGGAGCTGGACGAGGCTGCGGTCGGGGAAATCCCACAGCGCCTGTGATGGTTCGATGCAGACAGCCAGAATATGATATGCTTCTTCCGCGCTAGCTTCCCGCGACCCATCGACAAATGAAAGGTGCCTCTGGCGACTGAGATGAACGAGTTGTCGCGTTTCAGGGATACTGCTGGCGGTTTCAGAGTGACTGGCGAGCGTTTAAATGTTGCCGGATCCGTCACGAGCATGCAGTCGTTTGTTCTCAATTAGCCAGCAAGCCAGCAAACAGAGGCCTGTGAGGTCAGTGAGGGCCCGGACGCGAATATGGGGCGAGTGCTTTCGAGGGCGAGAGCGGTAGCTGCTGTAAATATACATATGTGTACTGTGTAGGCGCATGAATGTCCGATGCCGAGCTGACGACTTGGGGATGAGCTTTCCGGCCCTACGCCACCAGCTTCTTTGTTCTCCATGTGTTCAGGGGCAGCATGACGAGAGATTTGCAGGCTGACTCTTGCAGTCCAGGCCGTGGGGGGGGAGTCAGTAACGTGAGTGCGCCTGTGCTATGTAGCTAGGTGGTAGCCGTGCATGGGTGTGTCATGTCTGCCGTGTCAGCGTTCGGAGTTGCATCATATATCAATTGTTCACCACGCCGCTCCGCGAGCCTCCGCTTACACTGCACACGCGAGTCCGATCAACTATTCCACACGAATAGTTGCCATCAAGACCTGCAATGGCAGACTGTGAGCCTACTTGCCCTTCGGGATGGCTCGACACTGACAGTGCACAGCATCTTCCCCCCCACTTGCTACCCATGCGTAAGCTCCTCAAGCAGCTCTTCCACAACCCCAAATGGCTGACACCCCCATTCAGAGCTTCCCCGGTGACTCCGATCAACCTGGTCCTCCTCTCGCTCTTCGCCGTCCTCGTCTACCTCCGCCTCAAGCCGGCGAAGCCGCAGACCCTCCCCAAAGCCCCACCGCCCACGGTCTTCCGCACATTCACCCCGCCTGAGCTGCTCCCCTACAACGGTCTGAAAGGCATGCCTGTCTATCTTGCTGTGCGTGGATGCGTGTTCGATGTTACTGCGGGCCGGAATTTCTACGGTCCGGGTGGTCCGTATGCCAACTTCGCGGGAAGAGACGCCAGTCGAGGGCTCGCATGCGGCAGCTTCGACGAGGACATGTTGACAAAGGACCTGGACGGACCGCTTGACACACTAGACGATCTCGACGCCGAACAGATGGATGCTATGCGAGGCTGGGAGGAGCGTTTCATGGAAAAATATCTGGTTGTGGGTAAGCTCGTCGCAGTGGGCAGCCCGGAAGCCAAAGCTGCTGCCGCTCAACAATAAGGAGATCAGATGGTTCATCAAGAAAGGATGGATGGAAATCACTGGTAACGAAAGCATCATTTGTGATGGCATAAATTGGATCAGATACACGGCGGTTTCCGAGGAAATGTACCAGCGGGAGGCATCAGTTCTCTTCGTAAAACAGCCGGGACAGGATGTTGGAATGATAAGAATTTCATCATGTCGACCAGATTCCGCGCTTTGTACGGTTATACTTGGTATTCGCCGTGTCTTCGCGCAATTCCCTTCAACCCGTAAACAACCCATGTCTTCGATGAGATCCTGCAGTCATATGTCGAAGATGTGGCTGCATATGTATCTTACCAAGCACGAGTATCAGTAAGTATTACGCAACCGTACCAACTATTTCTTTCCTATGCAGTGAGAGGTCCAGCACCTCTACCTTCCTTCCTGCATCATTTCATCCCACCCTCTCAATATCACCTAGAATTGGCAGGGTTCTATTACTACGAGTGGTTTCAGCCTCAATGCAGGGTGCCTACCTATGATCTGCATGTGTCGGTCCTACACGAGCAAATATACGGCTAGCCTGCTCAAGCCTAGCGCCTCTACATTAGGTATTAACTCGTCGCTCTCACCTTCTTTTCCTGTCAGTCCATCAACAACTGTCCAAAAATCGAATTATCGCGTATCCTCCCTATTCAATTGCCAAAATACCAAGCATCCATCAATAACTCACGCGCGCTATCAACAATGGCACCTTCCACCTCCAAAACAGCCACCCCGAAGACCAAGGCTAGCGACGCCGGCGTCAAGAAGGCTGGTCGACCCGCCGGACGCGGGTCGAAGAAAGCCAAAACCCGTGAGGCTATGATCAAGATGCAAGCCTTCTGTACGTTTTCCTGCGACTAATCCCAACAAATTCGCGTCAAGTCGCGTCGCAACGCGTTCTTAGTCGTCCGTACCTTCCGTTTCAACTCACTTGTCAACACGAGAATTTTGCTAACAGTCAACAGTCAAGGAGAACCGTCCCAAGTACAAGGACTTGGAGTTCAAGGAGCAGCAGAAGAGCTTGGGCGCGGACGTACGTGGATTCATTTTACTCATGTTGCGGACTTGTGGTCGCTCAGTCTCCATTTCTTGCTCTCTCCATCATCTTCGTCCTTTTCACTGTCTCTTCCAAGATCCAACATTGACTGACACGTTCGCAGTGGAAGAAGAGCGCCAAGAACCCGAAGAACAACGCTTAGGTCGACAACATGAAGTCGGCCTCGGCTGCGTTACTCTCCCTTGAGTCACGTGTGCGACAGAGCTTCGATCTTCACCCATCTGCTTTTCACCTTCTATCAACATACCCTTTTTCACGACTGGTATTTACGGATTTTTCAATGGGCAACTGTGGGGTGCGGTTACTTTACAGCGCTTCTCGCCACTGCTTATGAAGATGCGCATTACGGACGAGTGCTTTTTCCTTGGGTGGACAGGATGGAGGTAGGCGCACGCAACCGGAACATCGATAGGCATAGTTCCGTGGAGCAATATGGAAGATTATCCTTCTAACAATGTTGCACATATTGTTTGCGCCATGTTCCTACAGCTACGTGACGCGCCTTCTTTCAGGCTAATGTTGCGCGCATGATATCGCATGATTTCTCGGCTTCTACCTCCCATGTTGCGGTTTCTAAATTCCAGTTCCTCATCACGGCATCGAGACTACAATAGCGATTTGGCCTTTTTTATTCTTTGATTCCAGATGTGTTCCGGAGCCTTGCTGTCCATCTCGAAGAGTACCCATGTTGCCGAGGGATGGTTGCAGGGCTTCTTCATCAGAGCCGACTGGTACAAATATCGTCCAAGTCTCATGTCTGCATACGCAGCTCCCTAATTTGTGGTCAAAAAGCATCGGGCACAACGCGTTCCTGTGTCATGTGTTGACTTTGTAATCTTGCATGTGCCCAGGTGGAACCTCGAACTTCGATGTTGGAACTGTCAATAAACCGACCCATCAATGGCAGCCGACGTCATCTTGCACAGTTACAGTACAGCTGCCCCACATGAACACTCCCGAGCTCCAATCCGACTTCGCGACAGCATGCGGGGAACTGCCAATAACCACTTATGTTATTCGTCCAAAAGAAATCCATGAGCCTATGAGCACCCAGGAAAAGTAGACTTGTCAGCAATAATGTGTAAACGGACCCTCCGAATCTGAGTAGCTGTCGTACACACTTGTACCCCTCAATGAGGAGCTATCCTTTGCGCGGAACATGGCCGTCCATGGCATTGCTAATACCTAGCTAAGCATAAATGTCTTTCTTTAACTTCCAGGTTTCTTTAACGCTTCTTTTCTCCATTCTACAAGCCTCCTTTGATTCCGACCTCTTTCATCTTATCTCAAGACAAAACCTTGGAACTCTCCCGCCTTCTTCTGTCTAGTTCCCCAACATATCCACCTTCAACACAATGGCTGAACGAAACGCAAAAGTCGACGTACCGATCCTCAAAGACCTCACCATAGACAACATTACCGAAAATGTCCACCGCATCAACTCCCAAGGCGACGACGCCCGACTAAAATACATTCTGGAAAGACTAGTCTCGCACCTCCACGACTTTGCGCGCGAAACGCGATTAAGCACCAATGAATGGATGGCGGGAATTGAATTCCTCACAGCGGTGGGGAAGAGATGCACGGATGTCCGCCAGGTACGAAGGCCCTTCCTTCACAGCTCTAGAGTACAGCATTGGAAACACTATGAAGCTTGACTGTATGCACGAATCCCGGTCACTGATCCGTCCTTTGCGACTAATTAGGAATTCATCCTCCTCTCCGACACCCTAGGCCTCTCCCTCCTGATCGACTCCATCGACCACCCCAAACCCGCCCTCTCAACCGAAGGCACAGTCCTCGGCCCCTACCACACACACGACGCGCATTCCCTCACACCCGGCAGTTCCATCTCGGGCGACCCCAGTGGGACTCCTCTCCTCTGCCTCTGCACCGTAAAGTCCACCTCCGGAGCCCCCATTCCCGACGTGAAGGTCGACATCTGGGAAACGGACAGCAAGGGCGTCTACGACGTACAATACGAGCACTACAGCGGGGAGAACCCGGATGGAAGGGGCGTGATTCGGAGCGATGCCGAGGGAGTGTTTTGGTTCAAGGCGATTGTGCCGGTGCCGTATCAGATTCCTAACGATGGGCCTGTGGGGAGAATGTTAAGGTTGTTGGGACGGCATCCGTGGAGACCGAGTCATATGCATTTCATGTTTGAGAAGCAGGGGTTTGATCATCTTATCACGTATGGTTTCCTCTTTCTTTTTTTTCTTTTATCGACAAACCTCCGCCTCTGATCAAGCCGCTCCTGGAAAAGTAGGAAAGGGAATCCTAACTAATGTGTTGTATATAGAGCGCTATACCTCCGCGGCGACCCCTACGAAACCTCCGACGCCGTCTTCGGCGTCAAGGAATCCCTCATCGTGGACCTAGGCACCGTGAACGCAGAGCAAGCTGGTAAATACGGCGTGGAAGAGGGCACCAAGTTATTGACGTATGATTTCGTGCTGGTAACTGATGAAGAGACGAGAAAGTTGAGGGATGAGGAGGCGTTGAAGGCGATGAAGAAGTTGGGCAGAGAGGGTATGACGATTATCGATGGGTTGTTGGTTCCGGATGTGGATTGAGTGGTTGGACGTGTTGGCTAGAGGGGGGAGTTAAGGGTATTTTATGTGTGTTAGATAAGCGGTTGAGTATCGAGTGTCACATGTACCCCCTCTCAGGGCTCTGGTGATCCAGTGATTGATATGAATTCCACTCACCTGACCAACCGCTCTCACCGTATCCCCCCTCCCAACTCCGCACTTAGACCCTCTCGCCCACAATCTTCTATTTTTTTTGAATCATATTGTGACAATTCATCTACTATATATATCCCAACTATCCCCCAAAATTCTTATCAAAATCACAATCAAGAGCGCGTGGTCCAGTGGTCAAGACGACCACCCCATATTTCGCTACCGTAGCAAAGTTATGGAGCCTCACGATTTCGTAGGCAAGCAAAGTTTCTGGACAAAGTTGTGCAAAGTTTAGGCCTTCACAGCAGCCTGAGACAAAGTTTGACCCCGGGATACCGTCGTGGTTGCAAAATTCTGTGCGGTAAAGCGAGAGGGATGTGGGAGGCTCGGGTTCGAATCTCGACGTGCTCATTCCTTTTTTTCGGTGTTTTTCTGTGGTGCTTTTTCAGTGCTTTGGTGAAGTGGAGGGTTTTTGCTTATTTTTTGGCTGGGTGCATGTAGGCATAGGGGGAAGATGAAAGAAAATGGGATAGACCGTCACTGAAAAGTACATTAAAGATAACCGTTGCGAAGTTTATGATCGCTGAAATAATGATAGATACCATGCTATTTGATTAACCTCACTAACCCAGAACCCAAAATAATACATAATGTAGAAGCGTCGTCGAACCAGATACATGTACCCATTACGGGAAAGTGATTCGAGTTGCACACTGATGATCGTACTATGAGCCAGTGCTAGCATCGGCAGCTGTGCCGCTCTCGCTAGTATCCTTTTTCGCCTCCTCGTTCTTCTTTGCTGCTGCCATCTGCCAAGCGGGAATTGCTGCCCGGCCACCGGCAAGTCTACCATACGGTGACGGTGATGCCGTCTTCTCGGGCGCTGGTGTCGAAGGCGCCGCACTGCTACTTCCCTGCGCGTCTGCCGAGCCGGTGCCATTGGGATGTTCGCTAGGTGTGGCGGGAGTGGATTGCTGGGTTGACGTTGGAACCGGTGTCGAAGCCGCATTCATACCATTGATATTCGGTGTCGATATGGAAGCTTGAGGCTGACTCATTCCGTAGTATGGTGCCGCAGTAGGCGGTCTCGCGGTTCCTGAACCCATCCGATTCCCAACCAGCGTTTTCAAGCTCTTCAGTTCGGTCGACAACTCCTTTAACCTCGTATCGTTAGACTCCTTCTGCGCATCTAACGCCTTTGGAATCAAGTCTCGTAATCCTCTCACGTCGTCTTCTATCCTCCGGTTATCGTCTCCTTGTCTCTTTGACGACTCCTTCAAGCTCGCCAGCACGGATTCCATTTCTCCAAGTGCGTTGTCTAGGCGCGTTGTGCGGGCTTCTTCAGAGGCTTTGAGGGCATTGGTATCGGTGTTGAGTTGTTCGAGGAGAGAGAAGGCGCGCTCAAAGGAGGCGTCGATGGAGGCTTTGTCTTGTTCGAGCTGGGGCGGAGTGGGCGGTGCGATGAGTGGGATTATGTAGCGCTTTGCGGTAAAGTAGAGTCCATAGCTTATGCCACCCATCACTGTGGCCATGATGAAGTAGTCGCGCCAGTCGCGTTTCGGGGGCCTAGGTATCCATTAGTCTTTCCCTCATGCTATGGGTGTGTTGGGTTTCCTACTCTGGCGGGGGAGGCTGTTGCCAGTACCCCGGAGGTGGATAGTTTCCATAAGGGGGCGCTGATGGTGGCGGCCTGTTGGATGCATAATTGGGCGGCGTGGAGCTCTGTGATGGTGGTGGAGAGGGGTGGCCGGGGTCTTCGGATGCGCGAGCGAGGGAGATATCGATCTCCTCTTGCGTGAGGTTCTTCGACTGTAGAAACGCTATTCGCTTTTCCAATGATGCGCTCGCCACGGACGGGTCCTGGAGAACTAGATATGAAGTTAGAGATGGTGTCGCGAGGCGAGTCGTGCATTATGACGAACGTACAGGAAACCTGCGCTTGTTAGGAAGAAGTCGTCATAGTTAGAGGATATTGTACCTACAGCAGAGGTTATGAGATCCTCGCGAACCATCTTGGCTACCGACAGCGACAGTGCGGTCGCATAAGATGCAGAGAGTGGAATGGGTGGTTAACGTGAAATGCGGATTCCAGCCGAGGTTCGGAACCAGCCTCACGTGCTAGCCTAGAAATGGATCGGCTAGATTTGAAGCTCAGACAACTGTGTGCACTTCAGACGACTCATCATCATTATTTCTTGACGAGCCTTTGTTGTTGCCGTTCTTTGTTTGTCTCATTGTTCTGTATACCTCCTATGAATATACGGTGCATTACACAATGGAAGATGGCCGGCGGAGCGCGCAACGCGCGTCGTCCACTACTTACAAATTTCCCGTTCTACTTCACGCGTATCTCGTGTCATGAACACACGCATCAACTCGTTCAGTAGTGAATCGATCGTGGCTATGTCACAACCCTCCCTTCAGTCCCCGAGATGGAGATAACAAGGTCGGACATGGCACACACCATGCATTCATTTCCCTTTCATCATCAACAGAAACCCGTGACAAACTTATGCTCATGAACCTCCCCTCTCGTACCACGCGTCGCAAGCATACCTACAGTTGGTAGCTCAACCTGATATGGTTCTTTCTTGCATGTAACTTCACAGATGGCCCTGTCAGTCGACATTTATCTCTCCCCATCAAGGCATTAGAGCATTTGCACTTTCCCGATCTATGTCTCACTCACAGTCAGCCTCCGAATCAATCGTTTCCTTCTGATTTATACATCATTTTTCATTACATCATACCTGATATTGAAAAATAGAATGCAGACCGCTGAGAATTCGGAGAGTACGCAAGGAAGGTCACGCTATGTGATCAAAAATGGGCATGGCGGCCACGATGTTTCCCTTCCGCCTCCAAAAACAGCGGAGATCCTTTGGCATGACAGGCGAGGATTTATATAAGCTGTACTTGCACAACCACAAGCCCATGGATTACCAGGGTGTGCCCGCTTCTCCACTGCTAGGTAAAGCATACCGACATTTTCATTCACCCCCCTCACGATAGCAAAATCTCGGGCAATAAGCCAACAACTATACTCCGCAAAACTCACCCAGAGGTGATTCGGTCCTTTATACTCCGTCTAACTGCTGAGCTTTAGTAGGGATGCGAGGTTTCCTAGCTTGTTTCCCGAGTTTATCTTTCCGGGAGAGCCACCCTTGCCGTCGTCGCACATGAGACTTTCCGGTTCACGCGGGCTCAGACAAACGCTCCCCTACCAATCAACGTAACTCCTACTTCAGGATCCGATATGAAGCCGCCAGTCTCACTCACTCACATTGTGCAGACCGCCCAAGACAATCGACGCTAGTGCCAACAATAGCTTTCTTCTCTCACCTTTAAAGAATTCCTTTGTCTATAAGTCTTTCTCCCATTCTATCCCACCTTCTTAACCACTTCCTCTGTTTAGACGCGACATCTTCCTCTTTACTCTTACATTTCTTCGTTATCCAAACTTTCTATAAACTATGGCACCCAAGAACCCCAACGATACCCACGGCCGGACCAACGTGATCAGCGACGATATGGCGATGCAGATAGCTGCCGCCCAGAGCCAGCAGGCCAAGAAGAGGACCAGAGGTGGCGGTGGTTTCAAGCTATCTAGGGGAAGAGGTAATCCGGGCTCATCGAGATCGAACGCCACCTCTTCGAGTGCTCCTCTAAAAGCACCTCATTCCGGGCAAAAATCTCGCGGGCAAATACACACGTCCAACGATGCTGCGCGGCCAGCCCAAAAACCGACTTGGAGGTCGAACCACACAATGAAATCGCTTACCCGGAAAACAGTAGATGACCTCTACGAGATTGTCAGAAAACGCGGCGGAACGGCAAAGGAGAAAGAGTTTCGGGAGTCAAAGGCGACGAAGGGGACGATGGCGCGCTGGATTCTCGACGTCGAATCTATAAACACAGGTGACGCGGCAAAAGATATCCGCAACGATGGACTACCAGCAAACACTTCCGCCGCGGGACCAGGACTTCCAAGCTCAATCGCCAATTTGAGCAACAAGCGTCAACGCGTTGGCAACCCCACAGCGTCAGAGCAACAAACGGTAAAGAAACCTAAAACACGCCATACTAACTTCAAGCATCCTACTTCTCCACAGATCTCAAAGGGAGCTCCTGTCAAGCAGACCCAGCTACAGACCACATCACTCGGTGACGATCGTTCGAACGTTGATACAGATGAGATCCAACGCCTGCTCCTGAGAGAGTTCTACAACGACCCAGAACCACTAACTTCTCCGGGAAGCATGTCCCCCGGCATCGGCAGGGCTAAATTCAAGGGCAAGAGCGCCGAGCGGGATCGCAACATACCAACCTTGAAGTATGTCGAGCGTCGACCGAAGAAAGTCAACGACAAGCATCTTGTCGACCGACACCCCACCATCGATGCATTGGGTCTCAACCCCGACCCTCATGCCGCCCCGCTTGACGGCACGCGAACGGTCAGGTTGAAAAGGAATCTTGTGGTGGTCAGCGCTGTACCTTCGCGGTATGGCCTGGCCCCGCATCTACACGAGACCACCATTCCCAAGTCAGACCTTACGAAAATCCACAAAGAGTACACGACTGGTGAAAAAGAGGTGTGGGACACACTTGTCCCTCACCTCAAGCCCGGCAAGCATGGCTGGGACGACGAGAACCACTGCTGGGCCTGGGAGGGTGATCCTGACTTGGAGGCCGGCGTTGGGCATCAGGTTGAGCTTGCGGACCAAGAGCGGCTTGATTGGGCGGGTGCTGCTTTCGAGAAGGAGTTCTTCCAGAAGTATCCTGGCAGACGTGGCAATCAGTGGCCTTGCGGGTGTCAGCTTCCGTGGAACGACTCCGATTCTGAGGAGGAGTAGAGACGGCAGAATGGCATTTCGGCTATGACATCGAGGATTGATTTTCTTTGCATATTCCCTTTCTCCAGCGATGGTTGCATCTGCGCTGGCAGCACTTTCACTCTGCATCAGCAGCTCCCCCAGCACCTTCCCATTATACCCCTTGCATACTTTCCTCCTAGGTCTCTCCAGCGTCACGGTGATAGATAATAAAAATTGATTTGCTTCTATCGAAATATTGTCGTCAAAGTGACTCTTGGGACTTCGTGCAGTCTTGTTGGCTCTAGCCGAACTTTGTAACATCTATTTCTGATCTAGGGCGCAGCTTCACACACGAACCAACAGGGCCTTCGGATGTGGCGCAAAATTGAAGCACTCTCAAACACATTAAGTCTATTATCTGTGTCTGTGCTCATGACTCTTACTGTGCATGTGGGCTCGCTTGTCGCACGAGGGCAGTCTCGGTGTGTTGCCTTCTGTCTTCACGTTCGCGCCTGCTCCCTTCATTCACATAGCTCGCACCCACTTCCGCACTCGCAACCACCACATATTCCAGAAATCCATAACAAGATTTCACTGTACTAATGATCAAGCGAGGCGCTCCCGATTAAGGAGCGTCAAACTCACGTCCGTGTTTTCCGAGGCCGCCGTTTACAACAGGCGCTATAGTTGTGTGGCTGCGAATGCACCGCCATCAAAAGCCGGTATCTCAACTTCACCCCCTCGCCAACTTTTCGAAAGGCCCACAGAAGGTGCAACCCGTTTGTTTCGGCAACTCTCAGACCACCAGCTGCCAGAAACAGTGACTTCTCTGACTTTTCGAACGCATATTCTCGCCACCTAACATATGCACGACCTTTCTTTAGAACGCTTTCGCTCGTTTAACCAAACTAGAACGCCGACTTTCCGATGCAAAAGGTGTTGGGCAACTATATCCACATCTACTCTTACCTAGTGTCGAGTTTCATTCACGTTCACCAGACGCGCTCGGCTATATAACCACCCACAAATCTCCACTAGACCGCCCAACCTGTCTGACTCTGCAACGCTCACATTCGAAGAAGAGCAACACTCTCTTTCCAACTCTAGTCTTAGACTAGATTGGCCTCCTTCAACGCACCAACTGCCTCTCAAAAGCTACATAATACCACTCACCGCATTCTGCAATCCATCATGGTGTCTACCAACTTGCACAAACGCCTTACCCCCGCTTCGACCAACGACAGCCTCTCCGTACAAGGAACGCCTTCCGAAAGAAGCTCCAAGCGCATTCGGATTGACGATACGGCAATCGCATATGCTGTTCCCGCCGGCCTTTCTCAGAGCTCGAGCATCACAAGTACTCCGTTGGGCCCACGCTTTTTCAACCCGTTAGCTACACCTCCTCCGAGCGCGAATCTACGTCGAGAAGTCCCAAAAGTGTCGCTAAAACTTCGGATCCCAGAGTGCGTGCCGGATGTGAGGGAGAAGCGTCAAGCTGCTAGCCGGAAAGGCGCAGCTACAAGATGGGCAAAACAGGGCAAGCTTCAACAACCGCTGCCTAAGGATCGGGAAATCAAAGCTGCGTACAATTTGAAGCTTATGCGACACTATCCGGCTGCACCTGCCACGAATCCTGCTTTACAGTCGTCTACATCTGCATCCGCAACCAACCCAATACCGACTCCAGCTGCCAATGACAACTTTATCAGGCCCGTAATTCAGAAATCCGAACGCGTCGCCAAACTCCTCAAGTCGTTTCCCAAACTCGAGACTCCAGTTCCTACAGCTGCCAATTCAATCGCAGTGAAGACACAGCTTCAGATCGACGAGCAAAACTTGAAGAGAAACGTCAAGGCCACAAGGAGCGATGAAGGAAAGAAAATTGCATGGGCCAGCTTCTCAGTTGAGGATTGGGCTGAACGGCAGGTCATGGTCGAGTCGGCACTCCCGTCGGACGACATGTCGAAAGAGAGCAGAGGTGCTCCGAACAACTTGCCCGACTGGATCAAGCACAAGACGAGCAAGTTTGCGCAGGAAGAGGGGCCGAGCGTGCGTGGAAAGAAGGGAAGGAAATGGGCTTAGGATGTCTGGGGCTGGGGAGCGAGCTATGGCTCCTGTGTGCCTCCAATCAACAATGGGTTGGCGACCTAATAACAGTACGGTGAGCTCTGCCGGAGGTTTGGCGGCAGCTTTGGCCACGGGTTGCGCCGGCTAGTCTTTTGGTCAACATGGGAAGGCGAGGTGGACGTGCGAAGGCCATTCGTTGGCTTGATTTGACTGGAATTGAATTGTATTGGTCGCTTTACTTGGATCAAGACAGGTATGGCAATGGGCCCGGATATGATCTGTGGAAGCTATGTAGATACCACATCATCTTTTAAGCTAAGCGCTTTTCTTCGCCATCTAGGTATGGCTCGATAGAATGGAAGTTCGCCAACGTATTCCACCATTCACTCCACATACTTCACTGCACTTGATTAGAAACCAATTCCTTATCGTTGGGTATGTGATGGTCCCGCTTTACTGCCTTAACAGCCCATCCAAAGAGGACCGATATCATGCTCAAACTCTTTTCCAAGCTGTTCATTCGCTACCCAAATTAGTTAGCGGCTGGATGAACCACAACTGAGGCCCCGTCCGATTACATATGGTCGAGGCCTATTACACTCAACATTGGCGAAGAGATTTTTCAATATTCTAGTGCAGTATATAAACCAGTGTCGTCCGGCTCCCTGGGGAGATGTTTTTTCGTCCACTGTCCACTCCCCCAGAACTACCACTACATCTACGACTCACGAAGCACCGAACGACCTCTACGAAACACACGCCAATTTACGAACACTTCACGAATAACCTCACCACCCTTACCTCTAAACCTAATTTCCACAACTACCGCCACAATGTCTTCTCGCAACACTACCAGCTTGATTGCCCTAGGTGCAGGTGCCATCCACCTCGTAGGCGAAGATATTAATAGAAGCGGAAACGCGCACGACTTTAGTTTTCCGCAGGGAGTTGCCGCCACGATAGAAGAAGAAGAAGATGTGAAGATCAAGATCAAGATAGAAGAAAACGATATCGATATCAAAATAGAAGACATCCCATTATTCGAAGACGACAAACCTTCCGATTCCGATTCCGATGCCGACGCCGAACCAGATATCAAAATCGAAGAAATCCCTCTCATTAAAATCGAAGGGCTTTCTGATTGGGAACCATATATCACGCACGAATTCGTCAACTACGATGCCTTCGCGCTAGCAGACGACGAATTCCCTCCGGACACAATATACGCTCCCTTCGCTGGTATGCCCCTCCCGGCATCCCTATCCCCTTCCCCTTCCTCACCACTACCCCCTATTAAAAACGAAGCACAACCCCCCTCTACGCCCCGTTCCCTCCGTCGCCCTCCCACCGGTTCTCAGAATGAAATCCGCTGGGACGCATACGCTACGCTTTTACAAAGAAAGGTTGACTATACGCCGCTGATTGCGAAGAATGAGGGGGTTATGTATCGGGTTGGTACTGCGGAGGTGGACGCCGGGTTAAGGCGGGATATGAAGGATTCGATGGGGAGTGCGAGGGAGAGGAGTGGAGTTAGGAGGGAGGTGATGGAGGTGAGGAGGGCGATGGGGTTGAGGGATAGGCGGGTTTACCTTTAGAGAAGATGGATAGGGGTGTGATTTTGCTCTGGATTCTTTACTGTGGGTGGGGGATTCTTGTGTGAGAGTACGTGTCGGACGCCTTTACGTAGGGCGCTTTTTTCCCCTTGTGCGATACGATGCGGCGTTTGGGACTGGGACGTTGGGATGTTACTGGAGTACATGTAAATGCTATTTCCTTTTTTTTTTTTTTTTGGATCTAATAGTCGTAAAATCCTTTCCCGCTCTTCTTACCCAACCACCCCGCATCAACCATCTTCTTCAACAGCACCGCAGGCCGATATTTCGAATCCCCCGTATCCTCATACAAGACCTTCATAATCGCCAAACAGGTATCCAGCCCGATGAAATCGGCCAACTGCAGCGGTCCCATAGGCACATTCGTTCCGTTCTTCATAATACTGTCAATATCCTCTTTACCTCCGACACCCGTCTCTAGACAAATCACCGCTTCATTGATATACGGCATCAGTATGCGGTTCGCCAAGAAGCCTGGCGAGTCGGTGCTGATGGAGGGAATTTTACCCATGCGCTTGCAGAATTCTAGCGCGATGGAGAGCGTGGATTGGGAGGTTTGGAGGCCGGTGATGATTTCCACGCCTTTTTGGATGGGGACGGGGTTCATGAAGTGCGTGCTGATGACGCGCGAAGAGGCGCTGAGATCGGTTGGGTCGGTGGTGGTGGAGGCGGCGATGCGGGTTATGGAGATGGAAGATGTGTTTGTTGCGAGGATGGCATGGGAGGGACAGATCTGGGCAAGTTGGGAGAAGATTTTAGTTTTGAGGTCGGGGATTTCCTGGGCTTGTTAGACGTGCATTTGCAGATGTACGAGGGATGGAGTGGTGCGCACAGGAACAGCTTCAATGACAAAGTCAACCTCTGACAGGTCTTCTATCTTGGTGCTGGAAGTGAGACGCTCTCTTGCGGCAGTGGCATCTTCTTTCGATATTCTTCCTTTTCCCACATCTTTCTCGAGCAGCTTGTCGGCGAACTTGAGGCCCTTGTCGATTGAGGCTTGTGAGCTGTCGATGATTTGGACGGGTACGGAGGCTTTCTGTGATGCTACGAGAGCTATTCCAAGGCCCTGTGGACGTCAATTGCTGCTCATGTGAATTGGAGGAATTGTCTCACCATCTGTCCAGCTCCGATGACACCCAGCTTCTTGACTTCTGCTGCAGCGCCTACAGAAGGTGTTGAGCTGAAGCTTCGGCATTGATGCCTTGCTGCACATGTGAGTGCCCGTCTTGACACGGTTGAAAGCATTTTGTGAGGTACAGCACGAATATGTGAGTCGTGATGGAAAAAGCGTCAACATGTGATCCGGAACTGCAGAGCTCGAAGGAGGGCCGATGATAGCCTTTACCGAGGCCTGACGCTGGCTTGGCAGTTTTGCATCGTTTGCTGCCAGTCGCATTTTAGCATGGGCGTTAATGGTCTTGACGCGTCCCGTCGCGTCGCGTCGTCCGACATCGCCAAAGTTATCGCGAGACGAGTGTGCACCTCTACCACCGGCGTCCACCACCACCGCAATGGCCCAAACGACGTTGGATGAGTGGGCAAAGGACCCTGTTGACCCTGAGATTCGCGCCCATGTTTACAGTCTCATCACTGCGGTCAGTCTTACTAGCATTCATCTCTCTAGCATAGTTATGGGATGGTATCGCTAACGTTGTCTATGTAGCTCGGTGGTATTGGCGACGACGGGACCTACCAGCTCGGAGACGACGCTATTCTATGCTTGAAAGACCTACGAAGATGGCTGAAGCTCGCCGATACACAATTAAACCGGCGCGATGTGGCCCGTTGCATGGCCGAAGCGAACCTGGTGAAGGGCGACCTGCTGGAAATACTGGCGAAGATATCGGACAAGTTGATGCATGATGTGCGCAAGCAGAAGATTGCCGTTGCAACGCTGGAACTCCTCGTGCCCTTGACCTGGCCGTATGAGATCGATCCCGTCGAAGCGACCGTTAACCACCATCGACACGGACCGTATGTTCAATTGGCTCAGATCGGGTACAAGCGTGCTATCCTACACTATGATCGTGCGAAGATCCTCCAGACCGCGGTGCGAATCGCTCTACCTTCCATGGCCGTACCCATACGGGAACGAACGTCGCGGGACGAAGGCATCATCCGCATCGCACTGTACTTCATAAGAAACATCGCCATGTTGTCGCCCCCAAAGAGCGTTCCCATGGATATAGACGATGCGGAAGTGGCACGATCGGCTGTAATCGATGCCTTTCAAGAGCAGGATATATTCCAGGTTTTGTTGAGTGTGGCATCGAGCATTGGCGAAGACTTCGTTTCGCAGGATGTCGTGGTACTGGAAATCCTCTTCTTTCTACTCAAGGGCATAGATGCGGAGAAGCTGTTCATGCATGAGAAGAAGCGGAACAACAAGAACACGGAAGAACTCAAGGCCTTGATCCAGAAAGAGAAGTCAATGCTGGCAGGTTACGCGCGACATGCACCTACACGCCACAACCGTTTTGGGACAATGATTTGGCTCAAGCAGGATGATGACAAGGTTTCCACCATATCGGGACAAGATGTCTTGGGCAAAGCGCAAAGGACGATGCAAAAGATGGACAAGACCAAGAAATGGAACAAGCCCAGGCGGCCAGGACGCAAGCAGGATGCAGAGCAAGAGCGCGAAGAGTTTGACCTTCCGATTGCTCTCACGGCTTCAGCCCAAAAGCACGTGAAAGCTTTTGTCGAGGAGTTCCTAGATTCGTCGTTCAACCCATTCTTCTTGCACCTACGAAAGGCGATCGAGCGAGAGACCGAACGCGTAGAGACACGCCATTCGCGACAGTACTTTTACCTCGTCTCATGGTTTCTAAAGGCAGAATGCGCCCGTCGCCGCACCATAAAGGAGAAGGCGGTTGATCCAAAGAGCAATGAAGCCCTGACGGCGGAAGATGAGAGCTATGGTCTTGTTGCGGAAGCCATGACACAGGAGACATTCATTCTCCTCAACAGGTTTATGCAAAAGAGCGAGGACGAGAAGGCATGGCAGGATCTCAATGCAGGCATGAAGTGCTTCACTCAGATTCTGCTTACCGTGCAGGAGATGTCTGAGTCAGCTCTCGAGGACGACCAAGATATTGCTGAGAATATCCAGAATCGTATCTTCTACGAAGAATCAACACACGATCGAATTGTACATACGCTTCGATCGTACAAGGATCAAGGGTTTGGGTATTTGGACGCGGTCACAGAGCTGGCACATGTCTTCTTACGAATGCTAGAGCTCTACTCGAAACAAAACGTTGACATGCAGGTGCGCTCCAAGAAGCGAGCTCGCAAGATACGCAAGAAGCAGGCTCAAGCAGAGGGGCAAGAAGGCGGAGAAGACGGCAACGTTTCGGAGACCGAAGACATTGCGAGCGCGGCACGAACAGTTTCCGAGCGCAAATTTGACTTCAGCCGATTTGCTGCAAAATTCATCAACCAAAGTAGTGTTAACACATTCGTGGCCTTCACGAAATACTACAGTGAGTTGGGCCCCGAACAGCTCAAACGCGCGCACCGCTTCTTTTACCGGGTAGCCTTCAAGATGGACATTGCTGTTCTATTGTATCGAGTGGATGTCCTGCAGCTCTTCAACAAGATGATCAAGGGCCCGGAAGGGCTAGATCCAGAGTCCCCAGGGTTCAAAGAGTGGGAGGAGTTTGTGCGCCATTTCTTCCGGACAGTGGTCAAGAGAGTACAGGACAGGCCGGAGCTCTTTGTAGAGATGCTGTTTAGCAAGGTACCGGCCACTATCTTCTTCCTTGAACATGGCTACGACCGAGAGGTGCCAACGCGAACACCACGAGCACCGGCGGAGCTTGAGGTCAAGCCAGGGATGGAGAAGCCTGAGCAGATTGGGGTGGCTGTGGGCATACTGGTCAACCAGCAGAAGTCTGACGCACTGCACTGGGTCCGCGATGTTCTTACGTCTGCGGTTGAGGAGCGAAAGGCATGGGAGGAGATGGAAGAAGCGCGTAAAGCGGCAGCAGCGGCTGAGAACCCCGATGGAGAACCTGCCCCCGAGGATCCAGACGCTGAGGCTCCCAAACCTCCTTCAATATGTGAGGGCAATGCAGCATACCTGACGACCTGTGCTAATTCCTAATAGTGATCAAACCTGACAACGAGGAGCGTCACATTGCAATGTTCAAAGACAACAAACTTCGCCTACTTATGAATCTCGTTGGATTCACACGTTTAGGCGCTCACGACGATCCAGAGGCGACTTGGATCATCCCTTCGTCTCTCACCTCCGCAGAGTTACAAGAAGCGGTCGATCTGATCAGGAAATTTGAGTTCGATCCCCCGATCTACGAGGATGGGAAGGGTCCCGAGGACATGCTTCGAAGCAAAGCAGCCGCAGCCCGCCGATCCGCCCGCCGCGTAGACTTTGACGATGACTCGGATGGCATAGACCACGACTCTGAAGAAGACCGTGGCGAATATGCAGCAGACGGACCGACCGCAAGAAAGGGCGACGGCACAGCGAGAAAGAAGTTGAAGCGGAGAAGGGCGCATACGCCTGTAGAGCTTAATGATGAAGAGAGGGAACAGAGAGCACTGGCGAGGCGACAAAAGGACCTCGAGAAGCAGCAGAAAATCAAGAGTACGATGTTCGTGCATGACTCCGACGATGAAGATGACGAGGAGAGGGATGCGGAGTTCTTTGCTCGTGAAGAAGCCTTGCGGATGAACACTAATGCTGCGATCAAGAAGACGTTGGCTTTGGGGACTATGGAGACGTCATCTAAGAAGCGAAAGGCCGATGAGAATTCAGAAGAGGTGCCAAAGAGACGAAAGACACCCCCGAAACGCAAGGGACCATTTGATAGTGACGAGAGTGAAGATGAGGAAGCTGAGAACGATAGCAGCAGGACGCAGTCTGTAGAGCCAAGGACTGTACTCGATGAAAGCGAAAATGAGGCCACAGATACTCCGCTCTCTTCACAGCCTGCTCTAGTCAAAGGCCAGGATGTGGTCATGGTGGACGCTGACGATAATGAAGAGGAAGATGATGCGCGGGTAGTGCGAAGACCTGCTGCTCGGAACACAAGAGCTGGGTTTATCATTGATAGCGATTCGGAGTAGACGTTGCTAAGTGCACATTGGATATGGCAATGGTCAGGAAGGGTGGTCGGATGCATCGGGCGGCGTTGTAGGTATCGGATACCCTCAATTTCATGATAGTCACGTTTTCCTTTCCACTCTCTTTCGCTCGAGTACTCTATTCGCTCCAATCATGTGGTCGACCTTCGGTGTTGGTGCAAATGTACATATCGGCTACTGTTGTTTTTCTTCCCCATCCAACGGCGGAGTCAAGTGAAATTTCGTTTGCACTGTTGCCCCTCCGCTCTTTCCCTCTGGTCTTAGCCGCCTAACGCGGGCACGTCATCATGGCCGTGTTGTTGCCGACTTTCGTCCATCGTGACTTCTGTGTTTACCTTCCTTCAACCCCAACTACTCTGCTCCACCACACATCGTCTCGTAAGTACACCATCAATTCTTATTCACGCTGCGTCAAGCTGAGCCATGCTAAGCTATCCAGATCGGCAGAAGTTCGAGCAGATCCGTTCTCGCTGGGAATCGGCTGAACCCACGCCGTCCGCCATGGTCGGTCGAAAAGAGAAGCCAATCGGCCACGGCGCCCTCTCCAATGATGAGGACAGTGGGCCAAGCAGATTCCGTCGAAAACTCAGCTACGGCATTTCGCTCATCGCGAGTCCGCTTTCGCAGCGCAAGACCACGCCGCCAACCCGCCAGAACACTCGTCTTTCACTGCCGACGGCTGGTCCGACCGCAACCGCATTGAGCCAGCCCCGCGATTCAGACACGGAAAAGTCTTCGACCAGCAACTCGAAGTCACTCGTTGGTACATCGGTCCAGAGTAGAGCCACGCCGGAACCAGACAATTGCACAGAGAAGAGCTTGGATCCCAACACCACACCGAGGCCGTTGCCGCGATCCCAAACCATGAGCTTCATTCCGCGCCCAAACTGTAACGGTTCCGTATCGACGATTGATTCGGACACGGGAAGCATTGTTGTGTGCCCGCCAGCTCTCGATCTGGAGCAGAGGACTTCTACCCCATCAAAGATACCAACACCCAGTCCACCGCCGAGTCACCGTCGACGTTCAAGCCCTCGGCAGCATGTGCATCATCTCAATGCCCAGCAAGCGAAACATGTTGCAGCTGGTAATGCTTTCAAGGCTGCTCCAGTCCCATCCACATCGAAATCGTCGCTGCGTTCATATACCACACCCAATCTAGCGCGAGCTCCTACCTCACCCCATTCAACAAGCTTCATGGTGCCTCGAAACTCCATGGTGCCTCGAAACTCCATGGCGCCAAAAGCATCCACCGTTACGCGTCCTAGTATCACGAAGCTTAAAGAGAATTCGTCGCCACCAATGCAGCGTTACAGCAAGAGGTTGTCTCAGATCAAAGAGGACTCACCCAAGCGGCAGAGCCTGACACCTTCTGATACCATCGTCAATCGAAGGTCATTGGGTCCTAACAGCAACCTGACGCCAACCAAACAGAAGGCTCCTGCTACGCCGCTAACGACTCGCAAACCAAGCTCACAAGTGACGCAAACACCATTGGCACAGCAGAGAGCTCTACCGAAACAAAAGCACCCGAGCCCTAAGAATACGACAATCTATGCATCGGATCTAAATGGCTCCGCAATCTCTCAGGCTCGACTACTGGGTCCTGTAAATCCTCCCACTCCACCAACGGCCAGACCTATCATTGTGCGATCGTCGTTGCCCCGATCGAGTACAGACAGGGATTTCCAGAGGCGGACAGTTGCAACGCCTGGGCGGAGCGGTGTGAGCATGATGTCGCGGTCTCAAGGAGGGGATAATGAGGTGAGGCTTCCTCGTGCCACTACATTCCACACTCTAGTGAGATCACTTGAGTGCCCTCCTCCCGTGCCTGCTGTACCGGAGCGATACATGCGCCCATCTCTACCGTTGGCCACAGTCAAAGAGCACGAATCCCCCAAAGTATCTCCCAGACCATTGCCCAACTCCAGGTTCCAATCGGACAATTGGACACATGATGCGAAGAACGATGCAGGTGCAACGAAACTGCCTGCGTCTGTCTCCGCACCCACCTTGCCACTTGCATATGGAAGCAGCACGCTGCAACCTAGAAAGTTTTCTCAGCCTAAGCCTAATGCTCCGAACCTCAAATCATGTCTCAAACTCTCGCCGAAATCGCTGTCGCCGCTGCCGCCTCTTGAACAAGATGAGCAGCTTGTGTCTGCACATCCACGGTCCTTCGGGACCCACAGTTTTGATGACAGCGCTGACATTATTTGTTTCTCTTTACAGGTCAAAGACTACATGCCCGGATTGTATTGGGCCGGCCGATTCCAGTCGCGATACGATCAATGGCGTACGGAGGCGATAAATGCCCAACTGGATCCCACCTACAAGTTCATTGGTTCGCTAGGGATGTGGAAGTTAGATCAAGAGGGTAAAGCTGCCTGCCATATCTTCTTGCAGCTCCGTGAATTGTGCGTCTCCAATACAGCATTAGATAGTCTTTGGGTAAGTGAAGCTTCGTCTTCTTGCATATTTTGTACTAACGGGCGTCTGTAGGATTTTGAGTACAAGTACCGAGATGAGCACAACCTATTCGGGAAACAGTTCGAAATATATCCACTCAAAGGACACAAGCGAGGCGATCAAGGACCCATCGGTAGAGCTGTTCGAAAGCTGACTCCCAGGAAGAGCAGCTTCGTCAACTTGCTCAAGGGAAAGGGGTGGAACACTATTGAGATGGACAGCAGCATTCTATCTCCAACGGGTGGTCAAGCAAGCCAAGCATTTTCTCCACGTGTTTGCTAAAGCGTGAACGGAACGAGATATGGGAACACGACGACGGATGTTACGATCATACACGATATCACGACTAGAACGAAGTTCGAAACGACAAGATGATGAGATATTTGCTGTATGATAGGGGGCTTTACAATGAATGGGTTGACATTCTACTTCGTTCAGAGGAGGGTGGATGGTGGGTATAGGACGCCTCCGCATCAACACACCGAACGCGGCCTAATCGTATTATTTGGGGTGTCTTTCTTCAAGAAGCTATCAGTGTGGAATGAGCTCGGGTTTTCGCGAACCGTTGATTGTATGATTAGCGACTATAGCGTGCGATGAGTTCTTCTAGAAATGTACGTAGAGTAACGAATCATTATACTTCACTTCTTCTCACCCATTCATCTCTTGCTATGCGCATACACCCACCTCTTAAACCATGACTACTCTTTCCCCTCCAACTTCTTCAATTCCTCAACAATATTCTTCGGATCCTTCCACGCCAATGCAATATACTTCGTATGACTTCCCCTCGCAAAGAGCTTCCCTTCTCTATCCTTGAACTGAATCGAGGTAAACGCCATTGTCTTACCGAACTTGTCGCATGTGACTTCTCCTTTCACTATGTCGCCGATTTCCCCACCGCTAGAGAGGTAAGTCACGGATAGATCTGTGCTGACGCCGGTACTGAAGAGGCCACGTGATGCGACGGCAAGACTGCCACCGAGATCGGTGAGAGAGGCCAAGGTACCGCCGTGGAGGATTTGGAGACGGTTCTGATAGAGTGTTAGGATGGGGATCGTATGATGTAGCTCTGTGAAGAAGGGTGGATATAAGAAAGGAAGAGGGTAGTGGTCAGTCAGATGAAGAAGGAAGAGGTGAAAGTACTGTATGTTCTTTCGCGATGTCTAGTTCGAACTTGACGCGGCCGGGGACGGCATGGGTTACCCGGAGCTAGAATACAATATTAGATTGATAGCCTTTGCATAGGAATAAGAGCATTGAATTGAGTCCATACGCTATCGAGCAACCTAGATACTAGTGATCAATGCTCGAATACGTCCATATGGTCAGGATGCGACTGACCTCGGCTCCAAGCCTGAAGATGTGCGGAAGGACTCCCAGACCTTGTCAATTAATTAGACACTGGAAGGACTTGGTGGAATCCAATCAGCTTACAGATCGGACGAATTTGAGCGCAGGCATTGTTACGAATTTTTTGTCTGGTACGTGAAGGAGTGATGTAGTTCTCTTTCCGCTCGGCAATTGATGATGCGCGTCTCAAACGAGCAAGGGGTGAAATGCGGCGTCTTCCCCATGTTTCCGCTCCGCTCTTGGCGAGCTGTCGTGACTTCATTGAACTTTACCTGCTGCCTTGTGTCGTCGCTCTTTCACCCGCAACGCACGAACTCACTATATCTACGGCCCGCCGCAGAACACACCTAACTCCCGGACCATGAAACCTCGGTAGTCACACCATTCGAGCCTACATCAACCACGATGTCAGCATCTTCCTCCCAGCAAGCGCTCGATTACCTCGAACAGCTGCCCGTCCAGACGCACAAGAAGCTCTACGATCAGCCGTCGACGGTGCTAGCAGTATTCCGATGCATGCTCCCTCACTTAGGTACAATCCTATAACTATGTTTACAGAGGGAGAAATACGGCTGACAAGCGACAACAGCAAAGTCCGTGGTCATGGGCATGCTTTACATGCCGACCCCCATCTCCTCGACCGACCTCAACGCCTGGTTCCGTCCCTCAGCTGAAAAGCTCTCCCGCTCCAGCCTCCAAATTCTCGAAAAACTGCACATCATCACGCAAAAACAAACCGACGCTTCCTCAAGATCTACCTCCTACAGTCTAGCCCCCGGCTTCGCGCGTTCCTTGCGACAGGCACTGGAAGGCTCTGGTTCACATCGTTCATTCGGCGTACCTGCACCACCGACAGCCGAGCGCAAAGTCAGTATACAGGAGCTAGACGAGTACGCGCGGACGCAGTGGGAGAGCATATTGTTTTATATGGTGGGGAGTACGGTGGGGTTCCATGGAGGGGGTACGGGGAAGGATATTGGGAAGGGAACGAGGAGTTTGCTAGAGGCGGGTGATTTTGTAGGGAAGAAGATGGGTGGGCAATGGGGGATTACGAGTACGGGGTTTATGTTCGTGTTGCAGGATACTAATGCGCAGGTGTGGAGCTTGCTCATTGAGTATTTGAAGCATGTGAATCAGGTGGGTACCATTCCCTTCCCTTTTTCCATTCGGATTGGAGATGGAGAAGGGAGAAGAATAAAGACGGGAGTTTAACTAACCTGATGATATAGTTGGGCATGTCAGAAACCGACGTCCTCTCCTTCCTCTTCATGCTGGGCTCCCTCGAACTTGGTCAAGACTACAGTACCTCCACTCTGTCCCCCACACAACTGCAAATGCTCGAAGACCTCACCGCCTTCGGCCTCGTCTACCGCACCTCCGCAAATGCATCGACTTTCTATCCCACCCGCCTCGCGACAACACTGACTTCCGACTCCGGCGCCCTTTCGACCACCAACCCCAACGAAGTCGACCACCACCACGCTCCAGCCAACAACGGCGGCGCAACAGCAAAAGGCTTCATAATCGTCGAAACAAACTACCGCATCTACGCCTACACCTCCTCCCTCCTCCAAATCGCCGTCCTCTCCCTCTTCTGCAAACTCACCACGCGCTTCCCCAACCTCGTCTCGGGAAAACTAACGCGCGCATCCATCTCCCGCGCCGTCCAAACCGGCATCTCCGCCGATCAGATTCTGACCTACCTCGACGCGCACGCGCACCCGCAGATGCAGAAATCCGTCCCCTTTCTGCCGCCGACAGTTACGGACCAGATCCGGCTCTGGGAGCTGGAGGGCGAGAGGCTGGAGTGTACGGACGGGTATATGTTGAAGGAGTTTCCCAGCGAGAGGGATTATAGGGAGAGTGTCAAGTATGCGGAGGATTTGGGGGTTTTGGTGTGGAAGGATGATGCTGAGTGGAAGTTTTTTGTCGATCGTATTGAGCAGATGCAGGAACATTTGAAGAAGACGTCGCAGAGACGGCCGCGCTGAGGGGATGGTTAGGCGTTAAGGCAATGGAGAAAGTGAGCGAATCGGTCTTAAATGGAGGGCTCAAATGCATGGATGGCGTTCATTCGGATCACACACACTTTTGGGCTTTGGGCCCACACTCTTGGACTTCGGTGTACAAAATGGGACAGCCCGGTAGGGACTTTGATATCCTTTTGATTTTGGATCCTTTAGAAGGACTGTAGAACAACTAGAATAGGTTAGGTCACGTATGGTAAATCCACGTGTTACAAACGTCTTGATATGCCCTTTCATATGTTACTTTCAGATCTGATAAAGAGTTGACTCTACTTCTGCACTCGGCACCACAGCCTACATGATAGCGGGTCTGCCAGGATTTGGACATGGAAAGGAACAGATAGGGTAAGTTGAATTTGGGTAAGTTGGTTATTGATTTTCTCATTTACATACATCTGGTATCTCTACATGTGACAAAGAAAAAGAAGAAGGAAAAAAGCTATAATACGAATCTTTACGCCACAAATATGCACTGTGCTGTGGGTGACTAAACCCAGGACCGTTCCTAAATCCCATCCAAGCCAACTCCCTATCCTACATCTTCGCTTCGCTCCCTCCCTCGTCCTCACACATGCGATCGCGCCCTAGAGCTGTCACGCCGCAGCGGCTTCGTCAGGTTTGTCACTCTCACTCTCATCGGCATCATTATCCACGAGCCCAGGCTCAGGCACCTCATCAGGAATCAGCACGTTTTCTTCCCGATCCATATCCTCGTCATCCTCGTCCTTGATCTCAGGCTCAGGCTCCACCGCACCCCCAGTCCCAACACCATTCGCCATCTGCACATCCCCAACCCCAACCTCCGCGCCCTTCCCCACACCACCACTAGGGCCAGCAGCGCCCCCACTCTTCAACATCTCCACCTTCGCCTTCGTCATCTCATAAACATACTGCCCCAAATGCTCCACGCCCTCCATAACCGCCTCCCTCCCCTCCTCCACCACGTCAGCAACCTGCCGCGCGTGCGACGGCGCATACATTTCATCAGTGACGAGGGCGAGTTTTGTGGAGCGCGTGAGCAGGATGTCAAAGGCGGGTTTGAGTTCGAAGCAGGAGGAGAAGATGGAGGCGCGGCCGAGGATGTAGAGGCCCAGACGGGCGCGGGAGAGGGCGACGGTGAGGCGGCGGATGTCGCGGAGGTAGCCTATGCTGCGGGTGCGGACGAGGGAGAGGATGATATCTGCGGGTCGGTGTTAGTTTCCTGTCTTTCTCTTTTCCTGTATTTCCCGCTGTCTGCTCGTGTCGACCGGAAAGGTAAGGTAGAGAGCGATATGATGGAAGGGAAGGGAAGGGATGAAAACTTACAATCATTCTGTTCACCTTGATACTTATCCACCGTCGCCACGATCCTCGGCAGACCAAAGAGTCTATTCCCTTTACACCTATGGTTTAGCACATCCTTGATGAGCGCGCGTTGTCCAGCATACGTTGTCAGGATGGAAATCTTGTGTGCCGGATAACCCAGTAGACGCATGTACATGAACAGTGCGACCGCGTATTCTGCCTCTCCCAAGTTTTGTATGAAGTGAGGTGTAGGTTCCATCTCTCCTTTGCCTTTGTAGTCGGGAACGTCGATGAACTGGTACTCAAACTTGAACCCGGGGTTCGCAGTCTGGAATTCCGGCGTCGATGTAACGGACGGCAAGTTCTCAAGCTTGGGATACCGCCATTTGTACAACTCCGCAATTGACGGCCTCGCTCTGCCCTGTTGATCTAGCATAACAGTCGGTACACCCAGCCTCACCAGGCGTTGGAAGAGCGACTGCTCCAGATTTGCATACTGTCTAAATGCCAGATTCTGGATAATCGGCGAGTTCTGCAAATGATCACCACAGAGCACGATACGTTGCAGAGGCAATTCGCCGTTCTGTGGGTTCTGCAGTGCGAGCGGGATGAAGTTTTCGATTTCGGTGATTTGGGCCGCTTCTTCCATGATGACGTTGTCATAGTGGAAACCCAAGGAGGCGATTTCTTGTCTGCGCATTGCGGCGTGCGTCGATGTCATTGCGATGATGCGGGCTTCTTTTACGAGGAGGTAATTTGCTTTGTCGCGCGGGTTGCGCAAGATCTCGAAGGGACGGATGTCCTCGAGTTCGGTGAAGATTTTTTCGACATGGCGGTAGCATCCTTGCGCGATGTCAATGAGTTGCTCTTTGTTTGCGCCAGGCGGGAAGAGCGGTTGCGGTGCATCTGCAAAGTAGTCCTTGAATGGGAATTCTGCGACTATTTGTTCGATGGTGGAGTCAGGGGATGAAATGTTGTCCCAATATTGTGTCCAGGCAGGCTTCACATAGACTAGATTGAAGTAATCTGCTGTTTCGCACGAGCTGCCATGGGCACCGGGCGCTCCAAAGTTTTTTGCCAGGCGATCTACCTCAGAGAGGTAGTATGTGCCTCTCTCCAAGAACGACTCTACACGACCATGCTTGCTATAGCTGGCTTCTGTCTCGAGCCCTTCTTCGCCGTGTCCTAAACGCAGAAGATGGCGCTCATCGATATCGAGCGCCACAATCTTCTGGAAGAGTTGGTTGAGTGCTTGATTGCTATGCGCCACAAGCAGCGTCCGTTGGTCCGGGAAGTTGTGGTATATATTGGATATAATTTGGGTCGCTACGTCTGTCTTGCCAGTACCCGGTGGCCCGACCACGACAGTCAGACCGGGTTGCGAGCCCGAAGTGATCGCTTCAATCTGAGCAGGGGTAAATCTAACGGTGTTCAGCTTCGGTGCGTCTGCAGGATAAGGTCCCATGTTTGGAGGCTTGTAAGACGAGACCTGCAGAGATTCATGCGCAGGCTGTGGTGCGACCTCGACTTGGTCACGACGACGTTTCTTGGATGATCGAATAGGTGGAGCTTCTGCTTCAGCTGATGCGGGGAACTGCACAACGTATGGAGGCCCAAAGGATGACTGTGCGTCTTCATGGGGTTCGATGGATTTGCCGGGCAAGGATTCGATCAGGTGCTGCCAGTCTAAGAAGGTATCACGGAAGTCTATCGAATGCAGCCGGTTAGGCAGTCGCTTGTAAGTTGCAGACGAGGGATCGCCATAGCCCAGAAAGACTTCTTGCAGCCATGAGGGAGCTGGGATATCGGAGAGCGTAAGGCGGCGAATGGACTCAAGAATGGGTTGAAAGTTGTTCTCCCTCCCTCGTCGACGCACGACCAGGTTGATCTGCTCGTAGACGTTCGGCCGACCTTGTGCAGCACGGTCCATGTCCTTTTGATATTGCTTGGCGTCGATGTGGACGACGAGCCTTCGCTGTCGAGCTCGTGGTGCGTCGCCGTCCATAGAGGGCTGATCTCGGAGGGGCCGACCCTTCTCGTCCTGTACCTGAACGACGGAGGCACTCCTAAGGACGCGGATCCCAAGTTGCTCACCAGCGTCTTGTTGATCGACACCATTCGACATCGACGCGTCTTCGGGTTCTTCAACGGCGAGTAGGAAGACCACATCATCTGACCTCAGAGATTCCCACTCTTTTCGTACGGGATATTGGAGACGGCTGACATCTAGAATGACCTCTGCACGTACGTACGCTGGATACTCCTCGCCGACCCGTGACGGGGCCACGTCGACAATTCCAGGCTTCGAGATGGGTATCGACATCCGCGAAAAGCCTCTGAAGCTTGCGTCGGCGCCCTTACCACGCGGCTGGACCCTCTTAGCAACGTCCTCCATATCTTTGCGAATGCCATAGAGTGACTCTGCTCTGTAGAGGATGAACGACCGCCACAAGAAGTCGCCCATGGTCAGATACTGTAGGTTGAGCTTCGGTATGGCCAGTGGCCGTGATCCATCGTAAGACTCGTTGCGGAGGAATGTCGTCTCATATAGGATCTTCTCGGTGGGCAGTATGGGCATTTCGCGTACGACGTCCTTGAAGGTTGGTCGATGTTCCACCAATCCCAGCAGTGCCTCTGTAAAGAAGGCTCGGTCCTGCACCAAGAACGTCGATTTCGGATACTCTGTCCGTAGCCCCATGAGCGAGCATAATTGGACAACTTCGCTGTCTTCTAGTGTTCGAAGGTGGCCTTCCAGTTCGTCCCTGTTGCCCACGCTGCCGTAGTTTGCCAGTGCCAATAGCTGAAGCTTCTCTTGAAACGTCGCATAACCGACTCTTTGCAGCTTTGCAAGTAGGTCGTAATGTTCTTGGTCGTACTCCAGCTTCGACAGCTGTTTTCCCGTCTGGTCTTCGATTGGGAAGTAGGTGAAGTGGCTAAGGAGTATCGTGAGGTCGCGAAATAGCCCATTCTCCTCGTTCGTGTACATTGGAGACAATCTCATCGCCGGTAGAATGTTCAAATCCCGCAACAGAGTGTTGACGAATCTCCTTGTCGGCAGCTGGCTTTGCAGATCCGTCAGCAGCTCAACGAAGCGCTCGCAATAAGCCAAATTATCCTGCATCTCCTGTCGCGAGGTGTTGTTGTAAAGCCGATCGAGAAAGTCCAGGAGCAATGCGAACAGCCATGAGCGCTCAAACTTCAACCGCGCCTGGAGCGCCTCATCCCCAGCATCGAACCGCTTGTGCGCCGCCCTCCACACCTTCTTGAGTACCTGATGTTGTTCGAACTGATGCTCTCGCACGGTTTCCGAATGCAAGTTCTGCCATATTGATATGCTGACCAGAGGTGCGCACTCTTTTCGTACCAAGCCGCTGTCTAAGGATTGAAATGCGCCAATGACGAAGGATATGAGCTGTGTCCGGATCTTGATCGACTGCGAGGTGTCTATAGTCATGGACAGTATGCGACGAAAGAAGGAGGAGAATTCGGCTGGTCGACTCGCAAAGTGTTCTGCCTCACCGTTAGCAATGTCCAGAGGCGCTTTCAATCCGACAACGCTTACCCCATGAAGGCAGATTCTCCCTCCTCTTCACATTGACCATGAGCGCCAAAAGCAAATGATGGTAGTTCGACGAGTCCTCGGTGAACCCAGGCCATAGATATCTCTCCAGCAGCTGCAGGTTCTCCAATACGAGTAGCGACGGGTATGCGAAGTCGATCTTCTCCAGCTCATCCCATAACTCTTTCTTGACCACTTCAGGCCGCGCCTTCTGCGCCTTGCCTCCGCTCAGCCAGTTCTTCCTCGCTACCTGTGCGAAATGGTTCTCTCCATGCAAATCGGCGACAGTGGGACGGGCGTGCAGAGTCGGAGCTTGGGTCGCGGGCGCGGTTGCGGCATCCTGAGCGCTTGACGCTCTTCCAACCTTGATATCCTCCATAATTGCGCCTTCTCTTTCTATATCTCGGATTGAGAGAGTGGTGAGAGTGGCAGAGTGGCGTGCGCACTCATTGTTGTCGCATGTAAACTTGCAGCACGAACGCGCCAAGCAAAAAGCTGGGATCGCGGGAAGCTAACAAGCTTGAGCCACCGGCACCTGCCGTCTCGAACCTCACCTCGCTGGTTAGTACCTCCGCAGTACAGCACGACGAACGTCCCCTCACCACATTACCATGTCTCAGGCCACAACAGAGACGCGCTCACAGCCCGTGGTACCCGACAAAGTACCTACGGGTGAGTATCCTGTAAGCAATTGAACCCTATATGCCGCGCAACGGAGAGGGATTAGCTAACACTCCCCAGCTCATCGACAATGACCCGTACGCTCTACCTATCCTCCGAATGCGCGAATGCGAGTACTGATTATGATCAAAGACATTTCAATCGTGTTATACGATACGCCCGCCCCTCCGACTGGCTGGCCGGCGCAGGTGTTGGAGCCCTGAGTCCCGGATTGATGCTCTACTGGGAGAAGGTCTCGCCGTCTTTCGTCGGCAAGGGCGGTTTCGCACCCATCATGAGGCTCTCATGCGCTATTGGTGCGACTGGCTGCTTCATATTTGCCTACTCGCGGTCATGCGGTACGTTTACCATGCCCCATATCTCCCATGGACAGCTCGTACTAATGTAATTACGACAGCACGCTTCTACGGTGCCCGTGAGAACCGCCGCGAGATTGAAATGGATATGCGGGAAATGGTCGACAAGGTCAAGAAGGGCGAGCCTCTGTACGGAAAAACAGAGCTCACCGAGTACATGCAGGGCGTGGCGCACAGGAACTCGCGGTATGCGAGTGTGTTCTCGCACGTCCTCCTGTGGCCCAACTTTGTGAATCATCCGTACCACGGTGTCGACACGGCGAAGTACTATAGACAGGCTGAGTTGGAGCTGGAGGCCGAGAGGAAGGGCCGGTGAGGGGTGAGCACACTATAAATGGAAAAGCGTTTCTTTCAGTCGCGGGGAAATGTGTATAAGTTCAGAAGCTCAGACAGGTGTATCAACATGCTTTTCTTTCGAGTATGATGGGTGCTATGCACGATTACAGTGGTGAGAACTTACTAACCCGATGCGAGCTTCCCCAGCACTTCTTCCTTCCCGAACTGCGCCATCTTGAACTTTGAAATCCAGTCGTCCCTGTTGATATACCCACCGCAGATCCTCCTCTTCCCCGTAAACGCACTCCTGCCATGCAGCACCCTCCAATTATCAAAGATGACTATCGTTCCCGGCTTCAACTGCTCCCAATACTCATTCTCTTTCTTCTTCAGCAGCGCATCCCACTTCCTCGCAGCGTCATACCATTTCCCGACCTCGGGAATAGGGAGCTCGATAGCCGCGCGATCAGACGAATTCCAGCGGACCTGCAGCAAATTGCCAGTGGCGATGTCATGCTGGAAGACGGGGAAGCCGCGATAGGGTTGGATCGAAATCCCGTCGTTACCTGAAGCATGCGAATGCACGTTCGTAGTCGCTAGGATCTCGTACGCTTCCCTATCCTGTTCAAGCAGATCCCGCGCTACCTTGAACCCATCGACTAATAAACTCTCGCCCCCCTCACCTTGACTATGCTCCAATAGATGGAAAGCTTGCAAGCCCGCAGGGTCCGAGAAGTACGTTGTATCTGTATGCGCTTCGAGCGCAATGTTCGTGTAAGCGGTATCCTTTGACGCGAGGTCGGCAGTGAAGTCGTAGAAGCCTCCGTAGTGCGTCTCGCGGATGAAAGAGATGCTGCGGAGGAGCTGTTCGGTGGCTTCAGGGGTCGCGGGAGTGTCAGTAACCAAGCAGAAGCCGTATTTTCGGATTTTGCGTAAGAGCGCGTTCGTGGTGTCGTGGTTACTTTTCAATGAGACACTGGGGGGTTTTCCGGCGATGGATGAGTCCCAGAAGTGTTGGCTTTGCGTGCGCGTCAGTATAAAGAAGCTTGATGCGGATGTGTATGGAGACGCACTCGACTAGAGCCTGACGAACGACGGACCGCTTCTCAAGGTTATCTGCAGCGAGCTGGAGGAATTCTTTACTGTATTGGCTCTTGTGGCCATCACTCCCTGGTACTGGTTAGCAGTTGGGTACGGTGTAGCAGAGAAGGGCATTTACATTCGATGTGGATTTGGTCTTTAGTCTCCGAACCAGATGCGATGGATATGTCTTGCGGAATCTACTTTAAGTATTAATATTTTCTGAGCACGATAGGTGGTTCCTTCGTCTTACAGAAAATGTGTCGAGAAGCCGTTGTTTTGTGTCGACATGGACGCAGGTCGAGCATTGGCAGTTATCCCTTCATAATGTAAATATTATGGAGTGATTATGAAGGTGAAAAGGTCTTGCATGCTCTTACCTGAGCCAAATATTTGGTCTGGCAATCCCCGTCAGCTTCATCACATCATTGACGTGCCCGATCAATAAAGAGAGACAACTCACATATCCTCCGTACCAACCCAAACCTTAGTCTCCCGTCCCACCATCCCGCTATCCAAACTATCGTCCAACAAATGCGGCCAGTGCTTTAAATTATCCCCTCCGAATTTCGTCGATATCCTCTACTCGATCAACATCATCAGCAACACATCCATCCCCCATTCCACAGATTGCTATTTCATCGTGGAATGACTTACATAAGGCCCCTTGGTTGTCGACCGTAGAGAACGCGCAAATCGGAAGACATTCTTCAGTTCGATATCGAGCTTACGGAGCTCGGAACCTGTGCGTCGGATGGGGAGGACGCGCTCTGTTCCTAGTGCACGGTCTAGGCGTTTGGTGAAGCCTTTGCCCTTCTTGCCTGTGGGAGAGGGATCTTCTTCTTGCACATTGGTTTCTGTGGCTGAGGAATTGAAGCGGATACTTTGGAATGATGCAAGATGAGTCGGCCTTTGGAGACGCGTTGATGTTACTGCGAAGCTGCAGCTGGCTAATGAGCGGAGAGTATTTGGGAAAACATGCATTGGCTTACCGCGAATTCACGCGACTAAAAGCCCTTGCCGAAGCCATCAGGAGATACGAGAGTGAGCTAGGCTCGCAGTGAGAATTTGCTTAGACTATATTGCAGAATAAAGGAGCTAACGGAAAGGACTGTAAAAAGTGTTCATTGTGAAACTCCGTGGGGAGGGTCACACGCGATCATGTGTCTGGGATCTTTGATAGCGGAAGCGTGCTGTGATATACACACATCTCGCGTATGTTTGATACGGCAAGCTGCGAGCTTACCCCCTCACTAAAATAATTTTAGACCAGCAAAAACCAAAACAGATGATAGGAAACCTTTTGCAACAAAAAGAATATGCGATGTCGAAGGGACTCGAACCCTCAATCTCTACCACCGGAAAGTAGCGCCTTGCCTGATCTATCGTTAGATTGAGTTCAATAAAATTTTACTTGTAAAACTTACCATTAGGCCACGACATCGTTTGATGTATCTTCAGATTGATTTTAATAAAATTTTACTTATAAAACATAAATATAGTATGGTTTACATTGGGCAGTCTAAATTCCCAAACCTACGTCACCTCATGGTCGACAACGCTATCACACAGACCACCACCTTTCTTACCAATCGGATCACTTAGCAAACATACAAGGATATCGAAATTCTGCGTGTAGCCCTTTCAGCTGGTAAGTGTGGCTGGTACTTCGCTAGCCTGTTTTAGACTAGAAGGTAGTAGTCTATGTAAGGGCGTTGTCAACTATGCACAGGATAGAGGGATAGAGGCCCATGAATACTCGGCCTAGAAAGGGAGCCTAACTGAGACACCCTTTGCATTGCTAACTATATTGTTTTGATATTCACTGTGAAACGGTATGATAGGGTGTAAAAGCGTGTCGAATATCGCGATACATTGCCCAGCAAACATACTAGTATTTTGCGATCGGACAAGACATACCACCTTTCCTTTGATCTTTCACTGCGCAGAATCAACACCTCTCTTGTTTTCATCGAGACCGCAACTCATATTTCGACTATAACATCATCGGAACGCACGGTGCATTTTGCCAAGCCAATCGGCGGTTGCTCTCACTAATCCCGACGCTTCCTCGTAATCAAGAGCTGCCTCCAAACAGCTCTGCACCAACACTCCCACCACCCATTCACGAGCTATTCTGCCCAACACCACTCACTTTGATCGTCCGCACCTAAAAATCGTCCCCCCTCATCCTCACTCAAACCCCCACACCGTACAACCGTCACCATGTCAACACTTGAGGACCTCGATGACCTCGAGCGCGAGCAGAAGGAAGACAAGAAGGACGAGAAGAAGAAGGATGGTGAGGACGGAAAGAAGGCCGATGGTGATGCAGAAATGCAAGATGCAGAGCCCGAAGAGGAAGTGCTTGACGAGGAGATTCTAAACCTGGGCACGCGGGACATCGTTGCGCGGAAGAGGCTGATGGAGAACGACATGCGCATCATGAAGAGCGAGTTCCAGCGGTTGACACACGAGAAGGCATCTATGAATGAGAAGATTAAGGATAATCTGGAAAAGATCGAGAACAACAGGTGCGACTGTCCATTCCCTCGCAGCGTACCCGCAGCCACTTTTGGTGGCGGTTATACAAATTTGTAAATTGACGTACGTAGGCAACTTCCATATCTCGTCGGTAACGTTGTGGAGATCCTCGATCTCGACGTCACCGCAGAGGCAGCGGAAGAGGGTGCTAACATCGACCTGGACGCCACCCGCGTAGGCAAGTCCGCAGTCATCAAGACTTCGACCCGACAAACCATCTTCCTTCCGCTCATCGGCCTCGTCGACCATGAGAAGCTCAAACCTGGCGATCTCATTGGAGTGAATAAGGATTCATACCTCGTCCTCGACACACTGCCTGCCGAGTACGACAGCAGAGTGAAGGCAATGGAGGTCGACGAGAAGCCAACAGAGAAGTACACAGATGTCGGCGGACTGGACAAGCAGATTGAAGAGCTGGTAGAAGCTGTTGTGTGGCCCATGAAGGAGGCGGAGCGGTTCAAGAAGATTGGCATCAAGGCTCCAAAGGGCAAGTTCCAGCCCAGGCAATCAATAATTTGTCATTAACAATATACAGGCGCTCTTATGTACGGTCCCCCAGGTACCGGAAAGACGCTCCTCGCCCGAGCCTGCGCAGCCCAAACCGACGCCACCTTCCTCAAGCTCGCCGGTCCCCAGTTGGTACAAATGTTCATTGGAGACGGGGCCAAGCTGGTCCGGGATTGCTTCGCTTTGGCAAAAGAGAAGGCACCTTCAATCATCTTCATTGATGAGCTGGATGCTGTGGGTACCAAGCGTTTCGACTCGGAGAAGTCTGGTGATCGCGAAGTGCAGCGAACCATGTTGGAGCTTCTCAACCAGCTCGACGGTTTTGCATCCGACGACCGTGTCAAGGTGCTTGCCGCAACGAACCGTGTCGATGTTTTAGATCCCGCTCTGCTCCGATCAGGTCGTCTTGATAGGAAGATCGAATTTCCCCTCCCGAACGAGGAAGCGCGAGCCCAGATTCTGCGTATTCATTCCCGAAAGATGACGGTGGATGACGGCGTCAACTGGCCTGAGTTGGCACGCAGCACTGACGAGTTTGGTGGTGCGCAACTCAAGGCCGTATGTGTGGAGGCGGGCATGATTGCTCTCCGGTTAGGACAGCAGAAGATCAGCCACGAGCACTACGTCGATGCCATAGCAGAAGTTCAGGTAAGCACTCGCAGTGACTTCGGCTGACATTTACTGACTATTCCGTAGGCCAAGAAGAAGGATACCGTCAACTTCTACGCGTAGTGGATCAGTTGGGCATACGGGAGGGGGTTGCATGCGCGCGTCGTCCATCGTCACGGCGCGCCTGTAATAATAAATAGAAATCAGGCATGGCAACTGAAGTCATCATCACCAGAAACGATCCTTTATTTCTGTGTCACCTTGTCCACCTTATCGTTCTACTTACTCGAACAGGCATCTTTCGTTCCTCCATGTCCAACAGCCGACTTTGCCCGAACCGACCACAACCTCAAATCGATCAGCAGCAACAGAAAATTAAGGTCCGAGGGTCAAACCCTACGCTACCGCATGCAAAACATGTTCCGTACCTTGTCTGACCTAGACCCTGCATTCTGGTGTTGTGGTTCCAGCACGCCGTCACTTGCTCATATCTGATTGGTCGTAGCAACAACGACGAACTATTCCCCAGGGCTGTGCGAGCTTCGAACATTGGTAACCTCAACACCAAGCTGTCAACGCACGAGGAAATTTGTTTGAATATGATAGGTCCATCTCTTAGATTCACATAATGGGAATTGAGAGCCCTGGAGAGACTCTCGGGGTTTCCTAGTGTTTTGCATTTGAGGGCTGCTATTTGGAGGAAGGGTAGAAGGTAACATGTGTTTTATTTGGTTGGTTCAGATGAAGTATAGATGATGCAGATGCTCTAGCCGTCATGCGGGTTCGGTTCAAGACGAGGCGACATCGGAATACTCGTCGGAACTGGTGGGATGTGTTATGGTTTCTTATAACCCCTCGTCTACTTTCAATGAACTTGCCCCTCCTCATTGCTTCCTTTCTATCTAGTCAATCTATCTCTTTGAGTCGCAGTCATGCTCACCCTCTCGGCGCTTCTCCCGTGCTACCCCTTCAACTTGGTCGTCTTGTCCATTGCTATCATCGGCATCTTCCTTTTCACTGTCTTTGTCTTTGCTTCGAAGCGGAAGAAAGGCGAACCAAGTACAATACAGGCGTATCTCAAGTTCTTTTATGCGTGTTTTGTAAAGCCGCATACAGGGGACGGGAGTGGGAGCCAGCAGGATGCTTTGGTACGTCTTATCTCTGCAGGCAGGATTGATGTGATTCAGACACTGAAGTGGAGTCTTCTGGGCTAACGAGGAACAGGAAAGCTTTTACAAAGCTCAAGCCGATGTTTACGATGCTACGCGGACGAGACTTCTGAAGGGAAGAGGGGATATGCTGGGTTTGGTGGCTGCACAATTGAAACATCGGTGTGAAGCTGGTCTGGTTTCTCAGAGACCGGTGTGGGTGGATGTAAGCTACCACATTCCACGCCTAGCTCGTACTGACAATGTAGATTGGCGGTGGCACGGGACACAAGTAACTATCCGGAACAAACATTATGACGTGTGGGAGGCTAATCGACATCCAGTGTGGAGCAAATGAACGCCTTCGTTTCTATCCCAGACTTCTTTCGCGCCGTCTACGTTGTCGACCTCTCGCCTTCTCTCTGCGATATAGCACGGAAACGCTTCGCCCGTCTGGGTTGGAAGAACGTACATGTCGTCTGTCAAGATGCTCGGTCTTTTCGTCTCCCGTCCAATTCAATCACGTTCCCTCCCGACTCTCTCTCCACCGGCGCCGAAGTCCTCACTATGTCCTATGCGCTCTCCATGATCCCTGAATTTTACCCAGTGATCGACAAGATTGAAGATTTGGTTGCGCCGAACGGCATTGTCGGCGTTGTGGACTTCTACGTCCAGAGTAAGGTTGATTTTGGGGCGAGGAATTATACAGGGGGCGTGGTAGGGAGGCACTGTATGTGGATTTCGAGAGTGTTTTGGAGGACATGGTTTGAGATTGATCGGGTCAATCTAGAAGCTGCTCGACGGGTACGTCCATCCTCCTTACCGCTATCGAAACCACCACGCCCGATTCTCTCTGGGTCCTCCCTCCCCATTTTAAACGAGTATGCTTATGGGATTTTTAGGACTACCTTGAATATCGCTTTGGCACTGTTCTCAGCATGAACGCTCGGAACCATTTCTTCGGCGTCAGACTCCCTTATTACATCTGGATCGGATGTTCAAAGGATAATGGGGCTTCGACGGCGAAATTGGCGGAGATCGATGCTGCGGCTACCGAATCCCCCTATCTTTCTGCCTTGGATTTACAAACTGGCCCGGTGCAGAATGATGTTGAAGTTCGATCCAAGGCGTATGAGTCCGCGATTGTGAATTTGCAATCCAGCCTGCCCTTGCCTGCTACTTGGTAAGTTGAGTCCCTCAGCTTCCCACACGATTTCCCTCATTCTCCTATCAAGATACATACATCGAGCTACTATAAGGTCAGTTCGAAAATTCTCCAGGCTGATACTGCTCAAAGGTACCAAAACCACCACTGGCGCATCCACTACGACGAAAACCTCCCCAAACACACCCGTTTCAACTCCTCCTACATCTACGCCTTCACCTGGGAAGACGACCGCGCTGACTTCCGCCTCCTGCATCCCACCTCCTCCGACATCGTGCTAGCGATAACGTCAGCCGGCGACAACATCCTCTCCTTCTGCCTGAACAGTCCCCGTCGCGTTCACGCTGTAGACCTCAACCCGAGCCAAAACCACCTCTTAGAGCTAAAAGTCGCGGCTTTCACCGCGCTCGGATACTCTGACGTGTGGAAGATGTTTGGCGAGGGTCGACATAAAAGCTTTAGGGAACTGTTGGTAGAGAAGTTGAGCCCGCATCTAAGCAGTGCCGCGTTCCAGTACTGGATGGCCCACGGACCGGGAGTCTTCGAGGGAAAACAGAGTAAAGGCCTATACTACACCGGAGGTTCCGGCAACGCCCTCACACTGATCGGATGGCTCTTCAGAATCCTAGGTCTAACCGCCGAAGTCCAACGTCTCTGCTCCGCGCAAACCCTCGCCGAGCAGCGCGAAATCTGGTCCCGCTCGCTGAAACGCGTCCTCCACAACAAACTACTCACCTACGCCATCCTCTCCAACGAGAAATGGTTGTGGAAAGCGCTCGGTGTACCGCCGGCCCAACGCGCTTTAATCGAGTCGGATTTCGCCAAGAACGCTGCTGAATACGATACTTCGACCGCCGAGCGGAAGAGTCCCGGGAACGCTATTTATGAATACGTGCTTAATACTTTCGAGCCCGTGGTGAATAGTACGCTCCTGTCGACTCAGAATCACTATTACCTGCTCACGCTGCTCGGTCACTATACTCCGTCGTCGCATCCGACGTACCTCTCGCCGAAATCACATGTCAAGTTGAGTAAACCGAATGCGTTCCAGGGTCTGCGCATTCATACCGATGAGATCAGCGAGGTCATTGCTCGGATGCGTCCAGGTACCCTGACCATCGTCGTGGTTATGGATAGCATGGATTGGTTCCCGCAGACGGGGACGCAGGCTGTGAAACAGATTCGCGCGTTGAATAGGGCGTTGAAGGTTAAAGGTAGGGTGATGTTGAGGTCTGCGGGGTTGGAACCGTGGTATTTGAGTGTGTTTGCGGAGTGTGGGTTTGCATGTAAGAGGGTGGCTGTTAGGGTGCCCGGGGCATGTATTGATCGGTAAGTTTTACCTCTTCTACCTCCTGTGGGGAGCGGTGGTGTTGTGGATGTTGGGTTACTGACAAAATGGATAGGGTAAATATGTATGCTTCGACGTGGATTTGCACAAAGGAGACGAGTATTGAGCGTGAGGATGTGAAACTCAATCTCAGGAAGGGTTCGATGGGGGAGCTGAAGATCTAATGATGCGGTTGTTATCGCTGGGCCAAGAGGGGATGAAGTGTTTCTATATTGCTTTTCGTGACTACCCAATAGACTTATTCATTTGTCCATTCCGGCTTCTTCTTCTCCGCAAAAGCTACCATGCCAATCTTCTGATCCTTGGACCCAAACAACCCATGGAACACTCTCCTCTCAAACTCTACGCCCTCCCTAATTCCCAGATCCTGGCTCTTATTTACGACTTCCTTGGCCGCTTTCACAGCAATCTGACTATAACTCGCAATCTTCTCCGCCGTCGCAATAGCTCCATCTGTGCACTCTTCAGGCGTCTCAAACACCTTAGCCGCAAGCCCCCACTCCCCTGCCTGTTTCGCTGAAATATTCTCTCCCGTGAGAATAACCTCCATAGCCCTTGCCTTTCCAATCGCCCTGGTAAGCCTCTGCGACCCACCCGCCCCCGGGATCACCCCCAACTTGATCTCGGGCTGTCCAAACACCGCCTTCGGCCCCGCATACACGATATCGCCCATCATGGCCAGCTCGCAGCCTCCACCCAGCGCGTACCCGTTGACGGCAGTGATGAGCGGTTTCTTGAGGAAGGTGACCAGGTCGGACCATGATTCTATAAAGTCTTTGCCGTAGGCGTCGCTGAAGGTGAGGTCTTTCATCTCCTTGATGTCGGCGCCGGCGGCGAAGGCGCGCTCGGAACCTGTCAGGACTATGGCGCCGATGGAGGGGTCGGATTGGAAGGTGCGGAGGGCGGTGTTGAGTTCGAGGATTAGGGGGGTGAAGAGGGCGTTGAGGGCTTTGGGGCGGTTGAGTTGGACTGGGGTTTGTTAGTGGGATGTTCATAGGTCGCGTAGAGTAGTCCCTTTGGGAATGTTTGAAAGTAGAGTCTCATATGATAGGATAAACCTAGAGAGTTGCTTACTGAAACCCACGCCAGGCTTTGGTGTTGAGACGAGCAGATGCTCATATGTCTTCCCCGATGCGTACCCTCTTACGAACTGGTATTTAGGGCGAACCTCTCGAGCAGCCCTAAGTGATGACCTGAATGCCTGCATCTTGATGGTGTGAAATTGTAATCCTAGCCCTAGAGTGTCAATTGATCTCGGAAAGTGAACGCAAAGAAGCTTAAAATGAAGGTGTTTGCATGTGCATGTCACGGTATGAAGCTCAGGTCCTATGGATAGCATCGGCTGACCTCGGTAATGACGTTTAGAGCTGTCCCGGCAGGTACGCTTACCCATCCCATCTTAGCGCTCGTTCCTGCACAGGCCAAGCTGGGGCTGGATCGGTTTGGGGGCAACCATAGCCTCGCGACACGACGCATCAACTTTTTAACAACTTGCCTCAACGTCTTCCTATCCACCCCCTCCGTCCGTCTCGCCCACCAATCCCACGTCTCTCGTTACATAAGAGAACGATCCCGGAAACGGAATCCGCGCACAAAAATGGACGCTCCGGAGCCAGATACCCCTTTCGCGTCCGTCACGGCACAGACGACCAAGTATGGACGGGTGCGTTGAACCCTCGGCGCATGTATATCTAGGACAGAGATTGATATAAATGCGCCGGATTTAGAGGATTAAGGGATAGCGGGCTGATGCGCAATAGATGTACCAAGCATATCTCGATAAATCGACACCCTTCACAGTATACCGATGGGTAGGCACCGCTGTACTCTTCTGCGCCTTTGCGCTGCGGATATTCATGGCCCAAGGATGGTATATTGGTACGCCCTCCTACATTTTCTTCCTACTTCCCCAGACGTGCCTACGAATTGCTTCACGATTCCAAGCACCTCGAACCATATTAGAAAGCCTACTAACGTCTGTATAGTCGCATACTCCCTCGGCATATATCTCCTAAACCTCTTCCTCGCCTTCATATCGCCCAAATTCGACCCCTCGCTCGAACAAGACGAGGGTATGGAAGACGGCACAGCTGGTGATCTGCCTACAAAAGAGGAGGACGAGTTCAAGCCCTTCGTGCGCAGACTCCCAGAGTTCAAGTTCTGGTACTCAACCACCAAGGCCATCGGAACTGGTTTCGTGTGCAGTTGGTTCGAAATCTTCAACCTGCCGGTCTTCTGGCCGGTGTTGGTGGTGTACTGGCTGATCCTGTTTGGATTGACGAGTGAGTGCTTAGAGCAAGTCTTGAAGGGAGTGGAATGAAAGGCTAATGATTGGCAGTGCGACGACAGATTCAGCATATGATCAAGTACCGCTACGTTCCATTCACGGTCGGCAAGACGCGGTACCCGGGCGTTGCCAAATAAGCACTCAACTTATCGCATACCGACATATCGAACCGATAGATGGGATATTCCGACATACAGAGAGATCTGCATAATACAACCTGGAACCCACCTTTCCAGCACGAGCGCTTTGTAAACCATAGACTATTGTTCTTTCGATCCCGCGATACTCTCGCATATTAGGGATGATGGAGGACTTCTTGTAGAATTGGTCAGTATGGAGCATCATGTGAATGGTGTATGGCCTTGGGAACTTTGACTGTATTGTACAATTATCAAGAGACGAATCACGCTACATAATTTAACTTGGCGATGCTGAGAAGGGACCGAATTCGATTCTTGATGTCAATGTTCCTGGGATCTTACGTGAATGAGGGGGAAAGATAGGTCTGCATACCTCATGTGTGGTGTTTGATTTTGGAGTAATGGAGGTAGGTAGAGAGTGGTTCGTAACTGTTGCTTAGGTAAGACACACGTTTGGATCTAGTTGAGATGACAGTATGTATCGCCATTTCACTTCCATTCCCATCACAATGATTTGCAAATACGCACAACGACATCGTAACCAATTCCCAAGCCACATGACGCATATCGATCTTCAGAAACAGCCGCACAGAATCATTTACTATGATTAGCCTTCCAATTGTATTGCGGTCCTACGCCGCCTTAGCCACCATGAACGGGCGTAAATCTCTTACATCAAACATCCTTCTCCAACAACAACTTTTGACTAACACAATAATAGCTCACCCAGCCTGCCAACAGAAGTCAGCGCCTTGTGGCTATGATCGATATTGCTTTGCCAGCGCCGCTGATCGACCAGTTGGACTGTAGGTGCACGACAACACAGCATGACGCGGGAGACTTTGTTCGACCATGTGTGATGGTCGGCGGCACGAGCACCAACTGAAACATAGAGAATGCCTTGTTCAGGTATTGATTGGGCTGATCTTTTGCTGCGGTGCCGCCGTTTGGAAGGTCAACGATAGGGAGATTAAAACTGCTGTGCCTCTTACCTAGCATGGACCCTTTAGCTTCTAGCGCGACGACGTTCTCTTTCCCTCTCTCTTACTCTTCGTCTTTCTCTCAAGTCCTCTTCCCTGCACCTCAATTTCTTCCTTCGACATATTTGTAATGTTTCTCTAGCCCCACTAAGCTCATTGACAAGAGAACTCGTCCTCCACGACCTCGCACCTTCCATCAACCACGACAACAGCCATCGGCCCCTCCACCATGGAGCTCCACGCCGCCATCACCCGTCGCAGCACTCCACACTTCAACCCAACGTGCACCGACGCCCAATGGTACGCCTGCGACTCAAAGTCCGTTTCCAAGTTTGTGGGATGTTGCGCCGTCGACCCGTGCAATCTCAACAGCGGTTGTACGACCACGAACCTTCGACCCGTCGCGTTCAACTCATCGATCTACAATACCAATGAGTTCCCCCCGGACCCAGATTGCGGCGCTTCGTCCATCAAACCTTTCTCGTGCGTCAGCCCCGACCAGCTGGATACGTTCTGGGGTTGCTGCAAAAACTCGCCGTGTACCTCGGATCCGCCGAAGTGTAGTGATGATGACCTTATGCCGGCGTTTTTGAAGACTGAGCAGCAGTTCAGAGCGTACGCGAATGAGACGGTGAAGGATGCGACGGAGGGAGCGACGCAAAGTGCCAGTAGTAGCAGTGCAAGTAGTAGCAGTGCCAGTGCCAGTGCTATTACCAGCACTAGTGCCATTAACAGCGCCAGTGCCGCTGCCAGTGTTAGTGCTAGTGCTAATGGCAGTGGCAGTGGTGGTGGTGTGAGTACAGGAGCTATCGTCGGTGCTGCGGTGGGCGGTGCCGTCGCAATTGCTGTTATCGCTGCTGTCCTGATCTTCCTCCTGCGCAGGAAGAAGAAGGAGGGTAGCCAGGATGAAACGGGTGGTGGAAGTACGACTGAGTTCGTGGATTCAAAGCCAGGCCACCGGTCATCCATGCTTTCAGAAGGTGAAATTTCCCCCTTCCAATCCTCTCTTCAAATTGAGCGACATTAGACTGACTTCTAAGCAGCCCCGCCCAACTACGAATCCCCTCAACAAAGCCCCAATGCCTTCGGCCTCTCCCCCCACATGGGCTACGCGCAAAACTTCAAAGGCTATCAGCAAGTCGCCCAAGCACCCATGGAACTCCACGCCGAATCTTCGACGAATGTGACGCCGACTCAAGTCTACGCCGAGTTGCCAGCTGATGACCAGCCTGCGGTGGTGCCGGTGAAGGGTCAGCAGGCGGCCGAGATGGACAGTCTGGCGCCGTCACCGGGAGCTGCGGGACCGGCAGAGTTGGAAAGTCCGGCTTTGTCGCCGGCCCTAGTACAAAAGACGTCTGAGTGAAGGGAGACGTGGTGTTCGAAGGCACTGAAAATGAGATTGGGATGAACGGACTGTGGGATGTACTCGTGTAATAAGAGATGGGTGGGTTGGAGTCATTCTCAAAGATCCATGTCCAGATCATACTGGCTATTTCCAGTTGCGGTAGAGGCTTGATAAGCTCACCGAGATACTAAACAGCTAATGCAAACGAAACTATATGACCTCTATCTGCCATCATTGCTGTATTAACCTTGAACAAAGCAATACGAGTTTGTGACAACGCACCAAAACAGGAACCTAGAACAGACGCGTTGATTTTAGCTCTTATGCGCGAGATAGGAGGCTGGTCCCGAGTCGTACCACCCTAGAGGTGTAACCGGAGAACTTGTGGTGCTGGCTGACAGCATATCGCAAATGCGGGGGCGGCCACGGGGGGCTAGAAGTTATTTCGAGAGAGGGATAGCCAAACGTCATTCCATCTTCTTTCGCTCGATCCCTGTCGAAAGTCTCTCTATCTTTCTACTCCGCTATTCCTTCCGTCCCTAACACTACGCCCACTCTAACATCAACCACCAATCCATCGGTATCAATATCCTCGTCCTCGAATTATTCTTCTTCTTCTTCTACTGCTTAGTTATCCTCAACCACGCCAACACCACGACCAAATATCAACGAGTCACCGACATTCATTTCCAACCCATAACACCCAATCCAGCTAACCACAATACTGCATCCACTCCGAGCCCTCCTTCCTCAGCCTCAATCTCAGATCCTGATTACACACCGAAGCTGTTTGGATTCATCTTCGGGTCCCTCGTCGGATTGTTACTCGTAGTCCTCTTGCTGCGCAAAGTTTGGGAAAGGAGGTGGTTGAAATCTGTGTCGTTAGCTCTGACGCGTGTTGAAGCGGGGATGCAGGGTCGAGAGGAAGGAGATGGGGAAGTGGGAAAGGGTGTTCTTGTCCAAGCTGATGAGGGGATTATTTGGAGGGAGGTTGGGGGGAATGCGGTGGTCGAGATGGAGGGGAGGGGGTGAGGGGGGAATCTTGGAGGAGGTGGTGGGATTTGTGAGATGAAATGAATTTGAGAAAAAGCTGGGGGAAATGCATTGAAACTTGACGAAGAATGACGAAGAGACAACGCCAACGCAACGCAACGGAACGCAAGAAAAGAAGAAGAAAAACTATACAATCCTCCAACGCCCTCGCATAACTTCCTAATAAGTATGTAAGATAACATAAATTCATGTCTGAAGCGCAAAACGGAAAGTCCGAGCGCAAGCGATACCCAAGGCGTGAAATGTCGCCGATTAAGGTAATTAAGAGCGTTGTGGTCGATGCGTTTTCTCGGATTCTATGTATGATTGCGTAGCCTAATATATATCACCGTAGAACATTTTGCAGTCCTTGGTCGTAAAAAGGCTGGGAATAAGGACTTGAGGATTCCCGGAGGAATCCGTGATAGGTCGGAGAAGAGATTCGGGGGAGGGTTCAGGTACCCACAGAAGTGGCCGTGGCAGTGGCCGTGTTTCTATACGACGGGTTGTGTCGATGGGATGGATGAGTGAATCCGGTGGACTGGGTACCGTGATTCAAAATATTTATATTCGTTGCGTTGGCCTGGATTTTTCGTTTATTTGGTGTCTAATCTCTTGTTCACTGAGGCGTATGTTTCAGACGATCAACTCTTCGACGGCTATGGCACGAAGATGTTCGAGAATCGCATTTTATATCGTTTACAAATTGTTACTCTTGCAGATCTCCGTCGTGACAGGGCGTACAAGCTGACTGCTACTCCCGCGACGGTACGCAAACCCCTCACCCAGTCCTCACAACCCGAAGCTACACCGGCTAACGTAAAAACCAGGCATCGCTGCCAAAGACTCGAAGTACTACGCAGGTCGTGAACTCGTATCTTGTGGCAAAGGAGCCAACAACGATGTTGCGACAGAAAGCACAGTGAAACCCAACAAACTCGACCTAAGGCTTTATCGACATACGCGGACCCACTCACACCTTCGGCGGCCGCACTCGTAGATTCGTTCTATCTCCTCATATCAGCTCTGCAGTGGTCTCAGCTCCAGTCGTATGCCAGGGGTGGGGGGGGAGGTAGAAGGGGCCTATTTGGCACGACTCAGTTAGCAAACGGCCTGTATTCTGGTAGAGCAGTAAATGACAATGTGAAAGACTTCTGTAAGGCAGTTCTCTGTCCTTGTCCAAATCTAAAAGATCCACTGAGGAGAACGAAGCCTTGAGGCACACGTTTAGGATACAAGTACCCCTCATTTCATCCCCTTTGCTTCCCAGCCTCGATAACAATACTATCCGTTGGGATTTACTCACCTGGTATTGTTCCGGACCTGGTATACCTGGTATACTACCACTCTGGCTAGTAGTCGCCACATCCGCGAATTTCGCCTCCCATGCAATGAACCTTTCCTCGAACTTTTGCAATCCGAGCCGAAGCGCTTGACATATTTCTTTCTCCATAATTTGATCCGAGAAATCCCTAAACGTAACTTTCATATCGTCGTACAAATCGACCAACGGTGCGTCGATATCTATAGCTAGTCATGATCATTGCCATCAACGTCGGCCGAAGCTGTAGTGTTGGAACTTACTCATTTTAGACTGGAGGATGGGCGAATCACGCAGTTTGATTTGGACACTGTCTACTCTGACACGGAGTGCGCGTAAAGTTTTCTGTAGCAATTCGACGTCTGGCAATGTCACGGTCGAAGGCGGCACACACTCGGGCGGGCACACCAACTCTGCCGATTTACACGGCCCACAAGTCCTTTCATTATTACATCTTATCCGCCTCCGCCGACAGTTGAGACAAGCCTTTCAAGGACAGGTTAGACCAACCAAAAATGTGCCTGCAGAGCCAGTCTTACTTTTTTCGGCCGCGCTAGTCTTAGCCTTCGTCGTTTCGGATCCCTAAGATCCTTCACTATGCAATTGACGTTGTTGTGGTGATCTTTTAATAGTTTGTTGAGTATCCCAAGAGTTCTCTGGGTTGCACCAGTTGATTCGTCAGAGACCTGAGAACTCACGCTGCTTGCATGTGACGAGGCATCAGAGCCTGCGCGTGACCGGCTGCGTTTCGATTTCTGCCAAAACATGGCGCAAAGAGCAACGCAAAGGCGGAGGCAGGAAATTCCGAAAGATGTTGGATTTAAACTTTCAGTGAGCCAAACCCAAGGCTGCACATCGCCTGTCCGGTGAGAGTTGAACGCTGATTGCTAAGGCATCTCAGATTGTCCCGGAGGAAGCAGGCCCGTCCCGCAAGGCTATCTAGACATGCTGATTTGTCGTAAGCGATCCCGTGGCACTTGGAGATCCCTGTCTGTGGTGGCTGAGCCCAACCATAGCGAAGAATCTCGTATTGTGAAGCTTCAGAGAGCATTGCTGCTTACTGTTGCCTACACTAAGGTATGGATGCCTAGCATGTTCATTTCTATATGCGACCAGGCGCGACACGTATCAGTCCCTGATAGGTCTGGTTTCCGTAATTGTTGGTGGCTTAAATTAAGCAGCAGGGTAGTACTGTAAGTCGGAAAGTTCCCGGCGGTTCCTGAGGCCATGATACAATTTCCCATCCTCAACCAACTCTACAAAGATGTCGGCAGAAAAAGACAGTGAAAATTTTGTCCGATATGTCAATAGATCTCTCAACGAGGAAGAAGATTTCCATTTTCTTAGATTCGAGTTTCTTCAGCGAATGAACCTTGCGCAGTTGCAAGTAAAATTGGTCCGTATAAAAAGTCACATCCAAAAGGAGGGAAAGGCTCCTGCAGAGGAACTCGAGAAGTTGCAGTTAACGCTTCGTGAATATGGTAACTATGAGTACATTACTGTATGCTACAGGTACTAACAAGCTTTCAAGCAACGGCAATTCGCGACTATCGATATCTAAGGAGCCAAAAGAGCCTTGATAAGGATGAAACAACTGAACGGAAGCTTCTACTACGGCATTTCTTTCAGTCCGAGGATGACTTCAACGACCCTTTCCACTCGCACTATGCATTCTTTAAAGACGATGAAAACAAGATCGACCCTGTTCGCAAGGCATTAATGAGACATTTGCCTGCAGGACTGGCATTTTCGGACGAAGAGCGAAGGCGACGAAGCAGAGAGTACGCTGAAGGAAAACACCCGCTGCGAGTCTCGAAGTTCGTGGATAGGTTAGTACGGTTCATTGTGGCCGTCACAGGTGGCACCTTTCTGGTTGTTCCGATGATCATCATGACGCTGGACCCATCGCGGGCCAAAAGTTTAACGACTGTTTCAATAGCAGTTGTTTTCTTTGCGTTTGTTTTGTCCTTCGCAATTCGGGTTTCCAATGCCGAGACATTGATAGCAACAGCAACATATGCTGCGGTCCTCGTTGTTTTTGTCGGTACGAGCTCTGGTGCGAGCGCCACCTAAGGTCTCCTCTTGCACATCGATTATCTCATTGCAGAGCTGCTCGATATCTGTGTTAGCATCTTTGACGGACGAATAGTATCGCCAGGAAAGGGACAAGTCTATACTGGTATTGTCTACAACAGCGATTATGGTTGCTTTCATGGATTGGTGTACCGAAAGTGGTCTCGGCAACTAGTACGGAGGATGATTAGAACTTGTGCAATTGTGAATGGGCTCCCTACGCTTCTTCGTGCGAAAACTATAGTCACAGCTGTGACAACGCAAAGATGATGAAGGTGGAAAGTCGATGAGCTAGAGGGTGCTTGGAGGACCATCTAAATGTTGGATGCCGGCGACGTGGTCAGGTGACTGAGGACTATATAAGCTAGTCCGGCTCCCTGAGTTGGACCTCAATCAATCAATCACTTACTTCTGCCACTTAGCGTTAACCTAAAATAACTCTAAACACGCTGACCAGCATCTCTAGCTGGCAATGCCGTTGATGGCACTTTCAAACTAATGGCCGTCTGATTTATATTCCACCTTAGGTGTACTCACCACTATCAGTAGGACTCTTAGTAGCTTGTTTAAGAACCATGTTAATTAGAAAAAGAAAATAAGCCTTTAGGAAATTGAATATAGCTTTAATACAAGGGGATATTAAGCAATAGGAAGGCTTTAATAAAAGATAAAAAGTGTTCCAAAGGTAGAAGAGCGGACCAATTGACATGACTGAACTCTCTAACACGCTAACTCAGATATAGTAAAGCGTGCCTTTTCCCCTCACGCGCTTCTCGGCGTGGCGTGGGGGAACAACAGGTATTGCCCGTTCATAAACGATATCTCGTCCACCATCTCCATCATCACATATTCATGGATTCCGTACTCTCGCCATGGTTACAACATGTCTTTCTATCCTCTCTGTCCTCAACGACGATGTCTTGGCCCGAAACCAGAGGCACGGTCCGCGCTACGGATGAAGGCGGAGTGCTACCAGACGATCCAGGCGAAGACCCGAGATTTCGCAAACTAGTCGAAGGCATTCTTTTTGGAAGACGATTTGTTCTGACGTACAATGTTGCGCTTTTGGGTGTATTGGTAGTATTTACGGCGTGGCACTGGGGCGAGAAATTTACTTTGAGGCGAAAGAGGAGGGATGCCAGGAGGAAAGAAGGAGAAGATGAGGGATTCGATGAAGTATGGTCGAGCTCGAGCAGTGCGATAGAAGGGAGTTCGACACCTCCAGATGCATCCGGCAAGAAGATTGATGAAGCGGATGCGACGAGTCCACTTCTCACTTCAACCAACACAACTACCAAACCAAAACGTCTCGGGCTGTGGAAGCCATACTATCTTCTCAAAGCCTAGCTCCAATACCAACCCAAACCTATTCCTATAATCAACAAAACACTACCCACAAACGCCATCTCGCTTTTCGTACTCACTTACATCGGCCTGAACATCTTCTACAACTTCTACAACATGCCCATGGATATCCAATACGTCTTCGTCTTCGCCGACCGCTGCGGCCTCATATTCTCCGCAAACCTACCCATATTGTACCTCCTAGCGGCGAAGAACCAGCCCATCAAGTTCCTGACGGGATACTCGTATGAGAGTCTAAACATCTTCCACCGCAGAGTCGGCGAGCTGATGTGTTTCGAAGCCCTCCTCCATTTCCTAGGCATGTTTTTCGTCTAGTACGGACTACTCCAGCGTCTCGATTTCACACTCGCAAGATTCATCTTCAACATACTCGTGCTCCTAGGCCTCGGAACTTTCCTCTCGTACGAAGCAATATATTTCACCTCCTTGGGAAGCTTCCGACAAAGGATGTACGAAATCTTCCTCATCACACACATCCTTCTGCAAAACGCCAGGCCAGACTTCCTCTGGTTCCACTACCACACCTCTCGTCCCTACGTCGGCATCTCCCTCGCAATCTTCCTCATCGATCGCCTCGTCTACCGCCTCTGGCTCAAATCGACATCGCACCCCGCGACACTCACAGTCCTTGACGACGACGAAACGCTCCTACTCTCCGCGAACTGAAACACCTCGCCTCGCAAACCCGCCCTCATGCCACGGAACATGAAAAATGGTTGGAAACCAAATGACCACATCTTCATCAGCATCCCCGCACTCTCGCAAAAATACGCTATCCAAGCCCAACCCTTCACCATATTTTCCGCAGCCCCGACGACCACTACGGAGAGTGATGACGACGAGCATGCGTGGTTCTCGCTCCTTATTCGCGCACAAGCTACATCGGGCTTTACGCGCACGCTCCTCGATTACGCAAGGACACATCGCCAAACACGCATCCGTCTCGATGGACCTTATGGCTCTTCTCACGCCCTCGACGTCCTTTCTTCCTCGGACACTGCGATCGTGGTGGCCGGTGGATCTGGCATCGCGGTCGCGTATCCGCTGCTATACGCGCTCTTGCAACCTTTGTCCCGTGATCTAGAGACTGCCTTGTCGAAAAAGAGTACGAAGAAAGTGAAGTTGATGTGGATCGTTCACTCAGCTTCGCATCGGGAATGGTTACCCCACGACAAGATAAAAGAGCTGCAAGATTGGGGCTTGGAGATCCTTATCCCCATGCCAACGGAGGTCGCTGGTCGACCCGACGTTCCCCTATCCCTTGGGAAATGGGCAGATGATAGTGGGGAGACGGGCGTTGTGGTCAGTGGACCGGATACGTTGGTACGAGATGTGCGGAATACCTGCGCTGGTCTCATCGCCCAGGGCGAGGATGTGAGGGTCCAGGTGGAGAAGTTTGGATGGTGAGGAAACGCCATCAAACCCATACAACGCTTTAGACACAAAACGTCGTACAAGCATGTATCTAGATGAGGTCGAAGTAAAGTTACGCGGCTAAAACAGCATTGCATATTTCCCCCACAGATACACCGATACACCACCTTTTGTTACATTGCGGTACGAACACCGCATGATCTCGTCTCGTCCCGAGCCGTTTGTGTATCGTGCATCGTGTGTTCTGGAATTTTTTTGACATATGCATGATACTGCGACTACTCAAGACGATCGCGTACAGCTCGCTCTAAATCGGTGAATGCTACCTTAGAGTGTGGGACGTTGCACCGCGTCTTTGGACTGAATGGCGTGGCCGTTGTGTAATAATAAGTAAGGGGTTGGTTTGTATGACGGCGGACGACATGATGACTTGTATGATGTAGTGCTACAGTTATGAACACTTAGGATTATTTGGATTGTAACTTTTCTCAAGCTTCAAACTAAGGCAGTGAGGCTTCATTATTCAGAAGCCTACCCTATCGATATTATCCCCAACGCCCAACACACCACCACCCATCATATCATACTAGTACATCCATCTCCCACAACCCCGCATATCATCCTACTGCTTCACACCACCCTCATTCTTCTTCGCACCCACGCTCTCGCCGCCCTTCTTCGTAGTATCCGTAACGAAATTGCCAGCAGCTATATCACATCACGCTCAAGTTAGCTCCCTTGTCACCTTTTCCATGCCTTCCTTTCCTCCATCATCATGGACTTAACGTACATTTCGTAGTATCTCCTACACCACTGGTGACACCTGTCACAGTATCTCCGACGCCCTTTCCAAGTCCCGATACGGTATTGCCGACCGTGTTGGCGACGCCACCGACGCCTTTGCCTACGGTGTCTGTGGCGGAGCCGAGTGTGTTTCCTACGGTGGTGTTAGGGCTGTGGGATTTGTGGGGTTTATGAGAGCGCTGTCGAGTCGGATCGAGTCAAAGGAAGAGGTCGAGGTGTTTGAGGAGGCGAGGGGGGAGAGGGAAGGAGCGTACCGAGACCGCTGGCTGCGGTGCCGAAGAAGCCTGTTCGGATCAGTCCTTAGAGCAAGGAAAGGAAAGGAGAGTAAAAGTGAGGGAGAGAAAATGCTCGAAACACAGCATTTAACGAGAGGAGAAATGATGGGATGGGGTAGTAAAAGAAATAAACGCAAAGGGGTGAGGGATAACATACCCTTGGACTGCTCTTGGTTCTGGTCAGACATGATGCGTGTATTCTTCGACTATCAAGATGCCGTAAATTCTCAAGATGGGAAAGTTCCTTGTATCGGACTTTGAATAGCGGGAAGTATTTTGCTGGAAAGCAGAGAGAGGAGGAACGGGTCATAAGCCACTGTCGTAGTGGTACATATATCTTACAGTACGTCCTCGCACGTACCCTATGACGTAAGGTGGCACCGTAGTGGACCCCTCCCTCAGCGGCATCCCATCGAGACCACTAACTTCTAAGCACTTTATGAGTGGCATTTTCGTATTGTAGTATGACGTAGCTCCCCCTCCACCCCTCCACATCCTCATGAACTACCATGGTACTCAAACTACAGGCCGCACTCAGCTATCGCAACAGCGAATGACGGCATGGATCACGGTGCGTGCTTACCCAGCCATAACATAATCTACAGGGAAGATAGCTCTGCCTCTCTTAAACTATGTTTTGTATCGGCGAGGTCTGCTGGGTGAGGCAGGCTACCACAGCGATTGATAAAATTCGCCGCACACCTCACACAGTCTCACCAAATTCTTACGACTATACAACGACGATAAAATTCCGTTTAAAGCTACAAAAACATAGAGTCATATAGCTAAGTCTGCTGCCCTATAAACGAAGAAAAAAATACCAAAAATGCTTTGTTGTGTAGAAGAAATGATCAAGAATGAGCCCCTGCCAACCTACATTCACCTTCCGCCCTTTGAACGTGCGATAACTACTACCTCTAAAGCAAACAACATTAACAACACGACACACATCGTTACTACACAAACTACACCATGCCTACCCTCTACCAGCCCAAGATGCTAAAGCGCGCCGTCGCTGACCCTAAGTAAGAAACATCTTCGCAAGCCCCTATGCGCCTAGTTAATAAAAACAGCGCCCTCACCGCTGATCTAGCCCACCTCGTCGTCCGCGCATCTAAGAAAGGCGGCAAGAAAGGTAGCAAGAAGGGCAAGAAGGCCAAGGTTAAGGGCGGCACCATCGTTGGAGTCATCACCGCCATCGTCGCTATTATTATTATCGTTATTATCATTGCTATCATCTCCTTCCTCGTCAAGAGGAACCGGAAGAAGAGGGCTATCAGCGCCCACGAAGCGGAGCCAACGACCTGTTAATAGCGGGGAAGGGCAAAAGCGTACGTCTATAACGGATACATTGGATTGGACGTTCATAGTCTGAACGTGTTCGATACCCTAGGTGAGAAGACGCCGTTCACTACTTCTCATGCTCGGTCTCCGTCACTTCATTATCACCATGGCTTTTCTATTCCAAATATACGCCACTAGTAAACATATATGAAGTTATCACATTTCATTCCGGATTAAAACAAACTATTCAGACACACACAGAGAAATTCTACACAGGATAGCCCAACCAAATCACCATCACCATCACCATCGCCAAAAGAGAAAGAGCCCTATCAATCATGCCGAAGCAATTTCCATCCATGCCGTGCCGTGCCCCCAACCCAAGGCTCACAAGGACAGATGGGAAAGATTCCACCTCTTCATGCCATCCATACCATCACTCTTGCAGCACAGTTGCAGAATAGACACCCTAACATGGAAAGAAAAATTAAACGGAAAACAGACCTGGCGAGAGTGAGAAAACACGGATTTTGATAGGACATACTCATTTCCACACAGGTATCCCTCGTCCTGCCCCTCTTCTCTCATCTCGAAGTCAATGGAAAAATCCGCCTGCTACCAGCCCTCTATAACTCGATCGAATAGGCAGTCCTTAAAAACACAAGGTGATGAAGGGAAGAAAGGGAAGAAGAGAAGAAAAAGGTGAAAGCAAATTTAGTACTCAGTGCCCTAACGCCACCATCACACTCAGTAGAAGAGTGCTGGCGGGGGGCAAGTGAATGGCGTGCAAGACAGATGAAGCCCCAACAAAAACCCGCAAACATGATCCGTGAACGCCTGTGCCTGTAGAGCCCCCCGCAAGAAGCGCATGCATGAAGCTGGTGGGTGGAAACAGGTCGGAAAGCAATAACGGTTTGCTCTCCAGTCTAAGAAGCACCGCCGACCTGCGACAAGAAGGACTTTTGGATGGAAATGCCGAATTAAAGAAACCCCACGGAATGCAATGCAATGCGTGCAGATGATACCCCATCTATGCAAACACCTATTAGATTACCGCGTACGGCGTCGTCTATAGATGTGACGGCGCACGCTCAAGGGACCAAGCAAAATGAATTAGGGTCGGTAATCACTCGGTCGATTTGCCTTCAACAGCTGGCGACTTCGACCGAGACAAGGCGGCTTTCGACTGGGGAGGCGATCCGGCTGTGGAGGGTGGGGAGCCAACTTCACCGGCACCTTCGTTGTTGTCTAGGCTCATAAGCGCACTATTGCCGTTAGCCTAAAGTCAATGGCAATGTGGGAATAGGGGCAATGTGGGAATAGGGGCAATGTGGGAATAGGGGCAATGTGGGAATAGGGGCAATGTGGGAATAGGGGCAATGTGGGAATAGGGGCAATGTGGGAATAGGGGCAATGTGGCAATAGGGGCGGCGTGGCAATAGGGAAGCGTGACAACAAGGGCGGCGCGGGAATAGAAGCAACGTGGGAATAAAGAATAGGAAGTTGTCTTACCTGAAAGAGTTCGCATTGGTGGGCTCCTTCTCCTTCTGCACTGGAGGAGTACCCGTCCGTGAAGAGGCACCAGATTCATCACCGCGGCCCATGAGAGCACCACCGGGACCAAGTCCACGACGTCCGCTACCGCTACGGCTGCCGAGCATAGACGGGCCAAGCGTACCACCAGTGTTTCGTCCAGAGGCACCCTTGGATAATTTTCGAAGGTCGTCCATTTGCACACGGCCAGTAGGGAAGTCTTGAGGCGGCAGCATTCCACCTCCAGAGAAGGAGCGAGCATCACCACGACCCATGTGAGCACGAGGACCTCCGCGCGTGTTGTTGCGTGCGCGCTCCAGTTCAGCTTGTTGCTGTTGAGCAGCAGCCTGCTGGTGAATCTCCTGGAGCGTCATGGGGCCCTTTCCAGCATCCTTCGACACCCAGTTTGAGCGTCGGAGGTCGCACAAGTCCATGAGCATAAACTTCAGACGGCTGTTCAGACCCTCCATGTTCATGATCTTCTCGATCCGCTGGAAGTAGACGTCGAGCATCTTAGGTCCGGCGTCCAGCATCTTAGGTCCGGCGTCCGCAGTATACATCGTGCCACCGACTGTGCGTAGAAGCTTCGTCAATGACTCAACAGCTGACTCGTCTGGAAGGCCTTCGAAGTCGAGGAGCTTGAGAACACACTCATGCATGATACGGAGCGTCAACATGTTCAGTTTGTACAGTTCTCCGATGAACTGAATCAGACCAAGACCACGTCGCTTGGCGGCAGCTGCGATGTAGTAATCCTCGGAGAGTAGGACAGCTTCGCCGGATTGTCCTTCGGGCTTTTCGGGTAGGTTGATCTCCCAACCCTTCTCGAATTCTTCTTGGCAGCGATTGAGGAGGTATTTACGGAAGAGAGCACCACCGACGACAGGGTTACCATGCTTGTCGCGAACGTTTTCATCCTTGATATCAGTGCTCATGGTGTTGAGCATGTGCGCACAGAACTTGGCGTACATTGAGGACCAATGTTGCTCGTCGCAGGCCTTTTCGAAAGTCAACTGGATGACTTGGCGGAGGGTGCGACCATCCTGCTCGTTCTTGCTTTGTCCAGCAATCTCGAGGATTTGATCGGCGATCTTGTCAAATTTCTCGGGAGTCATCTTGTTCAGAGCTGCTTTGACCTTGCGCTGGACCATATCGGGAGCCATGTGACCCGCAGCAGCTTGGGCAGCTGCCATTTGGGTTCGGCTCATAGGCTGCCAACCAGTTGACGAACGTTCAAGGTCCTTGATCTGCATGCCAGCGGTCAAAGGCATAGCCTTTTCATCCTTGTTGTTGTACGCAGGCTTGTCGCCGCCACGACGGCTACCCCTACCACGAGAGCTGCCGACACGAGGAGAGTTGGGTCCAGTTTGAGCTCCCATGTTTTGGAAGGAGGAAGTACGGGTCATTTGCACAGGGAAGGCGCCAGGGCCACCGGCACGACCGGCACCGAATTGCGCCAGAGGAGTCGGCATTGCGCTGCCGCGTGAGTGTCGGAATCGCTCCTCGGAAGTAGTGCCAGGTGGCAGCGTCCGTCCAACGGTGGGGAAACTGCCTTGGAAGCTGCCCATGGCGCCAAGGCCACCACTGCGGGAGGGTTGACGACCTCCCATCGAGGGCGTGCGAGCCGATTGGGGACGAGCAGAGTCAGTGTCGCCAACGGTCTCCTTGAGCTTCAAATCCCAATCGACGCTAGGCTTCTCCTTGAACACGGTCTTGAACTGAAGCAAGAAGCTCATGTCATACGGACGACCCTTCCCACCTTTGCCGCCCTGGTTCAAAGCCGGGTTCGGAGAACGAACGCCTTCGGGATAGTTGACCTCGTTCTTGACGGCTAGGAAACGTGCGCTCTTGAGTGATGTCATGCCAGCGGTGGGTTGAGCTGGTTCGACGGTCTTCGTTGTCTCCAATTTGAGCGGCTGTGGCTTAACCTTGGCCGTAGTAGACTTGGGTTGGGTTGGGGGTGTGCTGACAGGCTCTGTTACAGGAGGTGTCGAGGCGCCACTATCCTGGCCGGTACCAGGGCCAAACTGCGTATTCTTCTTCAAGCCGGCAAACAGCTTGGCGGCTTCGTTGTCGGTTCCTTGTGAGCGCTTGGCCTCAAGCTCTTCTGCTTCGCGTTCAGCAGCCTTGAGGCGCTCGTCAGCCTCCTTTGCCTCCTGGGCAGCCTTTTCGGCGTCCTTGATCCTCTTCTGCTCTTGGAACGCCTTCTCCCTAGCCTCTTCCTCGGCTGCTTCCCTCTCCATCTCTTCAATAATTCGCTCCATCTCTTCGTCGTCCAGGCGCTTCTTTTCAGCCGCTTCTTCTGCAGCCTTCTTAGCAGCTTCCGCATCAGACTTCTCCTTTGCAGCCTTCTCAGCCTCCTCTTTAGCGGCCTGCTCTTCCTTCTCCTTCTGTGCAACGGCTGCAGCTTCGTCCTCCTTAACCTTCTTCTCATCCGCCTCCTTTTGAGCCTTCTCAGCCTCGAGTTGCTTCTTGAATTGAGATACAAATTCAGCCTTCTTCTCCGAATCCGTCTTGGTGGCAATGCTCTCGGCACGGCTGTGAGTCGACTCGGGTCGCGGGGGTGGTGTGGGGGTGGCGACAATGGCCGGAGACTTGGGCTGAACAGTGACCGCGGCTGGGGCAGGCGGTGCGGGAGATGCGGGCTTCTTGTCACTCTTGAAATCCACAACCTTTCCATCACTGGTCTTGATCTAAACGAACGTTAGCAGAAGTTGTACACATGGAGTCTGGATGCGGTTACGTACTATGATCGCCTTGCTCTTCGTCTTGGAGGGGATCGCAAAGTTCGATGAGCTCGGTCCCGGGCTGGCGGCGGACGCGACACTCGGGGTGTGAGCGTGTGAGGCGTTGACGTTCGTCATGGCGGGAGTGCTCGGCTGAGCCACAGCCGACTGGGGGCGAGACTCCGACATGTTGGAGTTCGAGCGGGCCATACCTTGCGCCTGAGGGGGAGCGCCACCATAAGGCATTTGGTAGTGGCCACGAGGAGAAGGCGGGATGCCTCCAGGAGCATACATTGACTGGCCCATACCACCGTATGGTTGAGGGTAGCTCTGGCCATAATACTGCCCATATGGGTCGCTGCCCATCTGCTGGGGCATGTAGTTCATCTGGTCGAGTTGCGTTAGAAATGTTCTGGCGCTTTGGCAGAAATGAAAAGGCGGATCAATCGTGTCCGTATAAGCATATGGCGAGTTTCGACGCAAGGGCTGCGAAACTGCCAGCTCGACAGGGGTAGATAGAGAGGAATGTCGCCTCGAAGTTGCGCTCGCAGACGGAGTCGACTTGCGCAACTCGGGGACGACGAGGGGTGTAGAACGATTGAGATTTATACGAACTTGTTGGTATTGTTGCCCAGGGTAATAGGGCATGCCGGGCTGTGCGGCCATTTGCTGCTGATGCATGACAGCAGGTGTGATGGCGGGGCTTCGGTTCTGTCGGAACGGAGAGTTGGGGTGGTGCATGCCAGGTTGAAAATTGGGAGGCATAGGACCGCGCGGTGGATTGTTCATGGTGCGATACTGGGGTTGAGGAGAAGGATGTCCCATTTGCGGATATCCTCCTTGGAAACCTCCACGTCCGCGTCCGCTATTGTTGGGTGGGTAACCGCGGTTGCTTTCACTGTGAGTTGACTGGTTGGAGCCTTGGCGGAAGTGAGCCTGCGATTGTGGGTGTTGTTGAGGAGGCATGGACATCGGTCGGTTCTGCTTTTTGTTTGAGTGAGAAGAATGTTTTAAGGTGCCAAGACCCAACGTGTGAAAACTTACGTTTGACTCTGCGCTGTCGCTGCCACCGCCAAACACGAGACCCGGGCGAGTTGGCAGTGTGTCAGGCTTTCCCCCGCTCGCAATGGGCGTGGGAATGGGTGACGGTGAATGTGCGGGCGAGTTGATGCGCGGGTTCTGCGCCTGCGGGTTGAGGTTTTGTGGTTGGTGTGGCGCGGAGTGTGAAGGCGCAGGCGAACCGGCGAGCGAGCCAAATGTGAGGTTGGAGGGCGCGCGGCTGCTCACGACAGGGCCACCGTTGGGGATGTAGCCGCTCGTGCCTGCGGCGCTGATGGTGACCGAAGACTTGCGGCTGTGGTCGCCATTCGCACCGCTGCTGGTCACGATGGCCGGACCCATGGCCGGGACTGCGGGCTTGATTGGATTGCTGCCGTTCACAGGCGAGATTGATGAGCTCTTGCCATGCTGGCCCACAACCACGGGCGCTGCACTGGATGCGATCGAGGGAGAAGTCTTCGAGTTCGCAGCAGAGACAGCGGGCGTGGAAGTGGCAATCGGCGGGTTCTGCGCGTTGGAGATGGAAGCACTCATTTATCGGGTGTTGGGTGGGTAAGCCTGGGAGTGGAGTGCGTGGGCGTGTGGCGGGCGCGGCCGTAGGTGAGAGGGCGTGTCGTCGTCGAGAGCGAGGAGCGCAAAGGAACGGTCGCTGATCTTAGATCCGTGGGCGCCAGGCGTGGAGTGCAGTGGTTGTATTAGGTCTGCTGAGCGCGCGACTCGATGCAGAAAGAAGTGGAGAGGAAAGGAGAGAAGAGACTGCTCCTAGAAAAAAAGGGCGACCGGGCTGGCTGTCCACTGCGGAAGTGAAGCCGGCTGCAACTGGTGCCTTGGGGACGGATTTCAACAGAGGAAACCTGTGAAATACAAAGCAAGCGCCTACAGTAAGTGAGGCCGCTGCGGGATGGGGTGATGGGTGTCTTCTGATGAAAGATGGAGAGAGAGAGGGTGAAGGGGAGATGCGACAAATTTACTTGGGCTCGCTTCGACGGCAGGGGTGATTGTCACGTGCCCGCGGAACGCCCTACCACATGTGCAGATATATGTATATGTGCTTACTGCGCGCTGCTCTGCCTGCTTGCTCTGGTTTCACGAGACTATCACCGTCATCATTTGCACGTTCCCGGGGAAGAAACCGTACGATGCAAATAGTGTGAATACAGCATCTCCTGGTACTATCTATGTACGTACGTGTGCCAGGTTTGCATTTGAAAGAAAGGAAACCTGACAACACTCCCCTCACCTGAGTCACCTCTGCAGCCGTTATGTGAGTCTGCGCTCCAAGACGGGCTGTGCCAGGAGGGATGACTGCTGTTTTTTGTGGACAACCCCCTTTATATTGAATCTCATAAGGTACTCGCAACGTCAACAATTTACGAGGCACCGTGCGAGCAAACACGTTGAGCGTCGCAGTGATCTGTTTCTGCCCTGTGTATGCATGCAATTCGCCTGTACCAGGCTCATGGGAGTGCCCATCTCAAACAGTTGCGCTGTATCAGACGTCGCGACGAGTGACAACGTCAGACAAAGTTCAAAGCCTCTTTGAGCGAGCACTCCCATATCGCCGAGCACAACGATGCTAGAAGGTTCCTTTCTCTTCTCCAGAGCTACAGAGCAGAGCTTTGAGACGACGCGCAGTTGAATGCACTATGACGACGGGCGCGACTGTTGGCCTTCATCTTCTTTTCATGTCCGCTTAACTCCGCCAATTGCGTTCCTGGGGCGGTGGATTCGGAGCAATCTGCCCGATTGCTCTTCCGTCGCCACAATCTATCTTATGGACTCCTACAAGACGTATATGGTGTGGCGCAAGTCCACGACGGTCGACGACATGAGTGAAGACATTTGAACAAAACGAGACCGCCTGTGAAGCCCCGGACTGATACATGTTCTGGTATGAAGAGTGGAGCAGCAATACTTCTACCACCTACCACAGTAGTCTTCTACTGGCTTACATAGCCTCTATTCTATGGAATCGTGCCTTTCACGTGCGTCCACGTGCCTTTCACTTTGTTGCCAAAAGCGCCCCTCGCCTCCAGCGACCTTTGTATTCAGAGCCATGTCCCCTCCCATCATTCATCATGACTCATTTCCACCTGCACCTCCTGTAGCACAGCGGCCGCTACTCCCTGGAGTGCCGTGGGAGCAATGCCGCAACCGTTGGTTCACGACGCGTCTCGTAGGTAGAAAACCGTCGGTCAGATTGGTTACCCCAGGATGAAGCTGGCCGGAAGACAGCCCTTCCAGCCCGCGTGCGACTCCAAACCTGTCGCGACTCGCGAAACAAGGCACACAGCAGTGTTCTGCAGCGAACTATCAGGCATACGGATGCGAGATGGCTGCGCATGCATGGGTTGCGGTGCAGCTGAGTCGTCCAAAGGTCGACGGCTGTGACTGAAATTCGAGCGAGGGGATGCGGAAGGTGGATGTCGGCGGGGAGGCGTGCATCTTATCCATCCGCGAGTTCAACGGTGACTGCGGGCTGTCCATCGTTCGGAGAGAAGTATCCCGTGAGAAAGTGTACAGCATCCTCCATGCGACCCACTGAAGATGCGATGCCGGGAGGCTGGAGCATGCGCGCTCAAAGCTCGCCGCTTTTCCACTGCCCAGCATCAAGGTTCTCCTGGTCTCGCGTACTCTCAGCACACTGAAAGCCAGTGTGTTGGGCCGGTGTATCTTTCTCCATCACGAGTGGCCGATAGGCGGAACAAGAAATTCCCCTCTGAACACCCTCCGAAACCCCGAAACTCATGGGCAAGAATCCACCTACTGTACGGAGCAGGGTCCCAGACAACACGAATTCCACTAAGCCTTCTCTTCACCGAAATCCCATCCCTAAACCTCGTCGTCAACCGCCGATCTCTCAAGAGGGAGCAACAATAATACGTACCGTCGATGCCCGAGGCCTCATTGGGTTCAAGCTTCGGGGATCAACACCCTGCCACGCCTGCAACGCCTGCAGAACTGCTGAACAACACAAACACACTCGGGCACTAACACCTGGGCAGCGCCTTTAACGCCTTTTGCTCCTCATCAGCCCACACAAGACGATCGGGCCGCAAGGGCAAAGCGGCAGGTCAAAGTGAATTGCAACATCATCTCCCACATGCCGACCGCATTGCTTTTGCTGGACCACCACGGAAAAGGAAGTCGCATAGAGATAAGAGAGAGGCAGCAGGCATCCTCGCTGTCGAGAGTTCCAGCACATCTTGTCTTCTTCGCCCCGCGTTGAACATTGCAGCGAGTCGTCCTAGTCGTCTTGTTCGCATGACTTCTGCTGCCTGAGTATTGCTGACTGCGCATGTGGCATGTGAAGGAAACCGCTTACACGTGATCTCGTATTAGCCCGAGCATCCGGCCAATCAGACAAATGCGCCGTCTTTAGCATTCACTCCGTTCCCAAACAGGCAACTGCATCTCGCAACGGTCGACATGGAAAAGCGCACCAATCGCAATGCCGGAAAGCTCACACGAAGCAGCGGCAGTACATCCCTCACACACGACTTGCAAGGCGTGCCCTCTCGGACCTGACCCCACGAAACCCAATGTCTCTCATGTCATCTCACCTTTCCGCGCGAAGGATCGCAAATGTCCGCTGATGCGAGCACTTCTTCCGGCGCGGACCCTTCCATCTCGGTCTCATCTTACTCTCACGTCAGGGACGCCTACCTACGGATGTGGGACAATAGATAATGGCACTTCGATAGGAACGACGTTCCGATGAGCCTCTTCGAATGCATGAAGCCATGCACGTACCTGTACTGTACAGTAAGTAGTCAGCTGTAAGGTAGGTTTAGCCGTAGCCACAGAGGCCCCATGTACCTGCACTGCACAACAACACGGACAATTAGCTTATCGAACGCCATCGCCTAACCTCCGGTCACATATATGCATACTGTACAGGCGGTAGTCTAGTCCAATACGATAGCCGCTCTCCAGAATGCGAACACCATCGTAGGTGGCTGCGGCGGGTTCCGCGCGCAAAAGCAGCAGTAGAAAATACGAGCCATGCACTCCACAGCACATTACCGTGGGAGACGAGGGTGTACAAGCACAGACCTTCGCGACTGCTTCAGCTTTTGCTTTCACGCCCCGCCGCTGCTTTCTTGCATGCTCGATCGGATGAAGCTCGCAGGTCCAGGGGTTGGACAGAAGTTGACCTCAGCGTTGAGCTTACTTTGTCTTGTCGTTGTATACATGGCAGATGGTACAGCTTGCGGCTGACCCCACTACCCGCTTCGACCTTCATCCCCCCTGTGGTCCTTACATAATATCAAGAGGCGCCGGGAAACACTAGAACAACGCACCGAAAGCCAATATCACCTTGGGAAATCAGGTACAATCCGCAGCGTATCGACCCAAACCTTGTCGCCCTGTACGCAGACCGATGGGTATGTGAGAAACAAGCCAACACCATGTCCCAAACTTCCTCTCCCTCTTTCCAGAGTCTTCTCGAAGCCGGTTGGAAGAAAGCAGCATCGTCGACATCAGCCAGCAAGGATCGCAAGCATGCAGCTACCAGGCGAACTATCATCCAATTCGTGTCCGGAAGAATAATGCCCAGGCTCCGGTATACAGCCTAAGATCTGCAGCAAGGCCCTTGACCTCCAACGATGACCAAATACCAAAGGGAAATCATCCGCGGCTCTCATACCCCAGACTTCTCCACCACTCATTCAACCCACACCACCCGCTCTCGCATACCTCCCATGTTCTTTGTCCTGCCCTGCTTATACAGCACGAAGCAGACCAGTACGTTCAGTGCATGAAGCTAAGCATTGACGCAGCATAGCGTCCACGCCAGCGCAATCTATCAAGAGCAATCTATCAGAAGATCATCAATCTGGGCCCTTGCCAACCGCAGCCGCTCGCAATCTATGCACCTCAATAACTCTAACCAACTCTAAAAACCATTGCACGGATCATTCGAACGCATCAGTCATGTGCCCCATACTCCCCCGCATAAATTGTACCAAAGAACACACCCCTGGTAAATGTAGGAACCCACAAGGAAGTTTAAATATCTTCCCCTCATACATACCATCCCCCTTTCCCCGCAAAAGCGGCTCTCAAATGTCCGGTACCATACCCTGCCTGTACTGTATACCCGTACCCGACCCACGAAGCTACCGTACCTCAGACTAGCAAGCCTTCCAAGCTTTTCTTCTTCTTCGACTTTATCCGAACATGCAAGCACCCACATAACTGCAACCCCAGGGTCGAAACGCACGATAAATGAATCGAAGCCTGCAAGGAAGCTTCTATTCCTCCTTCCCTTCCCGCCCTGGCAAAAGCACACCCCGTCAGCAGGAGCAGGAGCATGGCTGCATAGCATAGCCAGCAAATGACAATTTTTGTGTTCCTGCGCGCGTTGCGACGAAAGATGCCGAAGGGGAGGATGCCAGTGGCATCTGGGGTAATGTGGAGAGCATAAATTGCGGTGCCTGGAGCCGGAGCTGGGACCTGGGGTGGGTGGGGTGAGGGAATGGGTCGCGTATGGGGTCATGTGCGGAGGAAAAGGTAATGAGGAATTGATTGAGGGAAGATCCTTCTTTTTTTCTTTTCTCCTTGGTGCAGGAACGAGATGTGGATGCGGGGAGAGGCTGTGGGGTGCGTTTTTTTATGGGTTTGCTTTTGGCTGGCTTCGTGCATGGAGAAGTCAGGTGCGGTGGGTGATACTGCGTGGAATGTTCGGAGCATGAGGGAGGGGGTGATGTGGATGCCGTGGATAGCCTATGGGTTTGGACTCAGACTTGCATCTGGACTTTCGTTTTGTTCAGTCTAGTTAGTAGTCAGGAACAGCGAAACTCTCCAGTAACGTCGAGTGCACGCAACAATGCAATGTTCAAGCCACCGGTACATGGCCATCCCCACCCAAACTTGCCACAAACCCATCATCTCAATACCTCATGCAAACATCAATCCCTCAATCCAATCCACTCCTCCCATGTACTCGTGCCTTTCTTCCCACATACCTAACCGCCCATCAATAGCGCTAACACGCACCGATCTACATAGCTATTATACCGTACCACCGTACCCTACCAAGCCATGCCAGTCCAAGACATGGCTATGACATGACATGACATGACATACCAGTGACACCACAGCCGATTATCCCCGGGCTTGCGGCTCTTCCCCTTCCCGTCCTTTGTACCCGTGCATGTAGCGCCGTCCGAAGCTCGCACTACATACAGTACATGGTAACTCAACTCTACGTGACTCGACTCGCTTACACCACGCAGGCGCTTCGGAGAGGTACTGTCGTGCGAGCTTCGCTTGGATATTAAGGTACGGTACATACACACATACATACACATATATATCATTACCTAGTATTCGAGGTGCTACATACGGGGTGGCTAAGTATGTCTTCGTTTTCTCTTGCTCGTGTTCGTGCCGTTGGGCCCCGAGACTCGAGCGAGAGCGAGAGCGGGAGTAGGGACGTGCATGCATGAAAGGTGATTTCCTTTTTTTAATCTTCCGGCTGCTAAAAGAGCGCTTGTTGGCTGGGGATAATGTATGTACTGTGCCGCCTCTACGCGCGCTGTGCTGCACCGCGCCGCACGCAGGCACGGAGTATCGATTCTCGTTGACATAGGAGAGAATGTATCGGGTATCTTGCATGTTTTGCCGTCGGTACATCGTATCAAAGGCACACATAAAAGGCCCGGAGCAATCACAATGTGGAGTGGGGCACTGTTCAAGTCACGTCATGTCCTGTCCCGGAATGGCAAAATAGATATTTGCTTTTTTTAGCGGCAGGTACAGTAGTAGTGTAGAAAAGTGGTATTGCGGGGGTATCATTACTTCGTATTTATCTTTTCGTTTCGGGAATTTTTCTACAGCGAACAAAAGAAGCAAAGCAAGCAAGCGTTCGTCAGTAGAGTAGATAGATAGCGGTAGCTAGGCAAAAGGTAAAATCAAAGCAGTTGGTATCCAAAACGTAAGGAGAGAAGAACGCGGTCAACCAAAAAATAGTAACCATCGAACCATACAGAATCGAAGTAAGAAAGGAGAAAAGGAGCAAGGGGCGATGGTTCCGAAAAATAAAGCGTACATACAAGAAGGGTATAACACACGGAACCAACAGCGCATAAATTATATAAGCGCCGTGGAACATGTATCCTCAAGGCCGCAGAGTAAACAAAAAAAGGCCGAGGAGGGAAGAAGCATACAACAACGGTGCGATATTTCCGACGTCCAAAGAGGAGAGGGAAAAAAAGGCCTCGAAACATCAAACTGCGCCGCCTTACATTGTGTAGTGTTCTTGCATTGAAGAATGGCGCCAAGCAGCAGTGAGAAGAAACGGGACGGGAAGGGGAAAATGTTCTGAAACCCGGAACAACTCCGCGCATTTCAGGCCAACAAGTTGGAAGGCCTACCCCTGCCCCGAAGTACTCCACCGAAAAAGTTTGAAAATAGGAGGGTGAGGCGATACCAAGATGATGGGATGGGAGGCATAAAAGAAAAAAGGAGAAAGGGATACCCAGGCACCCAACCCAGGACAGGACCCAGGAATCCGAAGTGGAAAATCGAAAACCAATCATGCGCGTTGCGACCCTCCGTCTCGTCCTCCCCCAATCGCAAGTCGGTCGGCGAATTGATGGACAGAAGAGAAAGAAAGAGCGCGTTGTTGTATGATGAAACAGCCACCAGGGTCGTTGCATTGCAAAAGGCGTTGAGCTCGTGTGGCAAACGGAAACTTGCGTTGCCTGTCAAAACGCTCAGCATTCAATGCCGTCGCCTGCAACCTGTTGTTCGAAAAATTTAAAAAAGCCGCCTTCAAAATGTGGTACGAATCACATTGACAGGAATGCCCTGCACCTGCATGCTGTGCCGTGCCGTGCCTGTTCGGTTTCCTCTCATTCGTTGTGCCTTTCTCCGTCCGTTGTTGCCCGTTATGCCCATACACCTTCGTTAATACTTCCTCGATCAATAACCAACCCAAAATCAAAGCACAAAAGGCCCGCTCTGCGTTTCTTGCCGTGTTGTTGTGTTGTGACTGAAACGTTCTGCAAGCGTCGTCTTGCTTTACGCGTAGGACGCGCTCTCTAAACAAAGCGATGAAACGATGCGGTGAAACCGCCTCAGTAGGAATGCGATATCTGACTGTCGTGGTCGTCCCCGCTTTCGTGGGCCGAGTTGTCCATGACTTCACCGAGGATGGCGCCGGAAGAATAGGAATCAGACTGTGCAGAGTCATTTCGAAGGTACGAGTTTGGGAACGAGGTCATGTGGTGCGGCGCACTGAGCTGCGGAATGGCAAAGTTGCCAGGCGTTACAAGCGGAGAGCTGGTGTACGTTGGGAAACCGGCCGTTTGGGGTGTTGTCGAGCTCCGGTTTGGTGTGTAGTGTGTGCTGAGCTCGATGCGTCTGGGGACACCGTTGGAGAAGGAGCGCATTCTTGATGCGCTGGATGCTTGGAAGCCGGGCACCGGTGAGTATGAGTAGCCTAGCCCGTACGGTAGGTGTGAGCTCGCATCTGCTGAACCTGTGAGACTGTCGTGGTGGGAGTAACTCATGCTGGACCGCAGAGGTGACGATAGCGATTCTGCACGAGTTCGAGCAATGCGGTCTGCGTGCAGGGAGAGCCTCGGAATGCTGTGGTGCGCAGCATATGCTGGCGAGGTATTCATGGAGGAGGAAAATGGATTGGATGTCCGGGGACTCGTGTCTAGGGGGGCAGAAGGGAAACCGAACGGAGACCCTTCGTGTGTGGACACTGGAGATAACGAATCGGTCGCTGATTGAGGTGGTGTAAACGTGAACCCTCCAAACGCAGGGCTGATACCGGTGGGGGACATGTGGTTCTCCATAGATCCCCGTCTTAGAGTATCGATGCTCAAAGGTCGCATCATGTTGCCTTCGGGGAATGTTGGAGTGTAAGCAGGAGATGCTAGAGGAGTTCCGAGGCCATGGCCCGCCCCGAAGGGAGAGTGAAGAGCTTGAGCCATGTCGAAGTCGTCAGGCAGAGCTCTTGATCGCATCATACGCTCACGGTCGTCGCTAGTGAGTCGCTTTAGCTTCGCTCTCCTATTTCATAGTTAGTAAGGCTATGCAAAGAGTTTGACTAGTAAAGCCTACCTATTCTGGAACCAGACCTGCACCTGTCTGGGGCTAAGGCCAGGGATCTCACGAGCAAGCCTTTCACGGTGAGCGGCGTCGGGATGTGCTTGTCGCGCAAATTCACTCATAAGGAACCGCGTTTGGTTGTGCGTAAGCCTGAACCTCTTCATTTTGCGCTTCTGGGCACGGATTTCCGCGGCAGTCATCGGTCGCTTCTCTTCTTCGTTCATTGGCTCTTCAATGATGTCGTCCTTGTCCTCAGTGATGATCTCATCGCCTTGGACTTTTACATCCTCACCGTTGAAGGCATCTTGAGGGGAAGGAGGTGTTAGCCTTGACACTGGACTGGCTGGTGCGGATCTACCAAAGGTGACGGTCGGAACCTCATGAGAATCGATCTCGTCGATAGTGCTCATGCCGATGCGCTCTCTTGGTGGCGAGTCCAAGCCGTTGGTGTGGTGCTTGGTGTTTAAGTTGAAGGGAAAGCTCTTGTGTGTGCGAAGCATGGGGCGCTTCAGGTCGAAGTTGTGGCCGTTCACTTCGGTTTGGAGCATTGCCATGTCGCCTTCTGAGTGTGCTGAGTTGTTGTCTAGAGTCTTGATATCGGATGATTGCCACTCGTTGTCTGCAGTCGTGCTGTACGCAGACATATGCGGCGAGCTAGGGGGCGAGAGCGGGATGAAGATGTTTCCGTCGACCATTGGCACCTTCAAGGACGTGGTCCTGGTAAGTCGAGAATGTGTTGGCTGTGGTTGAATCCTCTTCTGTTAAGCTTTACAGTCAGCCGCGGAGGCGGGATGGATGGACTGAGACACACCTTGACGCACTGCCTCAAATGATCCTCTGTTTTCGTCGGACAAGTATGAGTTTCGAAATCCGCCCAGAGGTATACTGGGGAAATGAGCTTGTGGCGCGAAACTCCTCCCAAGACAACGCAAACGGCCCACGAATTGACGGTAGAAGGCGAGGATCCGATGAAGCTTGCTTGCGTAAACACGTCTGATCGGACTCCAGACCCAGTGCGGGGTTGGATGCGGGTGGTCGGCGAAAGGAGAAGGGATAGGGCGAGGCTTAAAAGCTGAATTGAGAGTATAGCCAGCTCACTCCGTTAAGGTCGCAGGTCTGTCACAAAGAAACAGATCTGATGGTGCCGCGTCGGACAGGCCCAGGATTGCTGATATGCAGGACCAAGGCTGAATGGCTGATGTCGCACTCCAGGCAAGTTTGGGGCGCGGAGTTTTGGTGTAACGTCCGCTCGAAATAGCAGCTGGCGAGAGGTGATACGTTGAGCCGGTATCCAAGAAACGATGATGCAGAGACTGAATGAGGGTTGACACTTGACAGACGTGAGGTGAGGCGAGGTGAGCTCCAGATATGTACAAGCGTCTAGTGTGGTTGAGGAAGGGAAGGTCTTTGTAAAATAAGCTCAGGAACAGCAGAAGGGCTATATCAGCGAGGGCGACAGGGGAGGCAGAAAGATCATTCAGACTGCAAAGGCTCAAAAGCACTCTACAATGGGCGATCCGGATAAAACGAAGGTAAGAGAGGTTCCAAGACTGGGGTTGGACCACCGCCAGGGAAGAGGCGCTTCTTAGGGAAACATGCTATCCTTCGAGGATCTGGAAGCAGTTTGTTACACGACCCAGAAGCGTGACCGACCTCGAGCCCTGGACAGTGGAGGGCTAGCAGGCCACCAGGCAAAGTTCAAAGGTACAGGGGAGCGGTACCTCGGGACGTGGTCCTGCTCAGACGAGGGTACGAAGCGGAGTCTGACGAATCGAAGACGGCCGGGATCAGGTGTGCTGGCCAGCACCAGGGGTGTGCTTCTCGAAAGAGAATGTGAGGACGGCGTGAACATGGAGGCCTCTGCACTGCTTGCAGAAGACCAGGGGCAGGTGGAGAAAAACGCCGACGAGCAAGGACTCGTCCGTGGCGTCCAGCAATCGAGCCTCGACGGCTGCCATTATTGGCAGATGCATGCCCATGCATTCTGGCACACAGCGGGAGTGCCAGGGAAGGGTCGGGACCACAGGCAGGGGGTGTTACAGGGCTCGGCAACGCTTGTTGCGGGGTGTCGCTGCTTTAGCTGACGGCGGGTGGTGGGGAGGGAGTGGTGGTGATGGTGGTGGTGGTGATGTCTGACCCAGCCCGCGCGTGGGTGGTGCGGCGTGCTGCTGGCTCTCACGCCCATGCTCATGTTTAGTAACGTTAACCAGCGCATTTGCAGTGCTGCTACATCTGGACCGTTCCGGACGAGCGTGCCTATCAGATGGCGGTCTGTGAGGCCTGTGGCTTGAAATGCCGTCGTTTCGTAACGGCTATGGCTGGCGAGATTGCGTCAGGAACATCTCAGCCTTGCTCCTCCTGAGCCACCCATCGGCCATGATGCGCTGCATGAAAAACGGCGCCCTCAAACATCACTCATCGGCGAGACGTCCACATCGACCACACCGACCACGCTCCAGCGGCTGTACAGGACTACTGTGTTGCTACCACTGCACCTGCGCGAGCGGTCGCAGTGAGCAGCTAGCCGTATTCGTGTTGGCTGTAAACCATGCTGCTCGCCGAAGAACGAGCGACAGATCTGGCAGGACGATGAGATCCAACGGCGAAAAGCTCGGCCCGCTCCGGAAAAATGTTGTTTCTCGAAGCCTGTTGTACGAACGCCTAGCGCGGAGCGATGCTCTCAAATAATGCTGCTTGACATTGACAGCTAGTGCCCAGGTGCCGTCGTCGTAACGTGACTCTCGCCCGGCTTTCGGGGCGAGCACGACGGCTCTTGTCGCAGACAGCCGCCATGGGAAATTCCACGGCTATAATTTCCATCAATCTCGCTGCAGTGGAGATCCTGATCGCTGAAGCAAGCCACCAGGAGCCCGCAAGGCCTTTCGCCGTGATCAGCACCGGGTATTCCTTCACGCTTGGGCGAATCAGCGCCCCCTGAGTCAGGACTTTACGACGCCTACACGAAACTGAACATCAGTGATACTATTTTGACAATCTCATTGGTAGACACCGCTATCGGCATACATGGCAACACAGAGTACACGCCGCGTACGGCGGAGACGTGCCGCAGCCTCAGGATGATGGGGGCGGAGGAAATGCGCTCGGTAGTGTTGTGAAGTAGACGGGCGTTTCGCAAACGCCTAGAAACACGTTGGATGGTGTACGCAATCTCTCAGAACAATGCCACCTCCAAACGCCGCCAAGAGGAGAGACGTATTGTTGAACGGCCGAAAAGAAATGACAGGAGTGTACGAGACGGGCTGCAAGAATGGACCCAGGACGTCCCTGGACCCTCCGCGGATATTTCCACCGATCATTGGGCGCAAAGCAGGCATAGTCGCGAGGGTTTGATAGACGACATGGATGCAGTGGTGTGGTCGGCAGGAACTGCTTCGGACGGGCGCCGATGTCCAGCGCTTGCCATCGTGTTCTCTCAATCGCGTCTTAGCATGTCTGATATGGTTCCTTTGCTAGAATCGCACCAGATGGGTCGATTCATCGATAGAAGTTGCTGCTGGCACCATTGTCCCACAAAATGTAAGATCAACGCAGCGGTCCTCTCACAATGAACCGCGGCGTCGACCATAGCAGGCGAGGATACACAAAACTCCCTCTCATTTCGGAATGATGCAGCATCGCCCACTTTGGCGGATGCATTGCTGACAACACATACTCAATGAGCCTGATGTCGACTAATACGTGCCGCGCGCCCCATCGTGTCCGTCTGCTATCCCGGCCCGCTAATGTTGTTGTGCGAGAGTGCCAGGCATACCTCCAAGAACAAGACTTCGCTCTGCTCGGAACCTTCTATTACATTGAGCCTGGTCAATAATCATTCGCTCCCAGGTGTTAGCATGGCGCCCAAGTGAGTCCAAACCATTCAAGATAGCGGGATGGCCTTCGCCGCAGTCATCGCTGTTAGCCGCGAATCGTGGCTGTTGCATGTTGAGTGGCACAGTGGATGGGATGGCGGTCGAGTTGAGGGTAAAGAAACGGATGATCACGATCGCAGTGTTGAGGCGGTCAGTAAGATGGTACGCTGTACGCATCACGGCCGACATCTCCTCTGCGCACGATGTCTTTGCGAGGCGTCAAAGCCTGACTTCCTGCACATCATTGTAATGAGAAAACCTTCATCGCATCTGCATGCCATTCAAGATCCTCACGGTTGATTCCTATCTCGTAGAAGCATCAGCTTGCCCCCTGCGCCTCCTCCGCCGCCGTGGCCGTCACTTGACTCTGTTGGTCGGCCCGCTGGTCCTCGACGCTTGGAAGCTCCTCTTGCGGGATATGATCCCTGTCTTCCAGGGCTGTGGCTGCATTGTTGTATGTCGCCTCAGATGACAACGTGACCGGCAGAAGGCTCTCTAGGCCTTTGCCGTGCTCAAAGCCATCAAACAAGTTCAGCTGGTCCATTGCTGCTAAGCGAAGACCCCGCCATGTCTGACTCGTTTTTTTCTCCAGAAGTTCACTTATTTCAACTTCAGGCCTTTCCATATGCCGAGCTAAGTCAAGGTCCTGATCGAGCTCCCTTACGCTCTCTGCATAAGTTCTGGGACTTGGCCTCGTGAACCTAGTCTCTCGTGAGCAAGACTGTCTCCATGCTGATCGGGCGAGCGGAACCTACCTCTGGTTGTGCCTCAACTGTGACAGTCCTTTTCCAGACCCTGTCTTTGATAAGAACTGCAAAGTCTGGGTAGCCTTCGTTGGACCTGGCACCTTCTTGAGATTACCAGCTTTCTGTGCACCAGATTTCGCCTCCTCATACGTTTCTGCGGGTACTCTGGGGCGCGTGAAGGATTTGCAGCTACGCATTTTCCACCTAACCCAATTCTTGTCGCGGGAAAGCACCGTGTCGACCATCCGATAGTAGAATTTGCCATCTGGACCATCCTGCAGGTAATTTGCGATGGCGTTCTTGATGCCCAATGCCCACTCGGTCTGTGCTTATGGTCAGGCGAGAAGATGAAGATTATCGTGGCACGGTGGACGGCGGAGACCAAGCGAGGGAACGACGAATGTGGGGATGGGTTGGACTCACGTTTTCTTCGCTTAGAGTGAAATCGTACTGCATCCTAGACTGCGCCGTTTGATAGTAAGGCTTGCTTTTTGACTTCTCCGTCAGAGTCAAAAGAAACTCGATCATGATGAGGGCTTGTACTAGGATGTGGCGCTGGAATGCAAGATCGCTCAACTGCGGGGAATCAATCACAGCTTCTCAGCAAAGCGTCTAGAGACATACCTCAAGCTTGAATAAATCGCGGCTAGTTAAGTATTTCGGGTTTGTTGCGCTCGCAGCTTCGTCCCGTTTCTCATCTGATGGCTCCTGTGCACTTATCTCGCGGGCTGAATCCATGGACTGGACTACTTTCGGCACTTCCTTGAATTTTGCAAGTGTCGCCTCCAAACCCTCCTTGAATTGCCTGAAGTTCGACTCGTCAAACAGCCGTGGTGGGTCTGAGAAGGAGTGTTGTAATGACCAGAAGACCGGATACAAAGCATCTACGCTCATGGTCTTGGGCTTGTCTTGCACAGGCTCAGATAATGCTGGTTTGGCGTCCGTCTCCTCTGACTTGGTTTCTTCTTCGACATCGGCGTTAGGGTCGACATCCATTCCGTCCTCAGCGGGGGTCGATTTCGCTAAATGATCTTCGAAAGTAGTTTCGTTCTCGACGTGAAAATGGCCGCGCAGGTTCACCGAGCTCTTGTCGCCCAAGGGAAAGCTTTGGAACATGAATATATACACCCGTCCACAAAACACAGGGTCTTCTGCTCGAGACTGGCGACGGAGGAGTTCATTGCACAAACGTAGAGTGACCAGATCTTTGGCTCCCTGACCCTTGGTCTACGAGAGTGTCAGTGAAGGTATTGGACTCTGCCAGTTTACTTACTGCTATGAGCGTTTCTCTCCGTGATTCTAGAAAGTCAAGAACAATTCGACATTCAGTGAGCGATAAGCTGTCGAGCAGCTCTTCGATGAGCGACAGGACAAGTTGTGGTGCACAAAGGCCTTAAAGGTCAGAGGCAGCTAAGAAATATGATCTGGCGATTTACATACCTCGGTCGCCATAGTACTGCAGCACATCCAAGAGATTCCAAACGGAGACGAAGCCTGGCTCGGTGATGCGCGTTGAACCCTGCAACCATGAGTGTGAGTATCATCCTTTTCCGTTTTTGACCAACTTACAAGCAATGCGAAGAATATGCTTTTGGCCGCACCCTCAATTGCGAGGTTGCGGGCTTCTATCGCGGATTTCTCCTCTCCGGTGACGTGTGGTTTCAAGGGTACCAAGATGCTTTCGCCGTCGGTGATCAATGCTGATACATGGAGCGGTGGTTCAATGGTTGTGCTTGATTTGACCTCGCGTGCACGACGTAACAGATTGTGTAGTCGCGCAATGCATACACTCTCATCAGTCTGTTCAGTCGCCGCCATGATACTTATATGGCGTACTGGAGTCCTGGGTTGGCGGTGGAGGAAGTGGAAGAGTTCGAGGTGTCGCAGTGCGTTGAAGAACCAGCTTTTGGGCTTTGGCGACCGCTTATATATTAGCCACCATGGGACTTTTATTTTGTTGTTTGTGTCGTAGTAAATGTGTTGGTATCCAAAGACTTTTGATAGAGTTTGCGAAACTGAGGTTCAAAGTTGCTTGTGACGCAAGGCGGTCAAAGCTTGGAAGCTTAACCCAACAAGGTTAGTTCTAGAAGCGCGTCGCGTCTCCTCGGTGCAACCGCGTTTTGGTGGGTTGCACACCCACTCGTGGATGACAATTCCCCTACAAAAGACTCCAGCGACTTGGAACAATCCATATTCAGCTACAGTGAACGTTATCACACACAGACGAGACCCTGATCACGATATGGCTCCCATGGATCCTTCCACCAAAATTCCCTCCGATGACGAGCTTGACGAGATTCTCAATGGTACGAAGGACGGTCAGGACATATTCGACACAAATAACATCGAAGCAAGAGCCCCGTCACAGCAGCTACAAAACCAGAAAGTCACCGGTGTAGATATGCTTGGACTTGATGAAGAGATCAAGGTTACGAAAAAGCGACAGCCGATCCCCAAACTGGATGAGAGGCTCCTACTCTCCGACAATGGCATACCTAAGCTACAGAGAATATCAAAAGAGCGACTGAAGCTCAAGGGGAAAGGACACGAGGTATGGTTTTCCTTGGGGAGGCTGGTAGTTAGCTAACGGCATAGTACGGAGATATTGCTCGTATGCTCAACATGTACCAATTATGGCTCGATGACCTCTACCCACGCGCCAAATTTGCTGATGGCCTTGCGATAATCGAGAAACTCGGGCACGCGAAGAGTATGCAGCGCATGAGGAAGGAATGGATTGACGAGGGGAAGCCAAAGAACAAGTCAGACAATGAGGACGAGGCAGACGCTGCCATAGCTTATCAGACAGTCCAAGAGAGCGTCGAGGAAATGGTGGGTGTCGAGGCAGAGAGCGCGCCACAGCAACAGGAAGAAGCGAGAGCGGAAGAAGATACCAGAGTGGAAGCCGATCCGGATGAGGATGAACTGGATGCCCTTCTAGCGGAAGAAGTGGCACCTACACCATCACGGACATCGGCGCCTATACCTTCAAGGCCAACACGAACAGATGAGGATATGTTCGCAGACGAGATGGAGGCGATGGCAGATATGGACGACATGTGGGACTAGCCCTGAAGATTGTACATACGTGACGAGTATAAAGGTATTCAAGAATTTTGCATAGCAAGGCGGGGCGTTCAATCCTAGGCACGGACTCTAGTTTTTTGAATCATTTCTATGTTTGCATTTATCTACCCATGTCTACCCATGGCTACTGCATCTGCCGTATTTGCTTCTTAAAATGGTGCATGTTCTCGAAGGTGGCCAGGCAAGAACGCTCCACAGTATCCTCAAACGAGTTAGCGCCCGCCACAGACAGCTGTTTGTCCCCACGTCATCTTCATAAGGCTCATCTTCATAAAGGCTGTGAACTCTACAAACATAACGCACCTACTTCGACAACATCTCGCGGAAATGGAGGGACTGGCAGAAGATATTGAGCGGCTCCGACTGTCTTGTAGTGCGTCCGATTCGAAGGATACAGGTTGGATTGACTCCATTGCGAATGAACAGCGCCCGCTCAAGCGACCCCGAAAAACCAAAGACGACATCAAGCGAGAGCTCGAGCATGAATTTTTGACGCCTTCAAAATCCTTCAGCACACCTTGGTTAAATCAGTTGCAGCAGCGATGGGAGGCTCCAACCAATTATCATGGCCTTTTCGAGATTGCGCCAACACAAACCCGCACAATCATTCGCTTTACGCGCGAGGGACTGGAGGGCCGAGTCACGGGATATAAAGAGGTTACAGTTCCCGCGAATTCAGCAACAGCGAAGAATTCAACATCGTTACTGAGGAAACCCGCGAACAGGGCTGAATTTGTGCGGGGTGCTGCTGGTTTTTTCCCTTTTGCTCCGGGTGGCCTAGACGGGGTAGAGGCGATTGCAGCTATCGAAGATGAAGCGATATCCCGACAGGAGGCCGATGGGTCAAGGAAGTCTGGTGGCCTCGATCGAGTGATCAACTTCAGCGCAGAAGGTGGCCTTCTGGAGATACCTCCGGGGTTCACGCGAGGATTAGATTTTCAAAAGAGGCCTACAACCGATACCAGGGCCGCGAAGGAAGTAGAGGACACGCTTGGGGAGGAGCCGGCTCCGCCCAAAGATGACGACGACGATGATGAAAATGAGGACATCGTCAACGGCACCGGAGAGATCAACGCAAACTTGACGCCCGAGAATGATGAGCACGCTGCCGGGGACGAAGAGATAGACTCTCTTTTGCCCGTCGAGTTCCCAGCTCTGGCACCTCATGGAGCTCTTGCAAGAGCCACCGATAAGAAAGGTGGAAAGCAATGGGCTCACATGGTGGATGTCAATCGAGAGATCCCCAACTTCCGCGATCTCGTTCCGGAGCCGGCACGGGAGTATCCTTTTGAGCTTGATACCTTCCAGAAAGAAGCAGTGTATCACCTGGAGAATGGCGATTCTGTCTTCGTTGCTGCTCACACTTCCGCTGGTAAGACGGTGGTCGCCGAATATGCTATAGCTCTAGCCGCAAGGCACATGACAAAGGCTATATACACCTCGCCCATCAAAGCCCTCAGTAACCAGAAATTTCGCGACTTTCAACTCACTTTCGACGATGTCGGTATCCTCACCGGCGATGTGCAGATTCGGCCGGAGGCCAGTTGTCTGATTATGACGACAGAGATTCTACGGAGTATGCTGTATCGCGGGGCGGATCTTATTCGAGATGTAGAGTTTGTCATCTTCGACGAGGTACACTATGTCAACGATGCAGAGCGAGGCGTCGTATGGGAGGAGGTCATCATTATGCTTCCCGAGCACGTCACCCTCATTCTCCTCTCTGCCACAGTGCCCAACACGTACGAGTTTGCTTCCTGGGTAGGCAGGACGAAGAAGAAAAACATCTACGTCATTTCCACACCTAAACGTCCCATACCCTTGGAGCACTATCTTTGGGCCAATAAGAGCATGCACAAGATCGTCACGGCAGACAAGAAGTTCCTGGAAGGCGGTTGGAAGGAGGCCAACGATATCTTGTCGGGGAAAGACAAGGTGAAAGCACCACCAGTCGTCGATAATCAGGTTGGAAGGGGCGGCGGTGGTCGTGGGGGAGCCGGTAGAGGTAACCAGAACCAACGGGGCAGGGGAGGTCCGCAGCAAGGTCAGCGTGGAGGGCGCGGTGGTCCACCACCCCAGCGTGGACGGGGCAATATTGCTCGAACTGGGCGTGGTGGAGGTAGAACGACAGCTGCTCAAGATCGCAATATCTGGGTGCATCTCATCTCGCATTTGCGCAGCAAAGACCTCCTCCCCGCCTGCATCTTTGTGTTCTCGAAAAAGCGATGTGAGGAGAACGCCGATGCTCTCTCCAACCTCGACTACTGCACAGCCGCAGACAAAAGCGCTATACATATGACGATCGAGAAGTCTCTTGCTCGCTTGAGCCCAGAAGATCGAAATCTGCCCCAAATTACCAGGCTTAGAGAGCTACTGAGTCGAGGTATTGCTGTTCATCACGGTGGTATGTTGCCTATTGTCAAAGAAGTGGTCGAGATACTCTTTGCCCGCACCTTAGTCAAGATCCTCTTTGCGACTGAGACGTTCGCCATGGGTCTCAATCTCCCCACCAGGACTGTGGTCTTCTCCGGTTTCCGCAAGCATGATGGTCGGCAATTCCGAGACCTGCTTCCCGGCGAGTATACTCAGATGGCGGGACGAGCGGGACGTCGTGGTTTAGATACAGTGGGAACGGTCATCATCTGTGCACCAGGATCAGACGAAGCACCTCCAATTACACGACTCAGGCAAATGATGCTAGGCGACCCCACGAAGCTCAGATCACAGTTCCGACTCACCTACAACATGATCCTTAATCTCCTGCGTGTAGAGGCCTTGAAGATCGAAGAAATGATCAAACGCAGTTTTAGTGAAAATGCGACGCAAGCCCTACTACCCGAACACGAGAAGAAGGTCAAGGTTTCCGAGGCCGACCTTGAGAAGATCAAGAGGGAGCCGTGTAAGACATGTGATATTGATCTGGAAGCGTGTCACCAAGCGTGCATGGAATATCAACGCTTGACGAACGAGATGCATCTGGCTTTGTTGACCAACCCGGTTGGCAGGCGGACACTCGGACCAAACCGACTGATCATCTACAAGAAGGTTCGTCTCTTATCGTTATAACTAACGTCCGGATAGCTAATGCTATTAGAATGACATCCGCACGGTCGGTATGTTGCTTCGGGAAGGAACTAGCAAAGGCGTTGAGCCTACCGTACAAGTCCTGGAAATCTCCGCAAACAACCAGCGCAAAGCCGATGACCTGCTACCATATCTGTCCCCGTTTGCAAAGTTCTTCCGGACTCTGCCTAACAAACCAAAGGAGTTCATTCTGAAGACCGCTTTGATACCCCTCAACGACGTTGAATGCTTAACGCGGACCATTATAGATATCCCTGAAGGCGTGGAGAAGCTCAATCGGAGAAAAGGTAGATATTGCATATTTTTTAACAAGCTCCGCACTAACATCCGACTTAGATGCTCTCAAGCTTGCGCAAGATCAATTCGAGCCTCTGTGCAAATCCTGGAACTATAAAGACTGGGACGAGTTCGACTATGACAAGATCAAGAATCTCAAGTTCAAAGAGATAGAGATGGAGCGGAAGAAAGTGGGACAAGAAGCCAGTCAGAAGCAGTGTCTGGACTGTCCCGACTTCCTGAAGCATGTATGTAGACCTTGGCACTTTATTAACGTCCATCTAACTAAGCATAGTTCGCCATGGAACACGACCAGTGGCTCATCAAAGAGAACATTCTTCAACTCCGCCAACTCATGTCGGACCAAAACCTGCAACTGCTTCCGGACTATGAACAGCGCATCTCCGTCCTCAAGGATCTAGGTTTCGTCGATGAAGACACACGGGTTGAGCTTAAAGGCAAAGTAGCCTGCGAGATCCACTCAGCCGACGAACTTGTGCTCACAGAACTCATCCTCGAAAACGTGCTTGCAACATACGAGCCCGAAGAGATTGTCGCTTTGCTCTCCTGCTTCGTGTTTCAAGAAAAGACCACTACTGAGCCCACGCTAACTGCGTCCCTCACCCGCGGCATCGCGCAAATCGTCGCGATCTCGGAGAAGGTGAATCATCTGCAGACTGTCCACCAGGTCATTCTTGCGGCCGAAGACTCCAACGACTTTGTCAGTACGCCGCGCTTCGGCATGGTGGAGGTCGTGTATGAGTGGGCGCGCGGCATGAGTTTCAACCGCATTACCGACTTGACGGATGTTATGGAGGGTACCATCGTCCGGGTCATCACGAGGCTGGACGAAACGTGCAGAGAAGTCAAGAACGCGGCGAGGATCATTGGGGATCCTGTCTTGTTTCAGAAGATGGGAGCGTGTCAGGAGCTGATTAAACGGTATGTTTGATGTTTTGTGATCTTGAGGGCGAGGGATTCCTCGTTGTCGGTGAGACGAAGAACGAGGCTGAAGCTGACTCTTTTGTGAACAGGGATATATGCAATTGTGCAAGCTTGTACTTGTAGTCTGGAGTGAGGCACGTTGTCTGTGTGAAGGAGGGGGTTTGAGGTTCTGAGGCCTGAGGGGAGGCGTGGTTTATGCACTGTGTATATACAAGGATGAGAATATTTGACAGTTCTACATCCTTGAGCGAATGCATACGAAGGGGAGTCTTGTAAGAAGATGCGGAACGCTTGGTAGTAGTCTCAAATCCGAAAGGATATCGAGTCAGTCTCAGGACTCCGCTGGGCTGGGCGATTGCGGGGGCGAAAGGGTCCAGTGTCCAGTAGCGATGGGCGTGACCCTGCCCAGAGTCACAAATGCGGACTCCAAAGCCCCAGTCGCAGAGAAGCAAAAGGTCTGCAGTGACAGATGGCCCGCGCCGACGAGGTGGTTCGGCATGCTTCGACGTTCCGTTGATTATTTGTTAGACAGTGGCGCATATTTTTTACAAGAGGCGCTAGTTTTATAGTCGGGGTCTGTGCGTCGGGCACGCACCTCTGCCCTCCCCCGCTACCATAGAATTCGGAGTTTCTCTACACACATTGAACAGTGAGCCAAACAACAAGCCGAGGCCGCGCGACCCAGCAGCAATAACAACAGCAACCTCAACCTCGAGACAGCTATTTCTCTGGCCGGTCTCGCCTGTCCCTGTCTGCCAGTCCACGCCACGCCACGCCCCGGACGCTGTTCTGGCAGGCGCGAAGCGTTTCTTGTCCTTGTCCTTGTCCGCCCTCCCGCCAAATCCTCTCACCGCATACTGTAGAGCTCGCCAACAACGTCACCGCACCACCACCCCCGCCCAAAATGGACGTGTCGGCCTTGCGGGAGCGTGTGAAAAACACGCTGGACGCAAATGCCGCTATCCGCCAACAGGCCGAACTCGATCTCAAACATGTAGGTCCGCCGCCGTCGCCCATGCGACGCTGCCTGGGGTGCGCTGTACTGACTGGCACAGGCCGAAGAGCAGCCAGGCTTCACGGATGCCCTGCTGAACATATTGGAGAATGAGCAGGACCCTCCCATCCGATTGTCGAGTAAGATCGCGTCTTGCGCCTCTCCACGGCCGTCGGGAGTGCTAACTGCGCACAGCTGTCGTCTACCTCAAGAACCGCGTCTCCAAGGGCTGGAGTCCGGCCGAAGAGTTCAGCCAGGCGAAGCCCATACCCGAGGAGGAGAAGCAGTCCTTCCGGAACCGTCTCGTGCCCATCCTCGTCGCCTCGCAGCCAAACGTCCGCGCCCAGCTCATCCCGACCCTCCAGAAGATCCTCTCGTACGACTTCCCGCAGAAATGGCCCAACTTCCTCGAGATCACGATGCAGCTGCTGAACGCCGGAGACGTGCAGTCCATCTTCGCAGGTGTACAATGTTTGCTGGCGATATGCAAAATCTACCGGTTCAAGTCGGGGGAGAACCGCGCCGATTTCGACAAGATCGTCGCCATGGCCTTCCCTCAGTTGCTCAATCTCGGCAACCAGCTTGCTAATGAAACGAGTCTGGAGGCGGGCGAAATCCTGCGGACAGTGCTGAAGGTGTACAAGCACGCTATATACGTAGGAATACCCAGTCCTCATACTGGAACTCAGGAGCTGACCCAGACACAGTTCGATCTCCCCCCTGCTCTGCGCGAACAGAACACTATGGTTGGATGGTGTACTCTTTTCCTCAGTGTCGTCGGCAAAGACCCCCCGGAGTGCTCATTAATCGACGATCTCGACGAGCGCGAAATCAACCACTGGTGGAAGGCGAAGAAGTGGTCATACGCGAATCTGAATAGGCTATTCGTTAGGTGAGTGGCTTGAACATTATGCACCACACCATAGGACTCCACTAATGACATCAGGTACGGTAATCCGTCAGCCCTGAGCAAGAACGCTGAAGTCGATTACACTGAAGTCGCAAAGTACTTCATTGCCAATTTCGCGCCCGAGATCCTCAAGATATACCTCCAGCAGGTGGAGAAGTGGGTTGGAAAGCAGATTTGGCTGTCCAAGGCTAGTCTGTACTTCACGCTCAATTTCCTCGACGAGTGCATCAAGCCGAAAACGATGTGGAACTTGCTCAAGCAGCATGTGGACAACCTCATTTCACATCTGATATTTCCCGTCCTGTGCCAGTCAGATGAGGACATCGAGCTGTTTGAGGAAGAGCCACAAGAGTACCTGCACAGGAAGCTCAACTTCTACGAGGAAGTGACCTCGCCCGACGTGGCTGCCACCAACTTCCTCGTCACTCTCACCAAGAACCGCCGAAAACAGACGTTCAGTGTGCTCAACTTCGTCAACGAAATAGTCAACCGGTACGAGGCTGCGCCGGACAACGAGAAGAACCCGCGGGAGAAGGAGGGCGCATTGCGCATGATTGGAACGCTTTCTGGTGTTATTCTGTCCAAGAAGAGTCCAATCGCCGATCAGGTCGAATACTTCTTCGTTCGTCACGTTTTCCCCGAGTTCCGGAGCCCTCATGGATTCCTTCGTGCGCGCGCATGCGATACCCTGGAAAAGTTTGAACAACTCGATTTCAAAGACCAGAACAACCTCATCATCATTTATCGCAATATCCTTGAGTCGATGGCGGATCCAACTCTTCCAGTCCGCGTGTCAGCTGCTCTGGCGCTGCAGCCACTCATTCGACACGACATCATCCGGACTAACATGAAGGCTAATATACCTCAGGTCATGCAGCAGTTACTGAAGCTGGCCAATGAGGTAGATGTCGATGCGTTGGCCAATGTTATGGAGGATTTTGTTGAGGTCTTTGCCCCCGAACTCACCCCTTTCGCAGTTGCTCTGAGCGAACAGTTACGAGATACCTACCTTCGAATCGTGCGAGAACTGGTCTCACGTAATCAAGAGAAGGGGGAGGATGACTATGGAGACTTCTTGGATGAAAAGAGCATCACTGCGCTGGGTGTCCTTCAGACTATCGGAACACTCATCTTGACCCTAGAGAGCACGCCAGACGTTCTTCTTCACCTCGAGACTATCCTTATGCCCGTCATCACCATCACACTGGAGAACAAGCTTTACGGTATGCAATACATTGCGCTTTCTAACTTGTTCCATTTTTGACGACTACAGATCTATACAACGAGGTTTTCGAGATCATCGACAGCTGTACATTTGCTGCGAAGAGCATCTCTGCGACCATGTGGCAAGCATTTGAATTGATCCACCGGACTTTCAAGGCCGGTGCCGAGCTATATCTTGAAGGTTTGTCCATTCATCGAATAACCCTATCGTACCTTGCTGAGCCTCTTCAGACATGCTCCCTGCGTTGGAGAACTTCGTGAATTACGGCACCCAGACGCTCATTCAAAACCGGCCGTACCTCGATGCCATTGTTGACATGGTCCGCACAATTTTTAAAGATGACAAGGTCGGCGGCGTCGACCGCATCTGTGGCTGCAAGCTGTCCGAGATTGTCATGCTCAACATGCGAGGCCACGTCGACCAATATGTGCCCGAATTCATCGAGCTTACTATGGTCGTGCTCTTGAGTGACGAGGTGAAGGTCAAGTCGCTGCGAATACACCTTATGGAGGTGGTCATCAACGCAATCTACTACAATCCAGTCTTGGCGCTTCACGTGCTCGAATCCCGTGGCTGGACGAACAAGTTCTTCAGCTTGTGGTTCTCTACTATCGACAGCTTCACACGGGTTCACGACAAAAAGCTGTGCATCTCCGCCATTTGCGCGCTGCTCACCTTGAAGGGTCAAGATGTGCCAGTTAGTGTGCAGCAGGGCTGGCCACGCCTGCTTCAAGGCATCGTCCGTCTGTTTCAGACTCTTCCTGCCGCTCTCAAGAGTATGACACCTTCTACGGCTTTCAAGAAAGGTTTATGCTGACCAGTTGCAGATCGCGAAGAAGCAAAGAAGGATGACAATTTCGAATTCGCAAGCTACGACGACGAGGAAGACGATGATGAATGGGAACAGGACCAAGACTGGAACAACGAGGTGGAAGAACCAGAGGACATCAAGGACGAGAGCGCCGCATATCTCGAGTTCTTGAACGAAGAGGTAATGTATTATGCGCATGCGGTTTGGTCATTGCTGACTGGTGACAGGCTCAAAAATTCAATACGATCCACGATGACGAGGATGATGAGCTCGAAGAAGAGAGCCTTCTTGAGACACCTCTAGACAAGATAGAGCCGTATGGCATGTTCAGGCAGGCACTGCTTCGTAAGTCACACCCTTCAAGAATTTAAACGAACCGAACAACTTGTGTTAACACAAGTTAGGCCTCCAATCAGAGCAGCCCGCTCTCTACGAGAACCTCACCAAGAACCTCAACGCCGAAGAGCAACAAGTGGTCCAAGGCGCATTCCATCAAGCAGATGCGATCGCTGCAGCCGAAGCCGAGGAACATCAACGAGTGCTTGCCGCTGCTGCTGCACAAGGAGGTGGTGCACCGAATGGGAACGTGCCAGTGGGCTAGATTTGGACCTACGTGCTTCTTTCATGCCTGATACGATATCCATACAAGCGCGTGGAAAACTTAGATACTCGCTCTGTTCTTCTTGTTGGATTCCTAATTAATTTGTTCTTTCCTCTGTTCAGCGAGCATTTGGGACCCGAATTGCGCGTTTGATTCCGGATCGACTATGGAACGGAACGGTGGAAATATGATGACCTGGCGTTGAATGAGGGAGGCTGTGAACGACATGAATTGATGGGTGACGGGTTTGGTTTGGTTTGGTCTGGGTCTTTTTCCGCCGGCGTAACTGTGAGTTTGTGTAGGAGCTGATGGCATCGATGAGGAATGAGAAAGAACGATTGAACGAAACAAGAGCAGAAGAGTGCGGATGCATGGATGGGTGGTGGAAATACCTAGGTAGGTTTGGTGGACTGCACACATGCCTCGAGGGCTTGCTGTGATAGATAGTGTTCACCTTTGGGGTAGAGGAGGAATTGGTTTGGTAGGCCTCAATAGCCGAAGACAATGATTCATTGCTGCATAGTATCAGGGTATCGCAACCTGGGTTGAATGTTATTGTTACACAGGCACAGGCTCTGTTTCTCGTTGCATTTAGCCCGGTGTTCACATCCATGGATGGGAGGTCAAACACGTGGGGAACCGGGTTTACTGTTTGTTATCGATAAGGGACGAAGCTTAACCTTGTTCAGATTTTGGAAGCTCCGACGGGATGACACCCGCGCTTTGATTTCCGCGCAACGTGTTAAACAATTCTAGACCTCTTCCCCCAAAAAGCAATTCAGCGCGGTAACTTCGCCCATCCTCTCAGCAACTACCTATCTTACCTCTTCAAATACGCTCCTAAATTTTCTCTTTCATCCCGGAAACCAACTGTATTCGCGATCGCGAGAATTCTCGAGGGGGATTGAGGCGCATTCAGATTGTTGGTCCTGATGTCACGACCTACGGTTTCCAAGGCGAAGAGTATGTTTCTAAAGATGCGATGGCGGAGATTCCAAAGGAAATTAGGAATAGTGGCTGACGAGAGCTATAGCTTCGTATCCTATATATGCCGCGAGCTTTGCGAATAGCAAGCCTTCATACCTGGTTGTTGGCGGTGGAGGTGGAGCGGGCCGGCATGGCGTGAAGAACAAGATCACAGGTTAGTCGCGCGGATGGGAGTTGGAGAGGGAGTGGAGGACATGCTAATGGCGGTTCACAGTATTTGACTTCGGATCGCGCGCGCCGAACGTAGACCCTTGCGCTGAGATTGAGGCCTCGGAGGATGATTCGGTGCAATCGCTGGCAAATCTAGCCACTAAGGATGGCTTGATTCTATATGCGGGTATCAACAGCAGCGAGGAAGACCGCTTAAAAGATAAGAACGAGCATCTCCGATCCTTTGAAGTCCAGTTTCCGAAGACGAATAGACGGGCGAGCAACGTGCAGGATGATAAGACGCCGCAGGGCAAGATCTCGTTCCTTAGCAAGACGAGCCTCTTCACGAACCCGACGACCGCAAGCGCGAAACGAGAGGGATATCAGCGGGTACTCCGACTCTCCCCGCCGCAGAGGAACGCTACGGGTCCGCCGAATAAACGCATTGGGGCTATTGCGTCGAGTCTAGCGGGCGATGAGAATGAGATGGTGGTCTTCAGCGCGACGACGAATCGGCCGGATAACGTTAAGGATGTCATTCAACGGGTACCGCTGAATAAGGGGCAGGAGGTGGAGGACATTGATATTCTGGATGAAGGGGAGGGACTGTTCCAGGTTGCGTATTGTCTGGCTGGCGATGTATTCGTTCAGCCCATACTCTACGACTTTGGCAAGAAGAAGAACCTGAGCAAGACGGGTTCGCTTAAGAAAGTCTACTCGGTTCCCTTCCCCGATACATACAACAAGAAGAATCGTCCGAAGATTCGGTGTATACGATGGCTGTCACCTTCGCATATTCTTCTCCTCGCGAACAAGCACAACAGGACTGGAGTCGACCTGTGGATCTTGAGGCTGTACGAGGAGGGACCAGGCTCGATTATTCTGCGGAAGACGCTGCCGAAACATGCGAAAGCGGCTGTGGGCATGGATGTTGCGCTGCTGGATGCGGACTCGGATGGAGTGTATCAGGCTGTGGTCGCGGTGGCGGCGATTGACGTGTCGCTCACTGTCTTGACCATCGATTATCATGGGCAGTCACGGGACTCGTTGAGCCAGTTCCACAGTTTTGCGACTTATCGTGATGTGAGTTTGGCATGAGACGAGAGGGGATGAAGATGCTAACGAAGACAGGTCCATGAGCTTCAGATGACAAAAGTTGTCTTCTCGCCATTTTTCAAGCCAGAAGTCGCCCCGGGTAAGAAGCCGGGTGCGCAGTACCTCCGTCTCGCATCGACATCGTTGGGAAACTCCATCGATGTGGAAACTTTTGAACTACAGCCCGTGTCCAAGAAGCCCAAATCTCGTTATATCCTCCAAAGCGCGAGCTCCTTGGCCATCACAAACACAGCCAAGTACATCATGATCGCCGTTATCATAGGCGCAATAGCCCTCATCCTTCAAGGCTTCATCGACCCCGAAGGCAGTCTAACTAAGAGCATCATTCCTTCCAATCTCCAAGGCGCTGCCTCTGGCCTCAAACCCCCTGGTGCCATTGCCGACGAAGCACGCCGCGCCGCACACCTCAACAACGCAAAAGCGTCAAACCGCCTTCTCGATCTTCTACATATTCACGGTCATCATGACACTCCCCCCACTGAGCGCAAGGCCATTGTTGTCCACCATGACCCAGACAGTGACAGCGCGCTGAGCACGGAAATCCATGCTGGAGAGGAAGATGTGGTTAAGAAGCATACGGAAGCGAAGAAGTGGGAGGAGCTTTCACATCATGAGCAGAAGAGGTGGAAGGAACAGTTGGCAAGTGCGGGGATGTGGGCTGTAGAGGAGGGAGAAACCGTGCTCAAAGGTATCTTTTTTGGACAATTGGGTGGCCTGGTGGGGCAGATGGCGGCCGGTGTCATGGGGTAGGGAGTGTTGGTGTGTGATTACCTATGCATTGTTGTTCGGCGGTGACTGGATGGGTTTTAAGTGCTAGCGGTGGTGTTTGGGATGGTGTGTGATGGGGTATTGCTTTTTGAACCTGTATGAACGTGTTACGCTGTACGAGGGCTAGGAATAGCTCACCGCTGGGGATTTGAATCATCGTATTCATTATTATCCTTCTATTGGAGTTTCACATCTGCGTACATGTATTGATCATGCATTCTGACGACTGGAGCTGTCCCAATCTGGCAGCGCGGTCAGAGTAGAGGGTCAAAGCGCCACTAGCGCGCCCGCCGCGTGATGTACAACCAGCGCAAGACAACAGCCCAATATTTTACTAGTAACTATTTCACCCCCTCACTTTCACCTTAAAGACACCCTCACACACTTCCTGTTCATGGAAGACACTACTATACCTTCACTCCCAGAAGCTGCGCGACTTAGGTGAAGTCGATCATGGCGATGCAGCAGCAGCCGGCGCCGCTGGCGTCCACTCTGGACCGTATCGTGCACGAGCTGCGATCAAAGTAAGAGAGCCAGGCATAATGTCGTTGAGGGCTTCAATGGCTGACTGGCATACAGGAACGACGACACGAGGCAAAAGGCAGCGCATCTGGTGCGCCAGACGGTCGAAAATGCTCATCGAGGTGCGCACTCCCGCGAATCGAGGGGCCCAAACGTTGAATGAAGCTCTCCTAACGCACCCACGATATAGATTTCGCCCCGCAGGTCTTCGCCGCCTTCTACGACAATGTCATCATCCGCATCTCCCAGCTTATGATCGCCGGCTCCGACTCCAACGAACGCATCGGCGGTATCCATGCGCTCAACTCCCTGATCGACTTCCGCGGCGACGATGCGGGCCAGAAGACGACGCGATTCGCGAGCTACCTCAAAGTTATACTGCGCGGGTCCGACAATGCGGCCATGGTTCTTGCGGCAAAAGCCCTGGGCCGTCTAGCGAAACCGGGAGGCACGCTCGCGGCTGAGGTTGTGGATGCGGAGGTCAAGTCGGCGCTGGAATGGCTGCAGATGGAACCTCGGAATGAAATCAGACGCTTCTCCGCGGTGCTGATTCTGAGAGAGCTGGCCAAGAATTCTCCCACGCTCATGTATCAGTGGATTGCGCAGATCTTCGAGGTCATTTGGGTCGCTCTCAGGGATCCAAAGGTGCTTATTAGGGAGTCGGCGGCCGAAGCCATCAGCGCGTGCTTTGAGATCATTTCACCGCGCGACTCGCAGATGCGGCATCTATGGTTCGGAAGGGTCTACGACGAAATCCTCAAGGGCTTTGGGCTGAACACGAATGATGCGATCCATGGCAGTCTGCTGACTATGAAAGAACTTCTCGATAAGAGCGCGATGTTCATGAATGAGCAGAAGTACAAAGAGGCGGTCGAGACAGTATTGAAGTACAGAGACCATCGGGATCCGCTTGTCAGAAGAGAAGTCGTCCTCATCATCCCGATACTGGCCAGTTACTCCCCCACCGAGTTTGCGAGCAAGTATCTACACCAGTGCATGCTGCATCTGCAAGGTCTTATTCGAAAAGATCGAGACCGCGACAAGGCGTTTGTGGCTATTGGGCAGATTGCGAATGCCGTCGGTGTCGCTATTGCGCCGTATCTGGATGGCATACTCGGATTCATCCAGGATGGTCTTGCGGCAAAGGCGAGGAATAAGGCGGTTAATGAGGCGCCCATCTTTCAGTGTCTCAGTATGATTGCGGCAGCTGTTGGACAGGCGCTCAGTAAGAATGTGGAACGCCTGCTCGATCCTATCTTTTCTTGCGGACTCAGCGACTCGCTTTTCCAGGCCCTGGTTGATATGGCGCATTACGTCCCTCCCTGTCGACCGATCATTCAGGAAAAGCTACTGGATCTTCTGAGCCAGATTCTTGCTGGACGACATTATTTACCACTAGGCAGCCCCTACTTGGTATCGCAGGCGCCCCAGATTTGGACGAGAGATCACAAGGACCCTCAGGTTATTGCTCAGCGAGAAGCGGAGATTGCACTGGCGCTGCATACACTGGGGAGCTTCGACTTTACTGGCCATGTTCTCAACGAATTTGTGAGGGATGTTGCGATTCGATATGTCGAGGCGGATAATCCCGAGATCCGTAAACGTGCGGCTTTGACATGTTGCCAACTTTTCGTCAAGGACCCTATTGTACATCAGACGAGTGTGCAAGCAACCAAGGTTGTTGGCGACATCATCGAAAAGCTCCTCACCGTCGGCGTGGGCGATATCGACCCTGAGATCCGGTGGGAAGTGCTCATGGCTCTGGATGCCCGGTTCGATCGACACCTTGGGAAAGCGGATAATATCAGGACCCTTTTCCTTGCCCTCAATGACGAGGTCTTTGTAATTCGAGAAGCGGCGATGTCGATCATCGGTCGGCTTACGACTATCAATCCGGCCTACGTTTTCCCGTCGTTGCGCAAGGTGCTACTTCAACTTCTGACGGAGGTCAACTATTCGAACAACCCGAGGAGCAAGGAGGAAAGCGCCAAACTTATTAGTAATCTGGTTGGTGCTGCGGATCATCTCATCAAGCCACTCGTAGACCCCATAGTAGCCGTCCTCTTGCCCAAGGCTAGAGATCCTAACCCCGAGGTCGCGGCGACAACGCTGAAAGCTATCGGTGATCTCGCTACCGTCGGCGGAGAGAGTATGATCAAGTATATTCCGGAACTCATGCCCATCATTCTGGATTTCATGCAGGATCTTAGCGCAGACTGCAAGAGATTCGCTTCGTTGCGCGCACTTGGACAACTAGCTACCAATGCCGGATACGTCATGGAGCCGTACCACGATTACCCCGAACTCATGAACATCCTCATGAATATCGTCAAGAGCGAGCCTGAGGGTGAACTTAGAAGGGAAACCGTCAAGCTTATGGGCATATTAGGTGCTCTGGATCCGGATGAGTACCAGAAAATTATGGAGCAGTCGCCGGATAAACATCTGATCATAGAATCCCAGTCTGTCACTGATGTTTCTCTGATCATGCAGGGCATCACTCCGTCGAACGAGGAATATTACCCAACCATTGTCATCAACACTCTCATGGGCCTGCTGAAGGACTCGTCAATGGCACAGTTCCACTCTGGGCTTGTCGATGCCGTCATGAATATTTACGCTACGATGGGACTGAAGTGTGTGCCCTTTCTCAATCAGGTCGTCCCAGGATTCTTGCAAGTCATCCGTTCGGCACCTGTGGGACGTACAGAGGGCTACTTCAATCAGCTGGGTCAACTCGTTCGTATTGTCCGGCAACATATCCGACCGTATCTTCCTAGCATTCTTACGACTATTCAAGAGTTCTGGGGCACGACGCCTCAGTTACAAGCTACGATTCTGTCGCTCATCGAGTCGATTGCCCGGTCGCTAGAAGGAGAGTTCAAGGTGTATTTGGCTGATGTGCTGCCTCTCATGCTCGGCGTTATGGAATCGGATACGAGTGCCCAGCGTACTCCTTCGGCGAGGGTACTGCATGCCTTCCTCATCTTTGGAGCTAGCGCGGAAGAGTATATGCATCTCATCATTCCGGTCATGGTTAAGATGTTTGACAAGCCTGGGCAACCCATACATCTCCGGAAGCTGGCTATGGAGACGTTGGGACGGCTCTCGAAGCAAGTCAACGTCTCAGAGTTTGCGGCACGAATCATACACCCAATATGTCGTGTTCTCGCGGGCACCGAGCCAGCTATCAAGCAAACCGCTCTCGAAATGCTCTGCGCCCTCATCTTCCAGCTCGGTCCCGATTACATCCACTTCGTACCTACGGTCAACAAGATTCTTATTACGCATAAGGTGCCTCATGAGAACTATGGCCGTATTGTCTCCAGGCTGCAGAAGGGCGAGCCGTTGCCGCAAGATCTCAGTCCCGACGAGCGCTACGGAGAAGATGACGAAGACATGAACCCAGCTGAGATTCTCACTAAGAAGCTCGCTGTGAACCAGCAGCATTTGAAGCAGGCTTGGGAAGCTTCTGCCAAGACGACAAGAGAAGATTGGGTCGAATGGATGCGCAGGTTCAGCGTTGAGCTGCTAAGAGAATCGCCACAGCAGGCGCTCAGGGCTTGTACGCCGCTAGCCAGCATTTATAACCCGATTGCCAGGAGCCTGTTCAATTCGGCGTTTGTGTCGTGTTGGACGGAGTTGTATGATCAGTATCAGGAAGAGCTTGTGCGGTCGATCGAGACTGCGCTGACTTCGCCCAACATTCCACCGGAAATCCTGCAGATTCTGCTCAACTTGGCGGAGTTTATGGAGCACGATGACAAAGCACTACCCATCGATGTTCGGATACTGGGTATGTACGCCGGAAAGTGCCATGCTTTTGCGAAAGCTCTGCACTACAAGGAGCTCGAGTTCAATGCCGAGCAGAACGCTAGTGCGGTCGAAGCACTCATCAGTATCAACAACCAGCTTCAGCAGACCGACGCTGCTTTTGGTATCTTGCGTAAAGCGCAGGGCTATCAAGATGTGGAGTTGAAGGAGACATGGTTCGAGAAGCTGCAGCGATGGGAAGAAGCTCTTACATCGTACCAGCGACGGGAGCGAGATGAGCCGGACTCCTTCGAGATTACCATGGGCAAGATGCGCTGCTTGCACGCTCTGGGAGAGTGGGACCTACTTTCAAGCCTTAGTAAGGAGAAGTGGGCCAACGCCTCGCAAGAATACCGCAAAGCCATTGCGCCACTCGCCGCTGCGGCGGCATGGGGTTTGGGCAAGTTTGCCGATATGGACTCTTACCTCAGCGTTATGAAGGAACAGTCGCCCGATCGAGCCTTCTTCGCATCCATTGTCAATATTTACAACAACCGGTTTGAGGTCGCCAAGGACGAGATTTCGAAGGCTAGGAAGGGTCTTGATACTGAGCTCAGCTCGTTGCTTGGCGAGTCGTATCAGCGCGCCTACCTACCCATGATCCGTGTCCAGATGCTGGCGGAATTGGAGGAGATTATGACGTACAAGCAGAAGGACGGGAACCCGGAGAAGCAAGCCAGTATGCGCAGGACATGGATGAAGCGACTCAAGGGCCTCGAACCAAACCCGGATGTCTGGCAGCGCATGATGAAGGTTCGTCAACTCGTCATCACTCCGCAACAAAGCATGGATATGTGGATCAAGTACACCAATCTCTGCCGCAAGAATGAACGCCATGGCCTCGCCGAAAAGGGACTGCAGAAACTGCTCGATATCGATAGCTCGGACATTTCCGTGTTTAGGTACGTGTCGGAAAATGTCAATAAGATTGCGTATCCGGTATCGTATGCGGCGTTCAAGTTCATGTGGGCTACGCAGGGATATCAGAGGGAGGCACTGGAGAGTCTCAAGGAGTTTACGAGTCGGTTATCCGAGGATGTTGCGGTTAGAGTGAGGACTACGCAAGGTGGGATGGTGGGCCAGCATGGGGTGAACGGTATGAATGGTTTGTCTAACGGCCATATCAATCATTCGACGAACCCCTTCGCCGCTTCCAATGGACTCAATGGGCACGGCGGGATAAACGGGTCTAGCATGTTCAATGGCTCGAACTCGTACGGCTCACCGATAGACTTGGCTGAGTGTCAACGCTTGCTCGCCAAATGCTATCACAAGGTCGGCGAGTGGCAGTCCCGACTGCATCACGGCGAATGGGAACATGAAGACGTTCACGAGATTCTATCGGCGTACTCTGCGGCGACTCGCTACAACAAGGATTGGTACAAGGCCTGGCACTCGTGGGCGTTAGCCAACTTTGAAGTCGTCAACGCGATAACATCGCAGGCTGACCGCGAGTCTACGGAGCTTCCGCCAAGTGTGGTGCATGAGCATATCATTCCTGCCATCACTGGTTTCTTCAAGTCGATTGCCCTGTCTACGACCAGCTCGCTCCAGGATACGCTTCGTCTGCTCACGCTCTGGTTCAGTCATGGCGGCATTCAGGAAGTCAATCGCACGGTTTCCGATGGCATCAAGCAGGTGCCCATTGATACCTGGCTGGAGGTCATCCCTCAGCTCCTTGCGCGTATCAATCAGCCAAACCCCACTATCCGTCAGTCGATTCATCAGTTGCTCATCGAAGTCGGCAAGGTGCATCCACAGGCTCTGGTCTTCCCCCTGACTGTATCGATGAAGTCGGATGTTTCACGACGACAGCGATCGGCTAAGGAGCTCATGGAGGCTATGCGCGAACACTCGCCACGACTCGTCGAGCAAGCCGACCTTGTTAGTAACGAACTCATCCGCATTGCGGTGCTGTGGCATGAGCAATGGCATGAAGGTCTAGAAGAAGCATCGAGGTTGTACTTCGGAGACCATAACATCGAGGGCATGTTCTCGACATTGAAACCTCTGCACGATATGCTTGACCGTGGACCAGAGACACTGCGCGAGATCTCCTTCATCCAGTCCTTTGGGCGAGAACTTCAAGAAGCGAGAGACTGGTGTAATACATTCAAGAACTCGCAAGAAGTCGGTGACCTTAACCAGGCTTGGGATCTATACTACCAAGTCTTCCGCAAGATCTCGAGACAACTACCTTCGCTTATGACGCTGGAGCTTCAGTACGTCTCGCCAAAACTCAAGGAAGCGCATGATCTCGAGCTCGCTGTGCCGGGGACCTACCAAGTTGGCAAACCTGTCATTCGTATCATATCCTTCAATCCGGTGGCTAGTGTCATTCAATCCAAGCAACGCCCACGCAAACTCGAAATGCAAGGCTCCGATGGGAAAGCGCATACCCATATCCTCAAGGGCCACGAGGATATCCGCCAAGATGAACGTGTCATGCAACTCTTCGGCCTCTGCAATACACTCCTTATGCACGATACAGAAAGCAGGAAACGCCATCTCAATATTCAACGCTACGCCGCCGTTCCGCTTTCTACTCAATCGGGTCTCCTAGGCTTCGTGCCTAATTCAGACACCCTACATGTCCTGATCCGCGAATACCGCGACAGTAGGAAGATCCTCCTCAACATTGAGCACCGCATCATGCTCCAGATGGCACCCGACTACGACTGCCTCACCCTCATGCAAAAAGTAGAAGTCTTCGGCTACGCGCTCGACAACACCACGGGCCAAGACCTCTACCGCGTCCTCTGGCTCAAATCCAAATCCTCGGAAGCCTGGCTCGATCGCCGTACCAATTACACACGCTCTCTCGCCGTGATGAGCATGGTAGGCTATATCCTGGGTCTCGGCGACCGGCATCCTTCGAATTTGATGCTCGACCGCGTGACGGGGAAGATTGTGCATATTGACTTTGGCGACTGCTTCGAGGTGGCCATGCACCGCGAAAAGTATCCGGAACGCGTGCCGTTCCGATTGACGCGCATGCTGACGTATGCTATGGAGGTTAGCAATATCGAGGGGAGTTATAGGACGACTTGTGAGCATGTTATGAGGGTGTTGAGGACAAATAAGGAGAGTGTTATGGCTGTGCTTGAGGCTGTGAGTATACCCCTTTTTCCTTTTGCCATCCCCCCAGCCTTCTCTTTTCTTGAGATGGAGTTCTGCGCTGCGTTACTAACATCAACGAAAACAGTTCATCCACGACCCCCTCCTAACCTGGCGCCTCGGCCACCGCGACTCCCCCCCGGAACCAAACTTCCCCTCGGAACGCCGCCAATCCATCATCGGCGCCGAAACCCTGCACCCACAAGACCCAATGTCGTCCCTGACCGCGCGACCACCGGGTCGGCACCGCTCTTCCACGCTCAACCAAGCGCTCAACCCCAACAACGAGGCCGAGGCCAAGGAAGTGCAGAATGCGCGCGCGCTGGTGGTGCTGAGCAGAGTCAAGGAGAAGCTCACGGGGAGGGACTTTTCGGGCGGTACGGGAGGTGGGATCGGATTGGGACTTGGTGGTGGGGGTGTGGGGACGGGGACTGGCGGCGCTGGCGGAGTGGGAGTCGGGGCTGAGGGGGAGTTGAATGTTTATGAGCAGGTTGATCGGTTGGTTAAGGAGGCTACGAATCTGGAGAATCTGTGTCAGCATTATATTGGGTGGTGTAGTTTTTGGTAGATCGGGGGTTGGCGGTGGGGGGATGGACGGACGGGAGGACTTGGGGGATGGGGGGGAAGGGGGTTGGCGTTTGGATGTGCATGTGGATGTGGGGAAGTGGTGGAAGCTGAAGCAGAAGCAGAAGCAGAAGGAGAAGCAGAAGCAGAAGGAGAAGGAGAAGCAGAAGCAGAAGGAGATGGAGAAGCGGAACCAAAGAGAGGAAGGGACATGCTGTGGTCTATCACATTATCAAACGGGCTATGGATGGATGGGTGCGTGGGCAGGCGTTTCATGGAAAGAATCACAGTTTTCGGAGTACTCGTGCGGGTATGGATTGCGTTTTTTTTTTTTTATGTATAGGCCGTGCTTTGCTTCAGCGGCATCTTGGATGGAGTTCTTTATCGGTCGGTGGTGCGTGGGGTCTGGGTTTGGGTTTGGGGCTCTGGGCTCTGGTTCTGGGCATGCTTGGTCGGGTCGTCGGGGAGGTAGTTAGCAGGGTGTGTATGGTGTGGGAGGTGCTGGGCTAAAGGGTGCAGTTTTTGGGGTGAGGAAGGGAATGGAATGGAATGGAATGGAATGAGTGAGTTTTATGACGTATTGTGTGTGTGTGTGTGTCTTTTCTTTCCCAACGTTGTGCGTCGTTCGCCGTTCGTCGTTTGTGATGTCGGAGAATGGGCGGGCGATTATTACGAGACGAGTAGGACGGATAATGACATGCGGGACTCTGCATGAGAGGAGAATAACTGCGGTCTATCATGACCGTCATGTCTCTCTCTTTTCCATTAAGATTCTCTTTTCTTTTAACAAAATTACCTACATAGAGCACTTGAATAGGGGCAGAAGTTTAGTAACATGTTTTTTCACTGTTGAAGGTATGGGAAGAATGATTAAACCTTGTGATACGAGACTGCAGGTTTCCTGGATTATGAAAATAGAGGAGGGATATGCGACAGAGTGGTATAGTAAAAGAGGAATAGGGCATCACACCGGAGCGTTTGGTTTGCGGTGTAGTGTACATATATTTTTCAGGACAGTAAGAGGGTAGCTTAAGAGAGTAAAAGTTTAATGAGCGAGCATGATGGAGTTTAGTTTATTAAGAGCTTGTTGGTTACTATAGGCTAACTTGGGAATCTCTACTCTACGATTTGATCACAGAACCAGAAGTGACATAACAATCCCTCCCCAAGCCCATGCCCTCATTACCAAATCAACGACATCGACTAAACTCTCTCTCCTGTGACGAGCACATCATAAAGTGAATTACCCCCACGTGACCCACCCTATAATCTTACTAAGCACATTTACCCCATCCCGAGTTTACCGACCGACAAAAGCGCTAGTGGCATGCCCAGTGGGGATCATCCCGTACCGCACCTCGTGTGACCCCTCCACAACCAGCCATGATAGAAGGCTATCTTGATGGCGTACCGGAGTACAGCAATTGGCATGGCGATCGCGTGCTTTATCTTTTTTCTTGTCTTTTTCTTGTCTTATATCCTTCTATCCTCTCGTTGTTTTGTTTGAATAGTAGTAGTTTAGAGAAATTCTTCTTTCTCACTTTTCTACTTCCTACGAGACAAGGGCGCACGCACGTCATAGCGTCACTCCTGAGGCTGTAGATCCGCGTCCGCGCGCTGGTGCCCAAAATTCTCTATTATTCATGATCGGGCCGGCTTTAATCCAAACAGAAACGAAACGAAAAATTGACAGTGTTTTTCCGGACGCCGGTTGTTTACAGTACATTATTGCAAGAGACGGGACATTACCGGTAGCAGCGCGGTTTCTGGACCATTTGAAATTACCATTCGACGTTGCACACAAACGACAGAGAAGCACTAGTTTCTATATCGACCTAACGGGTCTCCCCCACATCATGACTTCAAACCCCGACCCCCCACCCCAAATCCACCTCTCCCGCTCGTCCTCAACATCCTCGCAATCCAGCGCTGCACAACGCCTCCAATGGCGCAACCACGACCCGGTTTTTACTCCGAATGCAGAGGCGTCTGGTATCGATCCCTTCGAGTACTACCGGGAACGGCAAGAAGCGCATGAAGATATCGCCAGTACTGTGGAAGACGAGTCGATCGGGAGGAAAACGAGAGAGGCGGAGAGGAACGGCGACGTGGAGAAGAGCACTGTGGATGGAGATCGTGTGGATAGCTTTGGTGGGAGTGCAGGTGGCGGCGGTGTTGAGGAGAAAGAAGATGCAGTGAAAGCCCTGGGTTGGAGGGAGAGGATACGGCATTTTACCTGGACTTGGTTTACCATGACGATGGCCACAGGTGGCATCGCTAATGTTTTATACTCTGGTACATCCTCCTCTCCCTTCTCCCTCCCTCCCTCCCTCCAATCCACCACACCAACTAACCAAACTCTGTCCCCTAGTACCCTTCCAATTCCGCGGCCTGTACGCCATCGGCTGCGTCTTCTTCATCCTCAACATCGTCCTGTTCCTCTTCAACCTGACCATGATATCCCTGCGCTTCTACTTCTTCCCCAAGACGTTCAAGGCTTCGTTCCTACATCCTACGGAGAGCTTGTTCATCCCCGCCGCGGTGATAAGCTTCGGCACGATTTTGATTAATATCAGTCAGTATGGGGTGGGGAAGACGGGGTATTGGCTGGAGCAGACTATGTGTGTGTTGTATTGGTGTGATTGTGGGTTGGCTATTGTGTTTTCTATTGGGATTTATTTGATCATGTGAGTCTTTTCTTTTCTTCTTTATTTACCTCTCCCTTCTGCCTTATCCTTTCTTCGTTCTGTTTGATGCAATGATGCGCCAACGTAGTTGATGATATAGTGAGTTACATTACTGATCTTGGGTTTACTCAGGTGGTCCACCCAAACCTTCACAATCTCCCAGATGACACCCGTATGGATCTTCCCCGCCTACCCCCTCCTAATAATCGGTCCCCACGCCGGAAATCTCGCCCCCAAAATCGTTTCCTCGAACCCAAACAAGGCCCTCTTGATCATCCTCTCTGGCTACGTAATCCAAGGCATCGGTTTCCTCGTCTCCCTCAGTGCGTTCCCCCCTCCCCTCCCCTTACCCATCCCACCCAACACCCACTAACCCCTACCCCGCAAAGTGATATACGCCGCCTTCATCTACCGCCTCATGACGCAAAAGCTCCCCAAAGAGTCCCTACGACCAGGAATGTTCATCTCCGTCGGCCCCTCAGGCTTCACTATCGCCGGCATAATCACCATGGGACAAACCCTCCCCACGATCCTCTCCTCGCCCACACAGGCCGATTTCATGGGTCCCGGTCTCGGCCCCTTGGTCGGCGACGTCGCCCTCATTTGCGCAAACTTCATCGGCCTGTGGCTCTGGGGTCTCGCGCTGTGGTTCTTCCTCATCAGCGTGGGGGCGCACTGGTCGTGTGCTACGAGGGGCAAGATGGACTTTGCCATGACGTGGTACTCGTTTGTGTTTCCTAATACCGCGCTTACGACGGCGACGTTTGCGATTGCGAAGGCGTTGAGTCGGAATCGGGCGATTAGTATCGTGGGGTGCGTTATGACGTGTATGTTGATTGTGGTTTGGGCGTTTGTGTTTGGGATGATGGTTAGGGCTGTCGTGTTGAGGCAGATTTTGTGGCCGCAGAAACAGGAGGATCGGACGGAGGGTGGGTGGAGGCAGCAGAGTGCTGAGGAGCAGAGACGGAGGAGGTATGTTGGTGGGGAGGGGGAGGGGATGGAGGGCGCGGCTGAGGATGGGCTGGGGAGGGTGTGGACGTTGAGGAAGACGTTGAGTTTGAGGAGGAGACATGGGGGAGGGGATGATCGTAATGGTACGTCTGGGGCTGAAGGGAGGAGGCGAGGGTGGAGTGTCAGACGAGGAGCAGGCAGGGAAGACTGAACTTTGGAAAAGGAAAACTCGCTCTTTATGCATCTAATTACAGAAAGCACGCATAAGGGGTACTCAAATAATACACGTGACAAGAACCAGTCACCATACCAGATTCCCATCCCAATCTACAATCCCTTGAAGCCGGACAAGTTATGGCCATCAAAGGCCTTTATTCAGACCAAAGAAACACAGTTAGCGTCATGCGTTCAAGGAAAGGTCGGTGTTTAGATACCGAGGGTGAATTCTACGCCAACATCGATGTCGCGCGCCATCTTGACGACCTTGGAAAATTGCACAGACTTCTCGGCCGCGGCTTGGAGGTCGTCGATGGAAAAGATCTTGAGGCCGGATTCGTTGATCTAGATAGGTATTAGACTCTTATCCAAATAATCTCAAAAGTATTGCTCACCAGCTTGTGTGCCTTCTCCATGTTGGTTCCCTGCAATCGAGCAATAACGGGCGTCCGGAGGTTCATCGTCTCTACGACGGAAATCAGGCCCTTGGCAATAGCATCGCAACGCACAATACCGCCGAAAATGTTGACGAAGATAGCAGTGACCTTGGGATCGGAGGTGATGAGATCGAAAGCCTGCTTGATAGCCTCAGGGGTAGCACCACCGCCGACATCCAAAAAGTTAGCAGGGCTTCCACCGTTCAGCTTGATGATGTCCATGGTAGCCATGGCAAGACCAGCACCGTTAACCAGGCATCCAATATCGCCGTCCAACTTGATGAAGTTAAGGCCAGACTCGGCAGCCTTGACTTCATCCGCATCCTCCTGTGAAATGTCTCGCCACTCGAAGACCTCCTTCTGACGGAAGTCGGCGTTGTCGTCGAAGTTTAGCTTGGCATCCATGGCAAGGACCTGGTGGTCGGTCGTCTCGGAGAGGGGGTTGATCTCGATTTGGGTGGCATCGCGCTCCATGAAGACCTTGTACAGGTTTTGGATGGTGTTCTTGGCATCCTCGATGCACTGCTCCGAGAAGCCGAGCTCATTCGCAATGTTCCGCGCGATGTCGTCGGTGACACCCTTGTGGATGTCGATATGTGTGGTGATGATAGCCTCGGGGTGCTCCTTGGCCACAGTCTCAATGTCCATACCACCCTGCGACGAAGCGACGATAACGGGACCTTGGGAGGCGCGGTCCATGAGAACGGCCAGGTAGAATTCGCGGCGCGCAAACTTGCGCTCGACAATGTAGACGGCGTTGCAGAGCCGGCCAGCAGCTCCAGTTTGCTTGGTGATGAGCTTGTGGCCGATCATCTGGTCTGCGAGGATAGCCGCTTCTCGGGGACTGTACGCTATGGTCAGCCATGTTGCGCTTCTTCATCGCGAGACCCTTGTAGCATACGAGTAGACTACCCTGACACCGCCCTTGAAGCCATTGTCGAAAGTACCCTTTCCTCGACCTCCAGCGAGAACCTGTGCCTTTATCACCGCATCGTCACCACCTGCGCCTGTTAGCCCGGAAGAGCCCAGATGTCCATCGCTATTGCTCGCATACCGATGTCTTTGGCCACCTTCTCCGCCTCAGCAGCACTGGTAGCTACACCACCCTTTGGTACGCCAATGCCATACTATATCCCTATCAGTACACCATGTTCTTTAACCAGATGCGCGATTTCCGTACCGACTCGAGCAGGCTTGCGGATCTGTATTCGTGTATCGCCAGCCCTCTGCTCTGCTGTATGACCGATCGCTTCAATGGCGTGCCCTACTTCCAATCAGTATATCATTTCAATGGCGATGCATCTCCGCGTCAGAGGCTTGAGGGAGCAGCTCGCGGAGGTCCGCCGGGGGTTTGAACATACAACAGCGGCGCGCAAAGCGCCAGTTAGCGGTCGGCTGCGAAGAAGCTTATACATAGCGGCCTGAGAAAAGAACACCGGAAAGGGAAATCTGGATGAGGGCGACGGGATATGATGGAGCTGATGGGAAGGAGCTTTGGGGTTCTGGAGGTGTCGCGGAGTGCCAAGGCCCTTAGGCTTGTGAAAATGTCGCGCTGGAACATGAAAGTCACTGAGTTAATATCACAGCGCAACTTGATAAACTGCTCATAATCTTACAACCATGTCGAAGAGGAACAGTGACGGCGACGTCGTCGCAAATATGATGGCTGTTAGAATGGCGCAGACCCAAAATCAAATTGCAAGCTGGTTGGGCGAAGAAGCCAATACGGGACCATCAAATGCAACCTCCAAGCAAACCGATAATGATGGAGATCTAAAGCAGAACTACATAGACGATGAACCGTATGTACTGATTTCGCCCCAAGTTTCCCGGCTTCAAACTCGTACTGACATTCCCAAGCTTCGGCGTCGGAGCACTCCTACCTAATGAAGTCGAAGACGGAAGTTTCACAAATCGAGTCCCAAAATCGACAGATTTCAAGCTTCTGGAGCAGCTAATTGGCAAGCAAGCTGCCAATGTTCACTTGCAGAAAAAGACCTCCAATGCGAATACCAAGCCGCAGGCACAAAGCAAGCCCCAACTCCAACGGAAAGTGGCGAAAGAGGAGAGCGAGGATGAAGAGGAGGGACGTGCTTCTGCGTTTACTTCGAAGAGGCGGAAAGTTGAGAGGAAGAAGGTTGAAGAAGTAGGCGAGGAAGACGGAGATGCAGATGAGGAGAGGACGGCGAAGATTTCATCCAAGAGCGAAGCGAAAGAGACGTCCAACAAAGGAGTCGACGATAATGATAGCGAAGACAAGGGATTGAGGAAGAGCACCGCCAAGTCACGGCCACAGAAGGCGAAGAAGGCAAGCTACCTCGACGAGCTACTCGCCGAACGCTCGAAGAAGAAGAAAAAGAAGAGCAAGTCGAAAGCCGACGCCTGAGTGATAGGAGGGTAAAGATGTAAAGAATGACGAACGACGGCACGATATTGATACCCCGGAAAAGGCGCAAACTAGAGACGTGCAGTACATGTATCGACACCTAAAGTACGAAGATAATCAGACAGAAGATTCCCATAAGCATGCTGTTATGCTCCGCTGAATCGACAACAAATTCCTCCAGAGTATCTCAAACCACTACTCTCTAACAATTAAACTGGCCATCCCCATCCCCGTCCCAATACACTTACTCACAACCCCAACCTGCTCGCCAGATCTCCCCATCTCGCTCAGCAAACTCGCCAGCATCCTCCCACTCGTGGCCCCCAGGGGATGCCCCAAAGCAATAGCCCCACCATTCGGATTCACCCTATCCATCTTCCCCTCCAGCCCCAGCGTCCTGATGCAATACAACGCCTGACTTGCAAACGCTTCGTTAATCTCCCAAACATTCACCTCGTCCGTCGAAATACCCGTATAGTTGAGCAGTTTAGGAATAGCAAGCGCAGGGCCGACACCCATTTCATCAGGCGCACAACCCACGACCTGCGTCCCGGCCCACTTCCCAATGATATTCGAAGAAAGACCGAGCGCAGTAGCAGTAGACCGACGCATGAGAAGCGCAGCCGACGCACCATCCGACACCTGCGAACTATTCCCCGCCGTCGACGCCCCATCACTCTTAAATGCCGGTTTCATCGTCGCCAGTTTCTCCACCGTGGTATTGGGTCGGATCCCATCGTCCTTCGTGACCGTAACTTCCTTCTCACTCTCGGGAACTTCGGGGTCAATCCAGCGCGTAGTCACAGGCACAGTCTCCTCATCAAACTTCCCACTGTTCTGCGCCTTCGCAGCTCTCCAATGGCTCTCGACTGCGAAAGCATCTTGATCCGCTCGGGAAACTCCATACCGCTCCGCTACATTCTCAGATGTAATGCCCATGCTCATAATACAATCTCTGGCTTCCTTGACGGGTGAGTTTTTCAATTCGGCCCAGAGCTCAGTTGGTATCGCTCTGCTTCCGTAATTCCGCGTCATGCTCTCCATGCCACCAGCGATTCCAACGCCGATTTGTCCTACTGCGATGGAATTCGCAATATGCGTTATCGCCGTGAGTCCTGAGGCGCAGGCCCGGTTTGCAGTGCTGAAGGATGTTGTGGTGGGAATGCCGATATGATTCATGGCCATACGGCCTGCTTTCGAACCGCCGAGCTCCGAGAGCACGGTGCCGATGCATACATCGTCTATTTTCGCAGGGTCGAGGTTGGGAAACTTTTGGGCCGTGGCTTTGAGGACCTAGAGGGTTTGTTGGGTGAGGCAAGATGCTTGGTAAAGTGGATGTTGGAAATAGATTTACGTACTGCTGCTAGCAATTCATGGTCGTAAGCATCTCGCAGGCCTCCTTTCTTTGCTCTTGTAACGGGTGTTCGGAGGGCGGAGAGGAAGACGACGTCGTGAGGATTCTTTTGTAGGATGTTCTTTAGCCCTTTCTGTATGAAACCGGCCATTTTGAAGAAGAAATGTAACGTCTGGACGCCAATTGCACGCTCAAGAAAGGGATGAAAGGTAAGATCTGAAAAACAGCGTAGCGGGTAACGTTGCAGAGTGAAAAAGTGAAGAAAAGAGAGACGGAGGGCTGCCGCGAACGAAACCCATGGTGAGTGATGTACGCTAAATGCAAGCTCCAGGGAGCTTCGGCATTGACGAGCGGAAGAGACTTGATCCACGATTGCGGGGCGCGCGGAAAAGGCGGATCGAGGAAGATACGGAGCAGGCTGCGACCGGATAAGTAGATCAAGTCGAAAAGAGACAGCCGAGTGCGGATATATTGAGTCTACCGCTACCAAGATTGTAAGGAAATCATCGCGTCCCCACAGCGAGTGCTTAGATGTTCCATTCCAAGCCACTACAACCGCAATGCCACAATCCGCGACACCCGTCTCGTGTCCCAGCCAAATATGCAAGCCGATGCTTTTGTCGCAAACCGATCTGACGTCTTTCGAATGCGCGGAGGAACATGCTTATGCGGCGGGCCACACAATCTGGAACATGTCGTTGAAAATGTACCATTGCTCGGGCTCGGTAGCACCGCGGTACTTGATCTGGAACGTCTGCACGAAGCAGAGCGGCATTGGCTGTCCAAACTCCTGCGCATGCCGTCAGTTCCTGCCTCGTGTTTCCTCACGTTGTGTGTGCACTCACCTGGAGCTTTCCTGTGACCAAGATCAAAATACCGTCTTCGGCGCAGGGCTGGATATCGATGTCGTTCTCCTCGATCTTGTGGATGAGTTGCTCGGTGAAGGCAAGGTTCTGTGCGCATCAGCAAGCTTGCCGGCTTCGAGGGAGGGCTTGAAGTACCGTGAACTTCTCGTGGATAGCTGCGACGCCTTGGACGCTGTCCTTGCTGAATGTGAGCATGGAGGTGTCGGCCTATCTCAGGTTAGATGCAACCTAGTATTCCTATATACCAAATACGTACGTAAAACCGCTTCGCCAGACCGCTCCGGTCAGAGTCGAACTGTTGGTAGTACTTTGCAACGAAAGAGACTGGCAAGCTCCATCAGCCATAATGCGCGACCATGAGTCCTGGCGCGTCACTTACGAGCCTCCTGCTTGAAATCCATGGCGATGACTGATATGCAGGTTTGAGGAGAATGGCAAGAGGTTGTTGACGGATATTGGAGGGAAGGAGGAGTTTGGACAGTCGTGAAGTTGTTGATGTTTGCGCAAAGGCTGTTGTTGGCGGGGCCCCTCGGGGGTGGGGCAGAAAGCCCAAGCCTCGGATTAAACTTTTTCCACGCGCGTCAAAAACCTTCTCACTCACTGTCTGATTCTGCTTCCTACATTAACCGTCATGCAACTGTAAGTACGCTGCCTTCTCCTTTCTTTCACTTTAGATGATGATTTTACTTCAAACGATAACTTCCGAGCACATGCGATGAAGTCAAAACCAAAATGTCAAGCTCAACAATCTGATCTACTCTGCGATATTCTATCCATTTCTATCGACGCCTGTTTCTACAGCACACTGACTGCGTCATAGAATATACAGTGCGCTCGCAGAGTTCTCTACCCAGCATGTATAGAGACTAGTCTACCACCAACTCCCTAACAATGGCACGCTTGGTTGGCAACGGTTGCGGCCATCTATAGGCCTTTCGGCTGGAAAGACTTCACCGAATCAACGATACTCTCTTCGAAGCTCTTGTACTTGAGACCCAACACGTCGATCGATCTCTTGTTATTGATCCCATACAAGCCCTTCTCAATACCGCCTTCGGGGTAATCGCCGCCGGGCGTGGACACGCTTGGGAGCTTGTCCTTGTACTCCGGGAAGTGTTTGCCGATAATGTTCGCAATCTCTCGGTTGCTGAAGAAGCCAGATACAACGAAGAAGCGTTTGCCGGCAGCTTCAGGTTTCTCGAATGCGGCAACGTGGGCTTCCGCAACATCTCGAACGTCGACCCATACGTAGACTCCCGTAGGAGCAATCTCATCCTTCCACTTGCCTTGTGCGGCCCAAAGTATGCGTTGATTCGATGTGTTGAGGTTGTCAAGACTGTCTAGGGCGTGGATCTAGCTAATTGTTAACTGAGTCTGCAGTGCATGTTCTTTCTGTCAACTTACAATGGGACCAAAGACCAGGGGAGGGTTTATGGTAGAGAGCGTAAAGTTGGGCTTCTCCTTCTCCACGAAATCCCATGCTGCCTTCTCAGCAAACGTTTTGCTGGCTCGATATCCAGCTGCGGGATTCGCCAGCGCCTCTTCGTGTGTGATGGGGTTGTAGTCCTCTTCCGAGTATACATGGCCCGGGTAATTACCCTTGTCAGGCTGGATGATAGCGGCAAACGAAGAGGTAACGACGACATGCTTGACTGAGGGTGCGCTCTTCTTGATCGACTTCAAAATGCCGGTAGTACCAATGATGGCAGGGTCGAGAAGATCCTAAAAAGTCAGCTATCGCTTCAGACGTATCAAGATGTGGCTCACCTTTTGAACATCGGTCACGTTGAAATGGAACGGGCTCGCCGTGTGCAGAACAACTTCAAAAGGCGGGTCTGAAACAACAGCCTTGTCGAAAGCACCTTCTTGAGCGATATCTGGCACAATCGCGAAGCCCAATTGGCCTTTCTCGGCTTCGCTCTTATGATCCGCCTTGATCTTGTCTGCCTTTTCTTGCGTTCTCACGGTGGTCACGACTGAATGGCCCCGCTTCAGAAGAACATCAAGTGTGTGAGCGGCGATGAAGCCGCTTCCGCCAGTGAGTAGGACTCGAGTCATTTTTGGAGTTGTGTATGGTGTGTAGATATGGTAGATTTGAGGGAGGGTTGAAGTGGTGGCGTTCAAAGTAATTATAGGTTGGGGCTCAATGTCGCAATTTATGCGATCTACCATCACCCACCATGCGGGGCAGATCGGCTTTTGGCTCTAAACGCCTTTGCTTATAAAATAATGTCTTCTTCTAGGATAGTGCCGAAGATAAACTCCGTCTGCTGATCACATCACTGTGGACCGCTCTGTGGTGGCAATTGCAATATGGGCATAAGTAACAGCTCCCTTCTCCGATAAATGCTGTTGCTGACGTCAGAGGTAAACATTGGATGATTTCTCCTGCGTTTAGACTGCCGACTACACTGGGGCACGAGACCAATATGCATCACGTGCAGCACACTCTCGTAAGCAAGCCAATTGAAACTTCCTCACGGGATGTACGCCGTGGGTCGTACTTACCTCCCAATAAGGAATTAACAGCCTCGTTGAGTGAGAATCGCAGCCTTGCTTTGGAATGAACGTCGGCTCCTTGGGAGGATGCTGAGATAATTGTGAATCCGCAAGTCGCATATCCCCCGTAAGGTTACGGCCCGTTTCCAGTCACGTGACAGGTGTTGGCCTCATGGCGGTGGTAAACCACACCCTTCGGACTCATTTTATGCTTCCCGCAGTAGCAATCGTTAGTGCCTACTTTTTAGACCTTACGAAATCTGAACACTCCGCTCTTGTGTCACCCTCAAAATTTTCCGTGTTGGTGACGGTGCAAAAGTCATACAAATGAAGAACTACCATCATTATTCTTCGGGGCAATTGATATCTATCCCACACAGGACGAACTCTAGCAGTGAATGTGTGGAACACCAGATCTAACCTCCCTCACTATGCAGCATAAACACGAACTCAGGACCATTCACACCACCGCGATAGTCGTACAACATCTGTGTGCCCCATGTGGCGTATGTGGGGAGAATATTGTAACAGGTAACGTTGCGGGGCAATGAGGGGCCCTGCTTTTCTCATAAAGCGCGATTTGCGCTTACGCTCGTCATCCGAAACCCTTTGAAGAATTTGGAGTTCGACAGACGACCTCATCTCGAAACATGTCCGCCTCGAAAAGAAACCCGCCGTTTAGAGCCGAGCACGTAGGATCTCTCCTTCGGCCCAAGGAGCTGGTCCAGAAGCGATACGATGTTGCTGCAGGCAAGGCTACGCAGAATGAACTGATCCCATTGGAGGACAAAGCGATTGCGGACGTGGTTAAGCTGCAGAAGGATGCCGGTTTCTCCATTATTTCTAGCGGCGAATATGCGAGGTATGTAGCTTCCAGTACGCTATCTGGTGCAGCGAATGGAACTGGGAGCTGAATGCATGTTTTTGCAGGCATATGTTCTGGGGCACGTTTTTCGAGGAGCTCAATGGCATGAAGGAGCTTCAGCTGGGCATTCTGAAGGGCTACGATGCGGATATGTTTCGACCGTACGCGCCGGACGTCAAGTCGTTCTTCGAATCGAAAGATATTCCCAATGCCGTCACTGTCTGCGTGGGCAAGATTTCACACCCCGGTCACTCGAGCCACCAGCGCGAAGTCGACATCATGAAGAAGCAGGTCCCCGAAAGCGAGTGGAAGAACATTAAAATTACCCTGATCTCGCCGTCATGGTACCACTTCCGCTACAAGACCGGCAGGAGTTACCCCAAGGACGTCTACGCAAACGACGAGGAATACTTTGCAGACATAGCGAAAGCATACCAAGAGGAGTTGAAGTACCTCCATGGCCAGGGGATCAGGAACATCCAGATCGATGATCCAAATCTTGCGTACTTCTGCTCGCAGGCTATGTTGGACGGGTGGGCCGCAGACAAGGATAACGATAAGACGGCGGATGGGATGTTCGATGCGTACGTCAAGTTCTACAACAAGTGCTTCGAGAGGCCAGATGACATGCATCTGGGTATCCATCTCTGCCGCGGAAACTATGTCGGTAGCCGTCACTTTTCCGAGGGCGCGTACGACGCGATCGCGAAGAAGCTTTTCCAGGTACTATCTTCCTTTGACCGGTATTGTTAGCTGTTATATTGACGATGTCCAGGACCTCAACGTCGACACCTATTATCTCGAATACGACACTCCGCGCGCCGGCGGCTTCGAGCCCCTCGCCCACCTCCCCAAGAACAAAAACGCCGTCCTCGGCGTGGTAACCTCCAAGTTCCCCGCCCTGGAGAACAAGGATGAGATGATTGCGCGTATCAACCATGCGGCCGAGTTTGTCGCCAAAGGCACGGGACAATCCAAGGAAGATGCTCTGCAGCAGCTCTCCGTGAGCCCGCAGTGTGGCTTTGCGTCGCATGCCGAGGGGAACGCGTTGGGGTATGAGGATATGAGGAAGAAGCTGGAACTTGTGAGAGGTATTGCAGATGCCGTCTGGCCAGGCCAGCCGTAGGGACGAGAGGATATGTGGGAATGGAGGTGGTGTATAGTAGTACGGAGTGCTCATGCCCATAGAGTGGGCGTATGATACCCGAATGCCGACTTCAACACGGCGTTCTTCAGGAGCTCTTTAGGAGCTGGAGGGGAAAAGGAAAAGCGGGAGAAAAGACAGCTGGACCGCGTAGAAGCGGTACCAGACGGTTCCGACCGGACACTTTCAACAACAAGGAAAGGAACATTTTCACGTACGATGCGTGTAGCCTACACGATCCGCACCATTCCTGTTCAATATCAGTATTAGTATCGCAGTGAAACAGATAAAGAAAACATCGAGACGGAACTTTTCTCAAGGACACACAAACCCTAGAAAGTGATGGAACACGAGACCTCGTGACTTCGCGAATCCCGGTGCGTCCCAAACGCGACGTCTGGAGAGACGCGTCTCCACATACGCCGATAGTCTGCAGGCGTGCACCCACCGCGACATCCATCGTGAACATCGCCACCGTGCAAAAAGAACCATCGTAATGAAATCAATTAGCAGCTTTCACAATGAAAAAGCATCGCCAGCATCAAACAAGTGCTGAAGGCTGAAGTGCCGGTGGCTGGTTGAACTTTAATTAGTGCGTTTGAAAGGAGTAGCTTCCGACATCCCCGCTCCCTCTCGCGTCATCAGGGGAAGGGAAGGTTACGAGTTTCCTCACGTTCGCGACTTCTCGACTTCTTCACCGACTGTGGTGGGAAATTACGGTTAGATAAAGGTATGTGTGCTCCTGCTGTTCGGGTGGAGGAAGAGCCGTGGTATTCTTTGGCTGGGAGGTATCAAGGGAGGAATGGGGGAAGGCTGGAAGAGGGCTTATCATGGAATTGTACAGAGTGTTCTAACCACATCACAGAAAAATACTCTACTCATTCGAACGAAGCATCCCGTACTCCGATTATCAACGCGCATTCCGAACCCCGACCGCAACCGCAACAATGCAATGCGACACTTGCCCGTGTGTCTTCCCCAGCCTCCCTACAGTATGGCAGCATATGAACGTAGTCCGACACTGGGGCTGTCCGACCTGTCCCGAAGAGTTCGCAACCGCAAATGCAGCCCACGAGCATGAATAGGATGGCTGTGAGGGTCGACAAATCGCCTGGTCATGCAATACCTGCGACTTCGCATCGTGGTGCGAGTTCACGACTCTGGAACATATGAACAACGAGGATCATTGGACACCGCGGTTTAACTGCGAGGCTTGCAACATGGTGTTCGAAACGCGGCCGGCGGCGCGGAAGCATATGGATGCGATGAATCACTGGAGAGTGCATTACTGTATGACTTGTGAGAAGGGGTTTCAGAACGAGAATAATTTCAGACAGGTTAGTTTTCTCTTTCTTGAAAAACCTACCATGTGGACTCTGGGGAATTTTTACTCATTTTATACATCACAGCACATGTACTCCAACATCCACCGCGGCTCAAACATAGCCTGCCCCTTCTGCCGCCGCGGCTTCACCACCGCAACAGGCGTGACCACCCACCTAGAAACCGGTTCCTGCCCCAACGCCCGCAACGTCAACCACGCCAGCATCCTCGCCGAAATCCGTCGACGGGACCCCAATCATCTCCTCACCAAGAAACTCCTCACCTATCCTTCCTCTTCTTCCCCCGCGACCATTACAGCGACATCGGCATCGTACAACCACCACACCGATCGGTACGAGTGCTATCTTTGCCACAGGGGATTCACGCAACTGATCGACCTGAATCAACACGTGAACAGTCCTGCGCATAGACAGCATGTGTACCATTGTCCTGGCAGGGGATGTATCAAGGAGTTCAAAGCACTAGCGGGGCTATTCAATCATCTAGAGAGTGAAACATGCGGAGCCGTGCGCTTCGAAGCCGTTCAAAGGAACGTCACCGGCTTCGATGGGGGGAGACGCTTAATCGGCTTCGCCTAAACATCTCCATAGCCACCCTGTACAAAACTTATCCTGAAGTTTGACAGATAATTATACGTCTTTACTTTACTCTACATGTACATGCTCCTCGTACAAGCTATGTGATTATCCACTCCACCTTTACTCCACATATACATGGTCCACGTACACGTCACATACCTTTGTGTTACTGATAGAAGCCCTATCTATCTTACCCTGTAAACCTTATCTAGACGTCTGACAGCTAACTATACTTCCTTACTTTACTCTATACATATATGCTCCTTGCACACGCTGCACAATTACCCACCCTTACTTCACTCTACATATACGGGATCTTCGTACACGTTACAGGGTCTTACATTTCTATCAAAAAGCCCTATTACCACAGGCAATGCTGTATCTGTCCTAGTCTCTTAAACGTTACCCAGATGTCTGACAGATAATTATGCATCCTTATTTTACTCCACATATACACAATCCTCGTACACTTCACAAACTTTTCCATTACTACCTAAAAATCCTATTACGACAGCAATTGCAGTATCTATCCCATCCTCGCAAAACTTGTCCAGACGCTCGACAGCTAACTATCTACTTAAACTTCACTCCACATATACATAATCCTGGTACACGTCACATAACTTCCCATTCCTGCCTAAACCCCCCATTACCACAGCAAACGCTACAGCTATCCTACCTCGTAAACCTCATCCAGACACTCAACAGACACCTATCCACTCAACCATCACTCCACACAAGCATAATCCACGTACACGTCACAGAACATTCCATTACTACCTAACCCCCCAATTACCGCAGACAAAGCTGCATCTATCATATACGGGACACGTCATCCCGGGGTACTCCAACCAACCATCCAGACCCCCTCCCCTCCCCCACTCTTCCCCGCCTTCTTCACCTTCTCCTCCACGAGCAGGAGCTTCCAGTCCACCATGGTGCGTCCCCCCTCCGTGAGGGACGGGACCACCTCCTTGAAGCCCCTGCCCGCGTTGGTTCTCGCCGTCACGTGGGGCTCCGTGACGGTCTGGCCGTCGCACTCGTCGCCGTGCAGCGGGCACTTGAGCACCGAAGTGCCGGGCCGGGCGGTCGCGGACGAGGACGTCAGCGACGGGAAGGGGCTGGGCGAGCGCGCGAACGGGGACGTCGACGAGAAGGCGGCGGCGTGCGTTCGCAGCGCTGTGTTGAGCGCGAGGGAGGCTGACTTCATGCTGTCCCCACGGGGGCGGGCCGCGGTTCTAGCACCTGCGATGGTGCCTTGGACGGGGAGACCGACATGTGTCGGCGGCGGAGCATTCGAGGGGCCGGCGGCAGTGAGGGTTGGGCCGGGGCCGTTGGCTAGGAGCTGCTCTTCTGTCGGCATGGGCGATGCACCGCGGGAAGATTGAAGACGATGGACTTCTGTCGGGATCGACGGGAATGGTGGGGACTCGTGGTTCTCCGACGGCTGGAGAAAGAGGTCGTCATCCTCAAAGAGCATCGGATCCAAAGCCCTCTCGTCACGGGTTTGGGAGGCAGGGTGCGGGGTCGGAGTTCGATCGCGGACTGGCCTCAGGTCGAGGAAAAGGTCGCCGTCTTCGAAAGCCGTGGGATCCACGCTCGACGGGCGGGAAAGCTGCACAGCGACTGGCTCTCTAAAAGCCGATGTCATAGAGGAGGATCCTGGCAGGACATACTCTTGGGGCAAGCTGCGGTGCACACTCCGACCGGGGACATTAATGGAGCCTTGTTGAGAGCCGTCGGTGTTGTTGTTGGCGTTGGCCATGGCACTCATGCTCGCTATGCGGGATAATGGGAGAGAGACGGGAGGTCGTAGATATTGCCCCGTGGTCTGGCTGGGTTGCCTGTCTGACATAGACAAAAGATAGTTCGGTGTCATAGGCGTGCTGCTTGGATTGCGAGAGGACAGAGGCCCGCGAATAACAGTGGGCGGTGTTGGCCGAGCCGCGTACTCCTCCATGAGGGAAGTTAGACGATGCACGTCAAAAGGGTCGTCTCGGTCCAAGTCAGTGTTTCCACGGCTTAGCTGTGGATGAAGAGGGCGTGTACCATGTTGCGAAGCTGCTGTTGAGTGTCCAGTTGAATATCCTGAACGCTTGGTAGTAGGGCCGTGTAGGTGGGTGGCTTGCGATGTGAACGGTCCGCTGCCGGTACCGGAGCTCGCCCAAGGGTTGGAAGGCCGGTAGGGGGTCGCGGATCTAGAGTGTGGAACTGAAGCGGCAAGGTACCGGGCATCGTTTCCATATAGTTCGTTCAAAGCCTGCACATATGTCGGGTCGAGGCCTTGGGCGTGGAAGGATGGTTGGCGCGAAGATAACGGCCTCAACTCCTTCATGTATGCATCTATAGCGTTTTAGCTGCGCCGTCTAAGGTAAAGGGAGGGCCTCTGTTGCTGGCAGTGACTGTTTCTCACGTAGAAACATGTGGTCGCCTCTATCTTACTCACTGATCTGCTTACCTTGCTGCCCTGTTACGCCTTGTTGTGCTATGAGGTCTTGCTGCTTTCCAACATTCCGCTGCTCTGAGACACCTTGCTGTTCAGCTACGCCCTCCACTGGCGAGTCGATTGTCTCCGCTTCCGGAGCGCAGAAATTTGTCGTTTCCACTGCTACAGTCCTCCGCTCCCACTCAGAGACTTTGCTCTTATAGAATGCCATCACCTTGCTCTCATCTTGTAGTGTTGGATCGTTCGGGTCGTAGGCCGGGGCACAGTCACTAGCGAGCTCAACGATCATAATCTCCCTCTTCGTGGCGAAAGAGACAGGCATAATGGGGTTTCGAGAAGGACCATAAAGGTCATGGCCGCGATAATAATACGCGATACCAACATCAATGGGGTGGAGACCGCGAAAACCAGAGATAAACACAGACATATTCTTACCTTTCGTTGCTCCAGGCGCATTGCGCTTCTTGGTCGGCTCCGGCATCGTTGCGAAGAGTGTGAGCAGCTTGCGAAGCTTCTCTTCTGTTTCTGAGGGCAGTGTCGAGGTATCGAATATGTGCGGGGCGCGGGCGAGTACGCGTGAGTTGCCGGCGAGTCGCGGTGCGATGGAGGTGAGGAAGATAGAGTGAAGGTGAAGCGGAAGAAGAGTCGGCGTGGAAGTGTATGCAGGGGTGTAAAAAACGAGGGCAGACGCAAAATTCTCCAAAAACTCTTCGTACCTACCACTTTCGAGGCAGGCTACTGCCATGCGCGCGTCAAACTGCGATTGTTGGTTTGTTGCCATAGTTACGTCGACGAGAAGAACTGCTGTTGACTCGACCGCGTACGTCACTTGTACTGCTGCTGGTATCCCTTAGGAAGGTGTGGGATGGAGGAAAAGTTTCTAGAGCGTGCGGGGGTACAGAGCAAACGGATTGATTCTTAACTACTTGCGGATCGCCGACGTTCCGTCCTCAGCACCTGGCAGTCCTTCTTCATCGCCAGGCTCAGCGTAGGTACCAGTCTTCTTCGTGGCACCGCGGGTGCGGCTGTCGATGATGTTGCTCTGGTCGATGGCATCTTTTTCATCGCGTTCTGCCCAAGTCAATGAAAGTTCATATTGTACTTAGGATAAGAAGATATACCAAGCTGCTGATCGGAGTCGGCGGTAGCACCATCGTAACCGCCCTCTACAGGAGCATCGTCATTCTGGACGGGGAACTCGCTCTGACCAGTACGGCTGACATAGTCGTTATCCTTTGCGTCTCCAGCCGGGACGTCTTTGTACTCGTTGGTGGACATGGTATTTGGTAAGTAAGGCAGGCTTGGGATTGGCCGTAGATGGAATGTATAGCTCTTGGAATAAGGATTGCAAGAATAAATTGTTGATATCCAGCTGAAAGCCAAGCGCATCCTTATATACTCCTCTTGGTGTGTGGTTGGACGTCATGGTACCGCATGCCGCCACGCAAGCCTCTGACGAATTATGGTTCCATGCATATGGGAAAGACCCCCCAGACCATGAGTCTACCACGGAAAAGTATCATCACAATGACAACATCAGTCGATGCGGAACGACGGGAATGGTGGCGCGCTATACTGCTCTTGTGCTGACCGGCTGTGACAAAGTCGTACAGACGAAGTGTGGAAGTATACCCAATATAAGGATCGGGGAGGCTTGTTGATAGCGTGAGAATTGCCCTTTCCCATGCTCGAAGCGATCTTAGTGTCTTGTGAAAGTTGACGTCGATGATCGATCATACTAACGACAGAGTTGCACCAACTGATACACAGTAGTATGGAAGATTGAAGACGAGATACGAGTAGTAAGCACAATTGACAGTGAGAAAATATGATGTAATGGACTCGGATAAAGGAATATCGAGGGTCTGTTCGACTCTAGTCACCGAATCACGACTCTGTCTGGAAGATGTGTTGCGCGGAGCCCCTGAGGTAATCGTCGTGGAATCGGACGTCAACAGAAACCGAATGCTACCTAGGCCAGGTATGAGTCAAGGATCGACCTCGCAAGCATCGCTTGTCTGTATCTAAGATCGTAATGTTTCGGGGCGTTTTCGATGCGCGAGGGAGGCTGGGGTGAAAGTGTGGTCGGGAGGCTTCTACGCGACATGTCGTGACGTCGTGAGTTATCCGATCGGCTAACCCGCTTTGGGATGCTAGAAGTTCACCACCAAACAATTAAGAGTAAGAGCAAGAGCAAGAGCCTCAATCCGTAATGACTATACACATGGAAACAAAACATAGCTTGACGACACTAGCGCAATGGATTGGGATGTTTGAGAGCAAGTAAGTAAAGTTCGCTTTGTAATTCCGTATTATGGGATCAGCCCACACTATTCGCTGATCATACATCGCTGACGAAAGACACGCATCCGTGGCTCAGGGTATCTATACTACAAGCGATTGTGCTGGGAAATGGACCGTAGATATGTTAAGACACATGACCTCGCAGAAGAGACTGAAAGGAACCGGATGAGAGGGCAACAAGCTGAGCGCTTAGTCGTCACCAGCAGCAGCCTTCTTCTTTCTGCCAGCCCTGTACTTTATTAGCATTGTACGAATCAGATCGAGTGAAAGGAGACAGAGCTAAAGAGCCACATACCTCTTCGGAGCCGGCTTATCGTCGTTGGCCTTGGCTGGGGCTTTCTTGCGTCCGCGCTTTGGCTTGGGAGCTTCCTCGACGTCTTCCTCGTCCTCGTCATCTTCCTCCGTGTAGACCGGTGTCTTCTTGCCGCGGGCAGCTTTCTTGGGCTTGGGCTGTTCGACTTCACCCTCAGCAGCGTCTTCCTCTTTGACAGTCGCCTTCTTTCCGCGGGCGGCTTTCTTGGGTTTGGGCTGTTCGACTTCACTCTCGGCAGAATCTTCCTCTTTGGGAGCTGCTTTCTTTCCTCGGCCACGAGATTTCTTGGGTGCGGGAGCCTCCTCCTCCTCTTCCTTGACGGCACGTCCGCGCTTCTTCTGCGGCTTCGGCTCCTCAGCTTCATCGGCATCGTCATCCGCGCCCTTCTTGCCCTTCTTCTTGGGCGCCTTCTTCTCCTTGACACGGTAGCCCTTGGCTCCAACGCGGTTGCACTCGACATCGCCCTTCCAATCCTCATCATGCACGTGGCCGTGTAGAAGAGCATAGCCGACCCTCTCTTGCGCCTCGGAGGGAAGCTCATCATAGCCATCGACCATATCTGTATCGCCTCCGCTCTCCTCTTGGAGGTTGGCGATCTGAGCAGGAGTGACACATCCCCTGGGTGTGTTAGTACTTCAGATCAATTCCAAGCTTACAGCAGACGTACCAATGCTTCCAGGTCCAGCTAGTGTGATCTTGGATCGTGACAAGAGTGCCCATGCGGAGCTCTCCCTTGGCAATCTTCTCTTTCGCTTTAGTGCATTCTGTGCTCTTGCATCCCGCGCGGCCCTGCTTGGCTATCTCTGTAGCGTGTGAGCGGATGCTGTCCAAAATAATGCGCGAAATCGAGAGGCCTAGGACACTTGACTTACCGACACGGTACGGCATTGCTATGAGCTTGCGAAAGTTTGAGACGCGACGTATTTGTACCTATGGTAGGTGGCTGTTGGGCTCCTCACGAGCAGCGCGTACTTACACGCGCCGAATGGAAGGAGAAAGAGACAACCAGGTAGGTTCCGAGACAGACAGCAAGCAGCAGCTCAATGTTTGTGAAGAGGTTGCAGAGGAAAACAGATGAAAGTGTGTTGCGTAAATCAGTGGACGCGTGGGGTGGTGAGGTTCGTCAAGTTCTAGCTAAGCTCGCTTATATAGAAGCTGCGCATATAGGGAAGCTGCGCACCCCACCAAAACGCGCCCCATCCACCAAAAACGCGTTATCATCCAACCCCACACATTTTACTATGGCGACGCGTGAGCTGATGATCCAGCGCGCTGCTGGCTCTTATATCGATCATACTTTTTCTAGTATACGAGCTGCTGCTAAGGCGTACAACATCCCTGAGTCGACGCTACGTAACCGCCTCAAAGGGGCAACAAATCGCGCTACAGCTCATCAACAACAGCAGCGACTAGCTCCAGAACAAGAAGAATTCCTCGTTGAATGGATCCTCGAAGAAGCTGCCCGCGGCTTCCCTCCCTCCCACGCTCGAGCCCGCGATATGGCGAATCGAATCCTACGAATGAACGGCGATCAGAATCCTATTGGCAAGCTCTGGATCTCCCACTTTATAAAGCGCAATCCACGCGTCGCCTCTGTTATTGGTAGAAAGCTTGAAGCTCCTAGAGCTGAGGCTACTACTCCTGAACAAGTGCGCGCGTTCCTCGAGCTCTACGACGCGACTCGGCAGCGGTTTAATATATCAGTCAACAACACGTATAATATGGATGAGGTTAGCGTTGCGCTAGGCGTGTGTACGAACACCCAGGTGCTTGCATCTGCAAAGAAGAAAAAGGCTTATACAAAGACTCCAGAGAATCGCGAATAGGTGTCACTTCTAGAGTGTATCTCTGCGTCAGGGCGGAAATTACGCCCTATAGCCATATTCAAAGGCCAGAGCCTACAAACTACGTGGTTTCCATCTACAACAGTGCCAAATTGGTTCTATACAACCTCAGAGAACGGCTGGACGTCAAACGCTATTAGGACTGAGTGGTTAAAGCGTATTTTTATCCCAGGAACTGCCACACCCTCAGATAACTGGCGGCTGTTAATCCTAGACGGTCACGGTAGCCACGCGACTATAGAGTTCTCTCTAGCTACCAAACTGAGTCGTATACAGCTCCTTTTCCTCCCAGCTCACTCATCGCACGTCCTACAACCTCTAGATCTCGCGCCGTTCTCAGTTATCAAGCAAAAGTATCGCAGGCAGATCCAGGAGCTTACCAGTCTCGACGACGCTGCGCCTGTAAAGAAGGAGCGCTTTATAACCTGCTACAATCAAGCTAGGGAGGAAGGCTTTACAGAGCGCGTGATTCGCGCTGGTTGGAGAGCTGCTGGTATATGCCCATTAAACATCAATCAGGTGCTTCAATCATCACAGCTCTGCCAGCAGCCCACTACACCACCACGCGCGAAACACACTCTGTATGAGGTAGACCAGGTCCTCATTACTCCAAAAGGACCTCGCGATCTCTACCGCGCGCAGCAGCTCCTCTGTCGCTCTGAAAAGCTCTCTCGTACAGCCCGGGCTGTTCTCCAGAAAGCAGGGAAGGCACTTTCTAGAGCTAATATACGAGCAGCAGAGCTTGAGGCAGCTAAAACGCGATACCAACTGCAACTACAGACTATCAACTCTACGCGGCCTCAAAGGCGAGTTCAGGTTGATCCAAATCAGCGATTTGCACAGGCAGATCTGGTGATGGAGGCAATTCACAAATTAGACGCAATTGAGGCTTCAAACGTCGCAGAGAAAGCTGCAAATGCTGCCAAATTAGCTGCAAACGCTGCTGTAGAGAGGGATTTTAAATCTATGTGTATAGAATGGCAAGCACTCTAAATACTGCTGAGAAAATCGAGCTTTTGCAGCCTCTACTGGTTTTGGTGGGGTGCGCAGCTTCCCTATATGCGCAGCTTCTATATAAGCGAGCTTAGCTTGTGCTTGTGCTAGGATCCCTGTCAGTCGCGCCGCGCGGTGAACGTCATGAGAAGAAAGTTTGGCAAGCGCTCTCCACTCTCTTCTCAGTCGTCCCCTCCTTCCGACATCCACATCAGCCATCAATGAGCGCTGCGCACATATGCATTCGCAGCGTGCTGACACAGGCATTTCGTCCGTCCACCTCTAGAGCCGCCGCATCCTGTGTTATCCCCGAATTCCTCGTTCCTGCCATCGCCCGCTGCCCCCGTCGCCCCTTCTCCTCGACAAGGCGCTGTGGCTTATCAACGGCCGAATTGCTCCAAGAAGCCACTCTTCAATATCCTCCAAAGCCTCGCCCTCCGGCCAATGCCTCCAGCATCCCGTTTCCCATCAAACGGGAGCGGGGCAATGTACAGGCATGGCTTGCCGCCATCGATCCGTTCCTTCCGTTCCTTCTTCGACAAGTGCCATCAAACGAACCCGATATATCCTCCACGGTGACGGCGTTTGACTTGGCTGGAGTGATCAACGTTGCGCAGCAAGCTTCTGTAGACCTTCTGGGTCATATTGGACTAGTAGAGCAAAGATGGGACACTGTAGTTTGGATGGCAAAGAAGCTAGTCGAGAACGGGAAAGACACGACGGAGCCTCCTGCTCAGTTAGAGCCATTTGCCAATGTCATATGGCCAGAGGACGAGCCCCGGAGTCTTGACCATCTGACCAACAATGCTCTCCGCATAGAGCGGGCTCGGCCATCGAGGAAGCTCAAGCACACACTGGACCATTTGACGTCCATCCCCGACACCATTGATCCATCTCATCGTTTCGTGAAGAGAGCCATTGGCCAACTTTGGCGAAGTCTGGGCAAGATGGTGCTCGTCGCAGCGGAAAGAGACCCAGTAGAATACGACACAACCATGGCTCGTGTTCTGGAGATTATTGCCCACCTCCACCACATTGGACTCATGCCGGAATCTGTATACACCCACAAGTCGAACAAAGATAGCCACGCGCTACAACAGCCGCCAACTCTGCATCTATTGTCCACCCAGATCCTCACAGCACTCTCAGACGCTTCTTGGCGAGCCCATGAGGCATCTGTCAAAGTCGCCACCGAGCGCTTGAACGCGTCCTATTTCCTCGGCCACGAGATCCCAGGGTCGCGGTACAAAGTCAAAGTCACCGAAATAGGTCCGGAGCTATGGATAGAACTTATCCTATGGTCTTGTCTCCACGGTGGATGGTTGCTGGACGGGTCTGCTATCCTAGAGCAGATGATCTCTCCGGAAAGACAGCGGATATGGCATTTGATCAGCTGGCGAGAGCTTCTGCAGGCGAAAGAACTGGAGTCGGTGCGCAGCACTGGGTGGGGATTGTTTCAACGGCGCGAAGACGTTGCCACCCAAGCCGAAGCTCGAGCGCAGACGGAGAGAACAATCAGCAGTGAGGTCGTAGCAGCCTTTGTGGACGGCCTGGTGGATAAGATGCGCCTGGGTGTGGGCGCTCGTGGTAGCGAGCCAGAGAACCTAATGGAGCGAATCAAGGTGCTCAAACTCTTCCTCGACAAGAACAAGTTGAGTCTCGGAACAACAACATGGGACGCTATAATATCTCGTCTCCTAGAGTCGGGCGGGATAATTCCGGAGAAGCGACCAGAACTCCTGTTGAGCATTTTGGATCTGGCATCTGCCTTTGGTTCAGAGGTCAGCGCTGTCAATGCGCCATCCAAAGAGGCTCTGGAACAAGCCGAACCACCCTATTTCTACGAGCCCACCACAATACCCCTCAATTTTCTTCATCAGACGATGCGGTCGTTTATCCAAAATGGAGACATTGCAGGCGCCATGACCACACTGAAGGCGCTTCAACAGTTCACTGATAGCAACAAGCAAAAGTCATTGGAGCAATTCTTTGAAGCCCTAAAATCGGCTCCTGTCCATCATGGAGACACCTTCTCAAGCCGGCTACCACCGATTGAGTTTCCAGCATTCGACACACAGCTTTCTGTGACGCTACTCGCAAAGCTTTTAGATCTCGCTACCGAGTCTAAGATGTACGATTTAGGGCGATACTTTCTGTTCTCTGAAGACTTGGACGGCCCACTGATCGAGCCTGCAATGTACGGGAGCTGGGCTATGGCCGCCTCCATCATCCGCTTTGGCACCATGGCTGGCGAGGACGATCTCGTATTGAAGATTGTGGAGAAGACAGGAACCTGGAATGATGAGACCCAGACCCATCGCTTGCCTCATGAATTTCTCACGGCATTGCTGTGTAGCCAAATAAAGCTGCACCGCTGGAAATCAGTGCGTGGTATGCAGAATTATGTTTTGCAGAATCCAGGGTACAAAATCCAACCCGAAATCATCGCCACTATCGGTGCAGAATTACTGCGATCCGCCACTCATTCCGATGGGGAGGGGTCTTCGGAGAGGACCCAGGTCTGCCACGCTTTCGCCGACTTTCTGTTTACATGGGAGAACCTTGTCCTATCAGATATCCGCAACGAGCTCTATTGTGTCCTCGCTTTACTCTCGACCGTGTCCGCGGAGTGGATGGAGTATTGCTCACAGTTTCTCACCTTCTCCACACGTCAAGGCATCAAACTCTCGACCGATGACTTCAACCAGATTCTCGGAGGACTTCTCGATGGATATGGCAGTACGAAAGGCAGAGATTTTGTAGAAATATGGTGCTACAAGCCACCAAGAACATTCGAGCCCTACAGAGCGCCCGGTGGTCTACCGACCATGCCTCAGTACCGTCTAGGCAAAGGAGACGAATATGAAAGTCGACCCGATAACATCGAAATCGTCCAGCCCTCAGGCGCTAGGCTTATCCTCGTGGGTCGAGTGCATCCGAATCGACAGACCATCTGGGCCATTTTACGCAAAGTCCAGCAGGAGGAAGATCAGAGGAGACAGCGAGGCGAAATAGTCGCGCAGGCAGTGCAGCGCGAAGTACGCGAGACGCTCAAGTGGGCCGCTCGGCTGTTGTACTACCTTGGCTTCGACTATGAGGACATTATCCGCGACTTGGGCAGCCTCGCTGAACTAGCCGAGCTTGAGGCTCCGCAGGCGCGTAGGGTGCTTGGATTGGATGTGGGGAGAAGCGAGAGCGAGAACGAGGAAAGGGGCGAGACGGATTTGTGAAAAAGGACCGGGTTCGGCATCCTGCAAAGGACTTGAGGTTGTGACGACAAGTTTTTTTCTATCAGAGGAAGGCAAGTTTAGAACAACGTATATGTGTTGTGTCTCGAGAACACCCATGTCCACGGGTAGCCGCTGCACACGTGAAGCATGCGGTGTAACCCTTGCACATGTGGACACACCTGAGAATCCGCGTAACCCTGAGGTAGTTTGGGATAATAGCGTCCCCGCACGCCCACAAGATAGACAGCTGTCAAAAGCCTCGAAAAGCTAATCTAGACCAGTGAGAAGAAAAAAAAGACATCATACCACTACCTGCCTACACTCACTCCACTTCAAGCATGCCCGTGTGTCAAGAAACCATCATTTCTCTACCTAAAAAGAAAAAATTCGTTCCCTAGTGCTAGTACTGTTTGCCACGCAGTCTGTCGTAACCGCAAGACGACAGCTCCACGAATTAAACAGCGAACCGTAGATGTAGTGAAGTTTGAAAGCGGAGCACTGGGATACCTGCCCAATGAGGCCGGCTACCTATGCCACTATGGACGATGACATGACACGTCGGAGATCCCTACTCAACGCACAGCAACCGGAGTCCGCGCGCACTACTGTGCAGCCGTGAAATTTTGTGGGGAAATTTAGAACCCTAACGGCGCTGTGGGCATTGGCCTTGCAGCATCTCGGCGGGCGGCTGAGAAAAAAAGTCTCGTGCATTCTTTGACGCTAGAGATTTGGGCGATTTTCGCCCTCGTCGAAGGGGATTTTTGAAAGCACGGCGGCATTGCGGGGGAGATTGGATTGGATTCGAAATAGGGTGTATTTTATAGGGTGAGAGAGAGAAGAATAGCTATTTCAATGACGATGAGTGAGTGAATGAATGAACAGTAGAAGCACCCCGCGACGGCCCGCCCGCTGCAGCTCTCCTGTCACCTTCACCGCTTTTTGTACACTCGTGGTGTCGCGCGTATCGATACCCATACGTATCATAGTGTTTTGGAGGGGCAGTTCAAAAGGTACGTCAACGATCCACAGGGATGGGGGGTGGAGAAAACCATCGAGACAGGTAGCGGCATCGACAGTATTTTCCACGGCGTTGCTACCACATCGAATCGAGATTTTCCAAAGGGATATTAGATATGACGACGGCAAAGGCCATCTGACGAAGGAAGAGCAGCAATGTAATATGTGCCACTGCAAGGACAGCAGGGATGTGCCGGGCGGGCGTTTGGGCGTCGGCGAATTGGAGGAGCTTGTTGGGAGTTGCTCTTGATGCTCCTTTTAGCCACTTTTTAGCCCCGGTTGCCTCATCGTGTGTTTGAACCTGTGTTGGGGTTGGACGCACTGAGGTTAGTTTTGGTTTGGTGGGGAGATGCCTGCCCAAGCGCGAGGGGCACACGACAGCCCGCGGACGGGACTGTGAAGATAGAAGATTGCAATGAGGGTATTTGATAATTGAGAAAATCGATGACTCTTATGCGGCAGGCTGGCGAGTGTGAGATTGAGGACTCATTGAAGACTCATACGTGGTGGTCCGTGGTGTGTCAATGGCATGTGTGCTGCCGCCTCGTATGATGACTCCCCGGTCGCACATGCCTCTCACCGCCGATGCGAAACCCGATACAGACTAGCGCGCCTTCCCTCCAAACCAAAACTTCTTCCTACCGGCCGGTCTGCTCCCTCCCCTCTGCACCCCTCACAGACAGCAAAGTCGCAAATATATACCCAAAGGAACATATACACACAGCATTCAACCCCATCTTCGTCGAGACAATGCCGCAGGCAATCGCTGAGCTCTAAATCCCCTCTGGGCGGCCTGCACATGGTAGGCCGTCCCAGCCGGCCAGCTCACGAGAATTTCAACCTCCACGACGATACAATTAACGACTGCCTCCCAGCACATCTGCTCGCAGCCGTCTACTCAATTGATCAATCGTCGGGCCTGCACCAGCCAAGTCCAGCACTGTCAGTTCTATAGGCTCAACCTGCCTGAACAGCGACACCCTCCCAAGACTCAACATAGTTACGAGTCTGGCTCCCAGTACACCATACATACAAAATACCGAACGCTGTTTCCTTTTCCTTTCCGACACCCCCGACCGCTCCTCAACTCTCCGCCTTTGGCTGCTGTCGCCTGGAGTCTTGCCAGCCAGCCAGCACGAAACTCACCTGAACCCAACGAAAGCCGAGGCGAGCAAACGAGATGGCGCACTCTACACATGCCCGGGCTGTCATGGCCGAACTCGGCGGCAAGCATCTGCAAGATCGCGTGCCGTCCCACCACACACACAGCAATCCCCGCAACGGCGACCAGCGCGCCTCGAATCCTGCCGCAAACACCACCCAGAACGCCGATGATGCAGACGACGGTCTGGCCAGCGAGGAAGCCTCGAATGAGGACGACGATGAGGACAGTAGTGGTACTCGTGGAGATGACCAGGAGGATGAAGAAGAAGAAGAACCAGAAGCGATAGCCCCGTCTCATGGTCGTGGCAAGGGCAAAGGAAAACGCCCCGCCATACGTGTTGAACCTGTTGACGACGTTGATTCTGAAGATGAAGAGAACGATGTAGTGACCTATGAGACGGGGCTGAAACCCAGCAAGCACCCGGTGAATCAGTTGCTCATGGCGAATAAGAAGCGTACCTTCAGCAATGTATCTAACACCTCTGTACTTTTCGGAGACGATGAGGCCGAGAGTGCTTTCCCTCGACGCAAGATTGCGCGGAAGCTTAGCAACAGCAGCTTTAAGCCGCTGCTCAAGTACAAGGAGAACGCTAACCCAGACATGATTGGTACTGCGAACGCCATTGAGTCGGACGATGAAGATTACAGCGGCGTCAACCTGGTACCAGATGATATGGATGACTTTGAGGAGGAAGAGGAGAGCTACATTATCCAAGAAGAACTTGGCCAGACCGCCCCTTTCAACTCATTTGACATGCAGTACAACGATGCTCGTCGCCTGAGTCTTGATAGCCACGCGAGCGATAGCATCTTCGACATGACTGCTCCACTGACCCAAGCCTACTTGGAGGGAATGAACCTTCCCGACCACGGTTTTGGTCCATTCTTTGAACCTGAAGCCCTTCCATCGTCGCCCGTCCCCCTCGCCAAGAGGAAATTCTCTGATAGCTCTACGAAGCGCGTACGCTTTGACGATGAAGTGCAGATGTCAGACAGTTCAAGCACGTCTTCTTCGGAGCTCAATAGCTCGCTCTACCCGGATCTGTTTTTGTCACAAGACAAGCTCCCAGCGAGCCTAACCCAACTGATGGAGAATGACTATGACGAGGATAATGGAGACTACTACGATTCTCCTGCGTCTGAGATCTCTTTCTGGGACTACAGGGACCCAATTCCAGGTCCTCAGTCTGCACAAGAAGCTGTTCCTGAGGTTGACGAGACGTCTGAAGCAGGCTCCAGTGGCTATGAAAGTATGCTCGTGCTCTTTTCTTCCAACGTGCTGATACTAACTTTGCATCTCAGCTGACCTGGGCGATACTACTGACGAGTACGAATCCGACTTGGAATCACTTGCTCAGCCTCAGACGCCGCTACAGAACAAGTCGGTACTTCACCGTCCTTCTTCGGCGCCAGGATCCAAGGTCTCTAGCCCGCAGCCTTTTGAGCGATCTTCTAGGCCTAGGCGTGCCATCCCTCCTGTTCGAGGTATCTTCGTCCATGAGGAGAACAACAAAGCAATTGCCGTGACAAATCGCACAACCAAGAAGCTCACGTTTTACCGGCCACGTGTTTCTGTGGTTTCTTGGATGTCCTCGCAGAACCTCCATAGCAGCTCCAACAGCACAAACAACAGTCCCCGTGCACCGCTGCAGCAGTACAATGCTTCAGACAGTGAATTGAGCAATGAGATGTTCAACAACCCATCCACCGCTGACATCATGCTCACCGGCATCTTTGGATCGGCTCCAAATCACGAATACTTCTTTGGTGGTGATAACATGGGGCCACCCGAGGCATTCTATCCATTCGTCAGCGTCGGTGCAAACGGTACCATCATGGACGAAGAGGGCGATTTGGACGAGGAAGAAGACGACTACGAAGACGATCTCAATCTCGCCGACTTCATGGACTTTGGCGATGATGCTGATGCCACTGATGTGGAGCAGGAGGATGACGAAACAGATGTCCCAGCAACCCCAGCGACTTCCATGATGGCCATCAACGGATCCACGCCCGCTCACCCGACTCCTCTCAGCGAGACGCCTGCCAATCGAAAGAGGACTGAGTCTGATGCCATGCTCCAGCATTTCGATCGAGGTGTGGTCACGGCTTTCCGGAACAACCAGAACCGTTACCGCGATGTCGCGTGCCTCCCATCCGACCCCACGATCCGGGCTTCTGTCTCCAAACCGATCCGATCTGGAAAGTCGGCCGAGCAGTTGATGACTCCTCTCCGCAAGCGATCAGGATCGAGGCGTACCGCCAAGTCTCCATACCAAGCTAGCTCCCCCATGGTACACGCCAGCTCTCCATCCACCGGCGTCGCTCGAGCTTCTTCACGACTACACAGTTCAGTTTTGAACACCCAAGCCCCGCCAATGGGCACTTTTTCTTAAGGCGTACGCCCGATCCGCATAGCCCTAATACAGGTCGGCTGCGAGGCTGTCATTTCGGAGGTTGAAGATTTGAGGAAAACTATTGAGATCTCCTGTGAGATCTTCAAACGACGTCACGATATCCACGGCCTTTCTGTCTCTAGGCGGCTTTATTGCGGCACTGTTTTCATTACACGGTTGTCTATTATGCCTTTGCATATTTTACGAAAAGTTCTTCGGCTCGGGAGGCGGTCCGGATAAAAGTCTGAACGAACCGCTTGACGACCAAAACTGCTCCTTGCTTCGGCTTGGGGGCACATGGGAGTTGACGATTCTCTCTCTTCCTTTAATTCGGTAAGACTTTACCCCTTTCCCCTCTTTCGTGCCATGTTTTTTTTCCTGCTCTGCTTTGTGTTGTTTTCTTTCTTTCTTTGCTGCAAAGCGTCGTCATGACCTCCCCTTTTTCTCCTTAAGAAGGATCAAGAGGCACTGGACTGGGACGATACCACGGGTGGCTTCAATGACACGTTGTGGTTCTGGAATGGCGATACCCTGGGGTTCATGGTTGGGCTGGAGACATGTCATGGAAGGAGTATCATTGCTCGATCTCTCCATCGTTCGAGAGGGCGGTGGAATTGAAGGATCAAGAGGAGAAATTTTCTGCACTTTTTGTGATGGAAGTGACTGGTCTGGCGTCTGCCGGATGGGTCGGGTTGGGCCTTTTCTCTTCAGTGTATGAATCGACTTGACTTGACTTGACTTTGACTTGACCTGGGTCGGACTGGTCAATCATGTGTAGGAGTATATTTGACGGTTGTGGGATTTCCTTTTTTTTTAGTTTCCGAGAGCGAATACAAGATTTAAAATAATGAGCTCTTCTTGATGGTTGGCGTGATTGATGATGTTGAATGACGGCGATGGAAAGGTTATTTTATTTGAGCCTTATTCATGACTCGAATTTGAACAATCGTGTCAGAGTCCTTTTCCACGTGCTCTGCGTCGTACCTTGCATCGATCAATGCACATCAACGCGTGCCGTACCACACCTATTTCTTCTCGTATCGTGACACGGGTGGCAGATTTGTTACCAAAGCTTAGCTTTGCTTAGCGTAGCGTAGCCGCGTAGCGTGGTGTGGTGTGGTGTTAGTGTGGTGTTGGTGGTCCAAGCTTCCCGGGGCTTGGGGCACCCGCCGACGTCACTTGTTGTTGACGACATATGGTGAGATCGAAACAACGCACGGATTCTCAACGAGCGCTAAAGCTTGGAACGTCGTTGAAATTTAAGAGATGGAGGGTATGGAAGATGAGGAGTACGAGAATGAGCATGAGCGGGAGAATGGGTATGGGTCTGGAGATGGGTATGAGGATGGGGATGGGGGATGGAGGGGTGTGGTGCGGTATATCAAGGTATGATTTCCTTCTTTCCCCACGGCGCCCTTCGTCATAAATCCAGCTCCGACAGCTGAATTAACATAATAACCAACTATAGGAAACCCTCCTCGCACCCCTCCGCTTCCTAACCTCCCCGCTCCTCCTACGCACATACCTCCAAACGATCCTCCTCCTACTCACCAGCAGCATCCTCTTCGGCATCGCAGTGCTGGCGTATACGACGTTTTATCTCAAGTTCATCCCGGTGAGGGGGGTCGAGGTCCCTGTGTTTCTGCAGTTTGAGACGGGTCCTCCTCCCGTTATCCCGCCTCCTCTGGATGCGCAAGCGGCGCTGCGACACGGGAGCGGGTTGAGGTATCCCTACGGCTTCGCGGATCTGAAGGGCTTGGTGAGCAGGCAGAAATACGATGTCGTGGTGAGGATGGTGGTACCGCGGAGCGAGAGGAATATCGGGGCGGGGAATTGGATGGTGGGGGTTGAGATGAGGGGGGGTGGGAGGGCTATGTTGGGGTGGGAGGAGGGGGATGTTGAGGATTTTTCTCAACGGGGTTGGGTGGGGAGTATGAAGGATAAAATCACGTCTGAACAGGAGCAGAGAATATCTGGAAGCAGTGGGGGAGGGGGCAAAGAGAAAGAGAAACATGTCGTTCTGGCGAGGAGTCGCAGACCGGCGATTCTGACATATCGGAGCTGGATGACTGAACTCGCGTACCGCGCTTTGAGATTGCCGCTATATGTCCTGGGGTTTGGGCTTGAGAGCGAGGTTCTCGTTGTCAAGATGATGGACGGTGTTTCGTTCGAAAAGGGGTGGAGAAATGTACCGTCGTCCCTGCGTCTCGAGATTCGATCCAAAACGCCACTGGAAGTCTACACCGTGAGCGTCAAGTTCATCGCTAGACTCGAGGGCTTGCGGTGGGTTATGTATAACCATCGGATTCTCAGCGCTGTCGTTTTCACGGGGCTGTTCTGGGGCGTCGAAGTCGGTGTTTTGATGGGCACTTGGGGGTTGTTTATGCTGTGCTTTGGTGGTGGACGTGCGAAGCGGGACGATGATGCGTACGAGGGAAAGAGGAAAAAGAAAGGCATTAAGAAAGAGGAAGGCTCCGGCACCACCACCCCGCGGATATTCCCTCGTGAAGACGAAGCAGGTGCAGAATTCGACACCTCGGCGCCACCAACACCCATGTCCGACACATCCCGCACCTTCCCTACCCTCCCCTCTCAGCGTCCCCTACACTATTCTTCATCCTATACTTCACCGAGCGACAACAAACCTAGAGTCAAGGAAGAGAGAGGAGAGCCTGGACTAGAGAGTGTTCTTGCTCGTGTTAAGGAGGAAGAGGCGGATGACGAAGAGGATGATGATTTTTTACTGGATGAACCGAGGCGGGGCGAGAGGGCGGCAGAGTTGGACTCAGGGATTGGGACGGGGTTGGAGAGTAGTGAGAGGGATAGGGGGTTGGGGTTGGGGAGGAGGAGGAGTGCGGGGGGGAGGGGTCGGTGAAGTATGGGGCGCCCGGGTGGGGGGGAGAATGGAGAAGGAAGGAAAGACGGAAGGAAAGACGGAAGGAGCGGGGGGAGTATGATACCATAATTTTATTTAGCGTGAGGAGTATTTCGTAGAGAGGGGTCGGAGAAAAACGTTTGAATATTTTCTCAACGTGGTACTGATACATGTGTATATAGTGTTTAGGTGAATGACCATACCGTGTTTCTCTTTCATCACGGCTCGAATGCGTGTACTTTTGTTGGGATTGACAGCGTGGCATCTCCCGAAAAGTTTAGTCAAGCGCCGCGTACACTGCGAGTATAAATAACCTAGGAGGTGTTATTTTCATGGTGCTGCTTATGAGAAATGACGCTCACGTTCATTCTGTAGTTTGGATTGAGTTTGTTTTGGGCTGGGATGTAAGGAGATGAGAGGGAAGTTTTGCATATTGCGGCGTACTATACGTACATGGACGCTCCTATTTTTCTAATCCCGGCCTGAGTATGTATAAGGCAAATGGTGTGCATGGAGAAACTTGTATAGCGGGCGTATTTCGTTGGCTGTCTCTATGAATTAAGGCGTCGTAAGCAGTGTTCTCGCAGCCATCCGAATGAGGTTCAGCCTTGTATCTCATACGCTCTACCTTGCATTCTAGTATCATTTGGTAAACGGGAAATCAGAGCAGCTAGCTCTGCTTATTGCCGTATAAGGTCTCCTCAGCGTGAAAGTAGTCGGGCCGACTGTTGGCACTGAAAGCAGTCTCACAGCCCCTTTTTGGGGGCTTTTTTCCGATCCCTGATACATCATCTGATTCGACGAGGCTACCTCGTCTTGCTGATTGGATCTGTAGCCGCTGAGCGGCGATCAGGCTGAGACTGATGCCGTATTTATCGAACATTATTGCCCCGCTTTCCCTGATCTCAATCTTCTTCGCAATCATCACCTACTAGTGTGCGCGCACTAAGGACAGGACTAACACTAACACCGCTTGTGTAGCAGCTTGAAGGGCGCATGGCTAACGTGCGTCGCCTCGGGTTCACGAGGCTGTCAGGTGGAGAAGAGAACGAGGATCAATTTAGCGTCAAGTAAGTCTATTCTTGCACATGTTGGTGGGCCAGATACTCTCCAAAGAAGCCTTTATGTGCTCATTAGGAGACTCTCAGTCCAGTCATACGCATTAAGGATTACTCTCCACTTGTCTTCATGTTAGCAGAGATTGAGGAGGGAGACGAGGCGGTTTTCTTGTGAATTGTGAAATTCCTGTTGACAGTTCATAGTGTAATCCTCGTCCACGGCCTCCGAGGGCATCCTCGAAAGACGTGGGAAGCGACAGTAAGCGTGAACGACGATAGCAGTGACACGCCAGAATTGTCAAAGGGCCCCAAATCATGGTTCAAGAGACGGACAACGAAGCCCCATACCCCAATCACAACGGAGTCAGACGCCCCATCGCCGTCACAAACGCTACCAAAGACCCCATTCAAGATCTACTGGCCAGAGGAGTACCTTATACCGGATATTCCCCAGGCTCGAGTGTGGGCGTATGGATATGATGCAGATGTTTTTGGATTCTTCCAGCCGAACAACCAGAGCACCATCTCTCAGCACGGTCAGGACCTGAGAGCCAAGCTCGAGAGACAAATTGAGAATAAGGTAAGATCCCCCTTGATTTGGAAAAGCTCTCCTAACGGTGTTGAAGGATCCAATTGTGTTCGTTGTGTATAGTCTAGGTGGCATTATTGTCAAAGATGTAATTGCCTGACAGCCGCTGAAGCGCTGCGATATCTGCTTACTTGCTGCCGTAGGCTATCCGTCGATCGGAGATAGTCTGTGACCGAACAAGGCTCATCATTTTCCTCGGAACGCCACACCGAGGAAGTTCTTCTGCAGACTGGGGCGTTGTCGTTTCAAACTTTGCTCGGATCGGTTTCCAAGACTCGAACAAGAGGATCATGGGGGCGTTGAAGGTGGACAGTGAGCTGCTAGAAAATATCCATGAGGAGTTCGTGAAGATTGTGTTGAGGGTCGAGACCATAAAAATCCATTCCTTTCAGGAGGCACGAGGCATTACTGGCCTGAAAGGATTCCATGGAAAAGTGGGTCTTTCACTTGGTCTCTCTTTACGTTTCGCTGATGAGTTTAGGTTGTGGACGACTTCTCCTCGAAACTCGGTCTTGCAGAACCCAAGGAGATCGTCGAGAGGATCAACGCCAACCACATGGAGATTGCGAGGTATGGAAGCAGAGAAGACGAAGGCTACCTTGCCATTTCTGCCATTTTGAGAAAGTTCATTCGCGAGGAGAGAGAGCAACAGCTATCCTCTGCTCATGCCGCAACCGTCGCACGTACGTAAGACTCTAGACCAGTTCTTAATACCGAGAACGAGCATTGCCAACTGTTCTTAATTTGTTCGTGGCTGACAGTGGGGATTTTAGCACAAGAGCAGAGCGGACTCATGCCTTTTTCCATGGTCCCATTCCAGAGAGATCGTGCGTTCGTAGGACGTGACGATATTCTAGCCGACTTGAGGACGAAATTTGAAGAAGAAGCGCCACAGGATCACGCTCGAGTGGCTCTCATCGGTCTGGGCGGCATAGGGTGAGCATTTCACACGTTGTGTGGCATGAAACTTCTGCTTACATCGATTTCAGGAAGTCGCAGATCGCCATCGAATATGCTTACAGGGTCAGAGATTTCGCACCCCAGACCTGGGTGTTCTGGGTGTATGCAGGTACCGCCGATCGTATCAAAGAGGCCTACAAAAACATCGCTGCCAGGCTAGAGCTGCGGGGCTGGGATGATCCGAAAACAGATATCCTTCAGCTGGTTTACAACTGGCTTTGCGACGAGAGGAACGGCCGTTGGCTAATGATAATCGACAACGCTGACGACGATCGAGTAATTTCTGGTCCCACATATCCGGACAACAATGTACGCGGATTAGGGGCGCCTACTGAGAAAATGCCCATGGACAGCTACATCCCACAATCTTCCAATGGATGGATACTAGTCACTTCACGAAACCAGCTTGCAGCGACAAATCTCGTCGGAATTCCCCAGGCGGTGCTTCAAGTTGAGCAAATGGGGGAGAAGGATGCACTTATCTTGCTAAAGAACAAAGTCACGGTAGACAAAGCCTCCGAAGACGACGCGAAAACACTCGTGCGGGAACTGGACTATATTCCTATCGCAATCACTCACGCAGCTGCGTATATCGGGAGCATGGCACCAATGATCACGGTGTCGAAATACCTCGAATTCTTCCAGGAAAGCGAAGAGAACCAAACATACCTTCTCAACAGCGAGGCCGCAAGAGACTTACGGCGGGATGAAACTGTCTCGGATGCGGCAATCACAACGTGGCAGATATCCTTCGAGCAGATTCGCAAGTCCAGGCCAGATGCTGCAGACCTACTTTCTCTCATGGCCGTGTTCGACCGGCAAGGGATTCCTGACCCAATAGTACGCAATGGTCGAGATTCGATACGATTCATGGAGGCGGTAGGGGCGTTGACACACTTCTCTCTGATCAAAGTCCAAAATACGAAACAATCGGAGCAACAATATGGAGAGTATCTATTCGACATGCACGGTTTAGTGCAGCTGGCTACCAGGAAGTGGCTGGAAGTGCAGAACCAGTTAGACGGATGGAAGACGGTTTCCTTGCGAATAATGGCAACCAATTTCCCATTGTCGAGATACGAAACCAGAAGCCTTTGCCAGATACTGTATCCGCACGCAAACAGATTGCTCACCTATTCACCAAGAGACAACGAGGCAACTCTGAGTCGATCAATCGTTGCACTTTCAGTAGCAGAATTTCTCCGGCTTGAAGGTGTTGATGTGGAAGCCGAGAGAATTTGCCGCGATGCAATAACTGCAAGGTCAAATTTGCTTGGGCGCGGAAACCCAGCCACCCTTGACAGTATGCATACTCTCACGAACATATTGCTCGACAGGGGACAGTATACCGAAGCACAATCAGTGCAGCGGCAAGTACTAGAAGGGTTCGAAAAGCTATACCCTCAAGGGAGTTGCCACATACTGCGAGCATGTGTCACCCTTGGAGTGGTGCTTCATCGACTACGTATGTCTCCAGAGGCAGAGAAGGTGACACGGCGAGCTGTACAAGGACTCACGGAGTTTCTTGGACCAGAACATAGAGAAGTACTTGCTTCGCTAAGTAGTCTTGGATTGATATTGCACAGGCAAGGCAAGCACGAGGATGCGGATAAGATACTCCAAAAAGTCATGGATGCACACGAACGTAGGCTTGGTGTAGAGCATACGGAGACGATTTCCAGCATAAGCAACATATGTAGTTCTTTCTGCTACCAAAAGAAGTGGGCACAGGCTGAAGAATTATGGCGGCGGAATCTAGAGCGCAGTAAAAAGGCTCATAGGCCAGAGCACCCCAGCACACTAAATATTATGTGTAATATCGGGCGGGTAATGCGGAGCCAAGGCAAAGATGCAGAAGCAATATTTCGCGACACTCTAAGGATACGAGAAAGAGTACTGGGACCGAACCACTTTGATACACTCGTAAGTGCATCGTTCGTTGGATTAGTATCATGGGACCAACACAAATATGACGAGGCCGAGGAAATATTCATACGCACGATCAAAGGGTTTTGGAAAAACTTTGGACCAGAGTGTCTTGAGACACATAAAAGCATCAAGTGTTTTGCTTGGTTCTTGAGGGAACAGGGAAAGGATGGACAGCTGGTAACGCTCAAGCAACTTTTGGAGCATCCCGAAATGTACGACAATGACAGCAAAGTCTCTTTACTATTGGATTCAATAGCTAGCTGATACTTTCAAAAGACACTGGCTACTTGACCACTCTATTCGAGGATTTGATATTAACACTCACTTGTAATCTCTATCCAGGGCCTCCCCCTTCAGGGTTGGTCAACTAAGTAAGTTGGCCACCTAACCAACTTTTCGCGACGCGTTAGCTATCAACCTATAATGCCTCAACCATCTAAACTCCAACCAAGCTGCAACGAAGCAGATATTGCTCTTGCTATCTCAGCTATCAACTAGGGTCAAATTGGGACTGAAGATACATAAACGTTGGTTAAGCAGCGAGCTTGCTTAGTATCTAACTATCAGACCAAGTCCATGTTAGGGAAGTCTCGGAGTAGCTCTTACGCATCCCGCGTACCAGAAGCGTAGCTAAGGCAGCGGACAATGTCAATATTATAAACTATTAATAAATGTTCTATAGGTGTATAGTACCTCCTTTACTGGTAGCAGTATGATCCTATTTCCTTGGTAGCATTATCATCCTTGTTACTAGTAGCGTCGTCCTCAATCTCAAGTCTATCAAATTCGGCTGCAAATCGTTCGCGGAGTCGATTGGAATACGCTTCCTTATCCTTGAGTTTCGCGGCAATGAAATCAGCACTTTTAGAGCCCCAGTACGCCGACACGGTCCGGTCGAACTCAGGGCCAGAATCTTCGATGGGGGCAAATTTCCTCTGAATATGTGACATGTAGAGACTGTATAGCCCATTCAAGCAGTCTAACGCAGAGAAGTACCAGAAATTTCCAATTTCCCAACCCTTGCGCATGATCTGGGTGTGTATCATGTTGTCCTTTCCAAATGACCGCTCTTCCTTTTCAAAGGCTGCCATAAACTCTGCATGTGCGCTCTCAAAAGCTTCGAGTTCTTCTCCAACGAGTCTATCTATCGATGTCCCGGTCAACCAATATGGCGGATGTTGCATCTCTATTGGTAGAATACACGCCCACTCAAGATCAATTATCGCTGTAATGTGCCAGTCACTGTTGACGAAAATATTGCTTTGATGGAGGTCGGTGAGCATCATAATGAATGGTCCTTGGCGGAGATTACGATCAGTAAAGTGTCGAAGGAGCGCTCGCATCATTGTCAGGGCCGAGAGCTGCTGCTGACCGTCTGCCGTATCGTGTATGGAATTTGGCATATACCGTATACGGTTATCATGGCATGCAAGGAGATCTAACAAGTATGCGTCGGCGGTGGTATATGTTAGGTTCCTTGGGATATCTGTCGGGATGCCGCAGTTCTCTAGCTGCTGTAGGGTACATGTTAGAGGGCGGTTTGTAAGGCTTACAACACCGTGATTGTCAATCGTTAGAGACCCAATGCGTGAAAAATGCACCCGAGCCAATGAAAGTATGATTCGAGACAGGCCCGCAAAGAGGTTGGCCCTTCGATCCCGGTCGTGATGCAGCGAGTCCCAAGACTCAGAGAGCATTTCACCCTCTTGAACGCAGTCCACAATCAGATATCCAGCGTCTATGGAAAGGGGTGATGGACGGCCGACATATCGGGACGAAGCAGGATATCCAAGTAGCCGCAGTGCTGTGCGTCGAAGGAACGAAGCGATTCGTGCAAATAGGGGGGCATTTTCAGGTGCGGTGAACTAAATAAAGTAATTTATGTTAGCTTGCTTCATGGAGACAGGAATAACACATTTTAGACAAATGTACATACACTCTGACCTTTAAGGAAGCCGAACCCTCTCAGACATGGTATTGGAATGTCGGGACAGTTGTTCTTAATCCAGATATAGGTAGCGACTTCACAGCGGAGCTTTTCCTCCGCATTGCCGGGATACTGCGACTCTCCGACCTTGTACGGTAGAGGGAATCTGATGAATACCTTCTTGACGCCGAATCTGGCCGTATCGTCGATATAGATGGGTATGCAGGCGTTGAAGCTGCCGTGAACCCACTCTCGGAAATCCTTTGCGGCTTTGCAGGTTTCTCGAGGAACTCCCAGGTGGAAAGAGACAAGCTCCTCAATATCTTCACGATGCTCCAAAAGGTAGAAGTAAAAGTTCAGTCGCTTCTGTGGATACGATAGCTCGTGAAGGACATCGTCGTCTTCCATAAGAGCCTCCTCTAGTGTGATGCGCCTCTTGAGAAGGGGTAGCGAACGGGCCATTTCCATGGATATATCGTCAATGAGAGACCAAGGTGGAAAGATGTAGACCGAGACGCGGCTGGACGGTCGTGGCAACGCGACGCGACGCGAGAAGGAGCTGACAGATGCACGTCTTTGCGCCCGAGGCGAAGAGCTTGGCAATCCGAGCCCTGCCAAGATTAATGCATTTAGTACGAGTTCACTCACATCCCACCCACAACCCATTCTTCAAAACTCGCCTCTCTCACGCCGAGAAACCCAAACGAACTTGCAAGCGACGCGTTTGATCCCAGCGGCCTTACCCACCACCCTAAATAGGGTTTATCGCAACCAATGCCCAAGCGTTCACAACCACCATTCCGCCATACAATGGAATTGACATTGAGTACGACATCCAACCCAAGGAACACCCTCTGTACACAAGGGTGCCACACTTCTTTCTACAGATAGACATAACAATTGGTTGATATAAAGGGGTTTGGAGGTAATGAACTTGGTGAGAAGCTTTGGATGCGGTGCTGTGAGTAGAGGGTAATGTGTACGGGAAGGGGGATAGGGAGGTGGGGAGGTGATGGTTACTTTGAGAGGACTTTTTATGGTGTTGGCTAGTGGTGCAGTATGAGCTGTGCTTGTAGTGGACGTATAGAGTCCGGTTGTGTGCTAAGGTAAGATGGATGTTAGTATTGTGTTGTGCGCAAGGATCTTCATAAAAGTGTTAATGTGCGTTGGGAGATTGCTTTGCCTGGTGACTAGCATGTGGAATATATCACATAGGATGAGAAACGTTTGACCTTAAGGAACCCATGGATCATGACCAGCGATTTTGGGTTATTAGCTTAGGCTACATATCGTGTGTTGAAGGTGATGAAGAGCAAAGCAGACCGCCCCAACACTATGGAAACCACCGCTGGACTTGAAACCGTCCCCCCTCCTCATGCACCGAAAAGCACATACTGACAGGTTCCGTCAAAGTCCCCATTTGAGGGCGCCGTGCTCAATCAGGAAAGCCTCACTCGCGCTCCTCCTCGATAACGACAGAGTCTCAGTCAGACTCCAACTCGCTATCGCTGCTCTCGAAGTACTCAGTCTTGACCATGGAGACATCCTCGTTTGACTCCCCATCCTCCTCCTTGGCCCCCTCCTTGATCTTGACTCCCCCTTCATCCTCCCACTGCCTAGCCTTCGCCTTCGCCTTCGCCTTCGCCTTCGCCATTGCCGTTGCCGTTGCGACTTGCTTGCCCTTCCGGTACGCCCCGAAGGTCTTCTCGACCAACGCCTCCTTCTCCCGCTCCAGCTCCTTCATCTTGGCCCGATTCTTTGTGATGACCTCGCAGACGCTCTCGAGGGTGGCTTGAGCGCGGTTATTGTCTTTACGCAGCGATTGAAGCTCCTTCCGCACACTATCGTATCGAGCCTTGTCTTCGGCTTTAAGTCCTTCTTTGATGCGGTCTTGCTTGGAGAGGCTCATGGCGATGAAAGCAGCCGGGAAGGCGAGGGATGTTGATGTTGTTGCTGTTGGTAGCTTTTGCGTTGGATGGACCGAACGGCCCTTCGCTCGTAGAGTAAGTCCAGCTCATACCACGGGCAGGGAAGTGATGAAAGACAACGCAGGCAACTTACTCTTGTATAGTGGTTGAGACCGCTTGTGCTTCGTGATGCTGCAGCTGATAGAATGAATTGGATTGCGTGGGTAGAGGGGGAGCGTTGGTGGTCGGGTGGTGGAGAAAGTGGAATTCGTTGCTAGGAAGGCACGACACTCACCAACGACGGCAGGCAGGCACGAACCGTCCATCAGCCACACTCCACTACACGGACAGGCCACCATCGAAGACAATCAAGGAAATAGTAAAGGACTCTCTTACATGAAATAATGAAGTGAAATTAAAGAAACCTAAATTAAATGCTCGCATGAGAACGCCAAGAGTGTATGCAAGACTATTACATCAACAGTGATATACCCACCGTAAATCAAGTACACGATCTGCATCGCCAAATGTGCAGCACACATCTACACGCTCGTACGCTTAGGCACATCGAAGCTATTCCTCCTCCCCCAGTTCTGCGGCTGCCTCTTCAAAAACGCCCCCACCGCACCAAGATACCCCTCATGCCTCAAAAAGTACGCCTGTTTCGTGCCCTTGGACCAGAACCGAATGGCATATGACAGCGTATGCATGGTCTGGGAGTGTCCGCCAATGAACGAGCCCCCAAAGTATATGTGCGGCAGGTTGTGCTTCTCAGCATGCAGGTACGCGATCTGGCCGATGTTGTTAGATACGGCGTAGAGGAGGGATCTTGAGATGTCTTCGGAGCGGAACGTTGCGGGGGAATGGGGGAGTTCGGATGAGCCTTCTACGGCTTCTTCTTCGGATATGTTTTTGTATTCGCCGTTGCAGCCGTCTTCTGCTTCGCGCTCGGCCGCCCGCTTCATTTTATAGACTTTTCCAAAGGAGCTGGCGATGTGGGTGCTCTTGAGTCCAATCTTGTTGTATCCTGCTCCGTAGATGTCGCCGACTAATAGGTCGACTGTGGAGTTGTCGCCCTTCTCTGCGAGCTTCAGCATATCGTCGAAGTTCCGAGCGCCTGTCAGCAAGGATAGTAGACCCCATAGTGTTCCTCCTCCTAAGCTTGTGCCGCCAATACGCTCATATTGTCTGGGTCCTGAGACCTTGATCATGGACACGCCGGAGCCAATGTTTACGAGGAGGTAGGGGTATATCGATGGCGGTTGGGGTGGCAAGGCCACGAAGTCCATTGGGTCTTCCTCACTATAGGTAAAGACCTCGTTCGGTATCTCGGTGATGAAGAAGTCGAGACCTGTGAGATTAGTTAATATTGCATGCTGCATCGATACATGGAGGGCATACCTATGATCAAGCACTCCATCTCGTCCTCCCGTATCACCTCGACTCCCAGTGCTTCCCGTATCTTGTCATAGAACTTGAACGCCCCACCGCCCGTAGCCATCACACACAGTTCCTCCGGAGGCGCGCCATTGAGCTGTTGGTGGTCTGCCTGCAGCTTGCGCATGAACCCAATACACGTGTCTATCCGATCCGTCTCGAATTTGACAAAGTTGAGTCGACCGCCGATGGAGCTTTCTTCGGGTTCGCGCGAGAAGTAGACGAGTTTGGCGAGTGAGCCTCCGATCTAGTATCAATCCTCCATCAGCATATTCATTTTCTCATTTTCCGAAGATTGGTGGTGGGAAGTGTATGTTGGGGGGATTTGGGCAACTCACGTCGACTGCGACATGGCTCACCACGGCGGTATGATTCGGAAGCCGGATATCCCTAGTATCATGGTCGTAGTCATCGCTGCGGGGCGTGAGGGGCTCTTCGTCGCTGATGAAGGCGCCCTGCACATTGATGCGCACTGTGCCCGGGCGCAATATCGTCTCCTGGATATCCGACTGCAGCGTCGGTCGTCGCGGGCGTACATGTGTAGTTTCGGGAACGGATGCTATATCGGCGGCGGCAGAAGTAGGTCCAGGTCTAGCAGGACGCCCGGTTTCTCCCGTCGTGGGGTCCAGCGATGAGCTGGAGGGCGACATGGATGCGGTTCTGGGCCTTGGCTGCAGCTTCGCCCTCTTTGTGCGGTGGTGCAAGCTACCTAGACGCCGGCGTACACGATGCGCTCTGTTGGAAAAGGCAAAATGGGCTGAGGGATGGAGAGAATGGAAGAGAGTCGTCGACTTCTCGGCTAGCGAAGCGGGAGATTCTGTTGAGGGTGCTTCCATTTGTCCGCTTTTCAACTGGTGCGCTGGGACGTGATGAAGTTTTCTGCGCAGAATGAGGCCTGGAGAGCCGTCTGACAAAGGGAGCCGAAAACATGCTGATAAGGATGGGACGTCATCTTTATAGAGCCGTGGATTCGGGGCTGCGGGCGGGATGGGCGATTGAGAGGCCGAACCATCCGGACGTTGGGGAGGTTAAGCTCGGCAACGTCGTGGTTGAGGGTGAATGATCACCTCGGATGGTGGAGAGGGGCCGACGACCACGAGGGGTGCTAAATCGACACGAGTAGACACGCACTGTGACAATATACCTTAGCCCAAGTCAACTGAATGTGTTAGCAAGGGTAAGGGAAATAATGTCGACTGGCGCGAAATATGTAGTTGAGAAAGAGCTCACATGCTTGGTGACGTCTGCATTTTTGACCTCAAATGTTGAATAGGTACTAAAACTTCTATACTATAACGGAAAAAGATACATTACATCAAACATCCACACCCCTTCAAGTTCTCGATTCACAATCCTAAAAATCAGCCTCAAATCCAGCCAAACCGTAGTGCGTCGATGACGTCGTTCCCTCGTCTTACCCCCCGCCCTCAACTCCCCAATCTTCAACCACAACATCTCCAACATCAATTCCCACCTCAAACCTCATCACCAAACGCGCAACCCACAACCCTCTTCTCCAAAATGTCCTGGATGGACTCCTGGTCGCGGCCCTCGAAATCCCAAGCCACACCACCACCCCTCTACCTCACAACCTCAGAACCAGTGCCCTACTGCCACAGCTGCGGCCGCGTCATCCCCTCACGCCGAACGCAACCCTCGGCTTCCAAAACCAAACCCAACGCAAAAACGCAAGAAGTAAAATACTGTTCCGCGCGCTGCAAAAACACCAAGCCCGGCCCCGTGGATCGCAAGATCGAGAATGTATTCGCTGCTCTGCTGGATGGCGCGAGTCCAGAATCCGTGAAGGAAGGACTCGCTTCCTCTGCCAAAGACGACGGCACCACGAAAAAGGAGGACGTTGCGAACAATGAGGCAAAAGAGAAGACGCCATGGAAAGAAAACGAGAAACCATCAAAAACCAAGAAGAAAAAACAAGTCAAAGGCGACCCCAGAATCACAATCGAATGCAGCACCGTCGAAGAACTCGTCTTCCAGCACGAAAAAGACCCCTCGAAAGTCTTCGGCCGCCGCAAAAACCGCGCGCCTCGCGGCGTGGTGGAGAGGCCCGAGGATTGGCGGAGTGTGGATATGGTGGATGACGCGGCACCGTCCACAACAATGCCATCTACAGCATCTGCTGGGAAAGATCACAAAGCTAGGGACTCTGTGCATTCGAAATCAGCGGATGAACACTCGTCTAACCTCGCTTCTTCTTCTGATGATGAAGATGACGGCGGAGAAGACGGCGGCATAACGTTAAACCAGAACCAAGAACCCCCCAACCCACTACCCGACTCCATTCCCCTATCACCCTACGGTTTCGGCAGTGGCAAAATCCGCCCCCCGCAATCTCACTCCATAATCAACGGCAGCATCGGCGGCGAAAAGGGCTGGGCCGAACGCATCGACGAGACCGAGGAGATGAAGGCCAAGAGGCGGGAAGGGCAGCGCAGAGCCGATGAGCGGGAGATGGTGAGGCGCGCGGCAAGACGGTTGGTAGCGTTTGGTGTTCATGGGGAGGGTGAGGAGGCGCGGGAGGGGAGGAAGTGCGAGGCTGTTATGAAGGGTGCGGTTGTGGAGGCGAGTTTTGCTAAGGGGGAGTGGGGGGTGAGGTGGAGGGAGATGGTGTGAGATAGTGGATGGATGGGTGGAGGGAATTGAACGAGCGCACTTGGAAGATAAGGATGTATATCAGATTCGAAAACCAGCGAAGGTATCGCATTGCCAATCAAACGTTGGCTGAAGGGGTATCAAATAACAAAACCATAAACCACCCTACCTACACCCACACCTTGTGCCAGACCAACTACCCAAAACGCCCAGTATAAAGCCTCCCATATTCCGCCTTGGATTCCTCTAGGCGGAGATCATAATCACAGCACATCACCAGTCAAACCCATCATCTAGCAACCTCTGCCCGTGAACCGAATCCCTTTTAATAACATGATCGAACCCAGGCATCAATCCAGTCCCAGATCTATCACTACAATTAGCCCACGGTTCGTACTTCACACAAAACAGTGCAACTTACTTGATCATGACAATCGCCATATTCCGCACCTTGTCCTTTAGATTGACCTGCGTCCGATCGCCTAACAGACCATGTCCCGCTTCAGACACATCATGCTTGAGAATATCCGAATAGCGCGTCCCAAACTCGCCCACGTATTCCACAAGCGCCTCCTCCTGTTGCAACGTCCATGCTGTCTTGGCTTTGCGAGGTTTGGGGGCAATGTTTGCTCTTGCGAGTTTCCTTCGATGGTCATATGTCGACGGTGGAGGTGCTTCTTCCGTCATATCGGGAGCTTCGGTCTCGCTATGACTGGTCTCCGGTTCAATGGGCGCGAGGTCGACGTCTTCGTTCCTGCGACGAGGTTGGTGGTTTGTAGGTGCACTGGAAGATGCTGGATCGATGCGAACACGCTTAGCCTTCGCCTTTTCTCGCTGTTCCTGGACCCTGGCCGTGCGCGAGGTGGTTTCGAAGGCTTCGTCGTCTTCAGAGTCATCCTCGGACGGACGGGCTCGTTTCTTTGAAGGTGAAGGCTGCGGCCTTTTTTCAATCCTGGAGGGACCTGCAACTGGCTGACTGCTGCCATCGAAACCATCGCCAAACTTTAGTCGGACAGCATCTTTCTGACGCGCAAAGATATCTGTAACCATGCGATTTTCTTTGCCCGTCTTTTTGGGTTGCTTTAGCAGGTTCAAGATTTCAGACGTCGACCTTGGCGGCTGAGATGGGCCTGGTGCTTCTTCGATCGGCTCTTCGATAGCTGCCGCAGTCTGCTGTGGGTCTTCGAGTGTTTCCCATTCTTCTTCTTCTTGTGCAATGAGTGGCGTTGGCTCCCTCTCCACCTCGTCTTCTTGTGCAATGAGTGACATCGGTTCTCTCTCCACTTCTTCCGCTTCTACTGCTGGGGGAGCTTGTGGCATAGCCCTGGCCTCAGCCTCAGCCTGAAGTTGGGACTGATCTTGATCCAGTACTGGACCACCGGACGACCTTTCTTTCTCTTTGAGCTTGTTTATCACACGCGGGTCGAGTTTTACCGATGGGTCAAATCTCCGGTCACTACGTCGTCGATTCCGTCCAAATGAAGTCCTCTTTTTGCGGGGCGATACTCGCGGCATGACAGCTCGTTCCGCTGTAGGATTCGGGTTCTGCATTTCGATTTCGACTCTCTTTTCGATCGCACCTATGCCGCCATTGGACGCCAATGCTGTTCGAACCTCTATCTTTCGGGCACGAATCCAACTGAGAAGACGTAGAATCAAGTTGCGCCATGGAAAGGCCTGGCCCAGGCCTTCCAGATCGGCCTCTCCTCTTTCGAGCGATTCATCATCGGACGGGAAATACCGTCGTATCTCTCTGCAGCGCTCTATAACCTCGTCGTCGAAAGGCTGCGGAAGAGAGGAGTCTCCCGCCCCTAAGGCAGACACAGCCCACCCTTGGACAACGTGTGAGCCATCGTTCTCCTCCCGCAGAAAGACATCTTGGATAATTTCATCAGGGTCAAATTCATCTGTATGAGCCATATGCTCCAAATAGATGATGGCTAGCTGCGTCCGGAGATCCAGCCCCAGCTCAAATGTTTCTTGCAGTAGCATACTGCCGCCGACAGGAGAAACCGAGTCGTCCTCGTCTCGACTGATACCAGAGAGAAAATGTGCTGGGAACGAGTTTTGGAGAGCTCGGATGGTATCCCACACCTTTTTGTCGCCTCTATCCGTGTGGATCATATCTTTTGCAAAAATTACAAGGTTGGCTTGATATAGTACCAAGTCAAGCCCAGTTTGCGAGGCAGCTCCGTCACGATTGCGACCAAAAAGGGCTCCGTGAACCGCGCGGATAGAAATGTACTGTTGCTGATCTCCAAGAAAGTGTGAGAGGTGAGGGGCAAGTATGTTCTCCAAAATGTTGTAGTCTTGCACGAAGGCTGAATCCGGCATTTGCATGTAGTCAATGCGCCGGCTATCACTGTGTATGCGCTCACTAATGTCCGCGTCGCCTTCTTCGCCAGGCACTAGGTGATCCAGGAATTTGCAGGTGGCCTGGTGCAGCATTGGTAGATGGTGCTGAATTAGACGGGCCTCTAGCAGCTCAGCTTGAACCTCGGAGAAGGACGATATAGCAGTTGTTCCCGACATTTCAGACACGGCGCCTGGGGAGTCATGGGGGATAGACACGGGAATCTCAGACCGCAGAGGTGTTTGAGGGGCGTCATCGAATTCCAGGTATGTGTCGAGCTCCTCTACCACGGTAAGGTCTGTGCCGGCGTGAGGTTAGCTATGTGGTTACCCAAACATTTCGCGTATGCGAGAATGTGAGGCGCCAACCTACCTGCGACTGCCTGTTTCTGCGCCCTTCGCTTTGCCCTTCGTCCAGTCTCTCCATCGTGCTCGCCTTCGCTGGTGACGCTGACAACGCTGTGTACGCTCGCTTGTCGCGCGCTACGCCGGGTTGACTTCGCAGCGTCGATAGGCAACTCAGCATCGAGGTCTCTACTAGTGCTCCGGTTCCCTCGTCTGCGCGTGCGCGCAGCCAGTGGAGAGGTAACTGTTGCGGCGGGCTGCGGGGTGGGTGTTTTGCGGCGGCTGCTTGATCGCACTGCTCTGCGTTCGGCCATGAAGGGCGTCTAGCGGACGTGCGCGCACAATCGGTGCAGTGTTGAGTAGCGAAGGTTGCAGTCGATCAAGGTGTTGACGGCTGACGCGTGATGGGAGTTTGTTTTGATGGCGGCATCCAGTCGGGTACATTGAACCGTGCTTGGAAGATGCGCAGTCATGTGACTAGGCAGCGGGCTATCGCCGTGTTAGGCTTAGCCTCTGGAAGCCGGCAGTCCGGCCTCAGCTGTGCAGAAGATGGAACACCAAGGGGCATCACAACGTTGAGGGTGTGACAGTATGTGCTCGTCGTGCTTGAGGTAGCAACAGGCACGTAGCAGTTAGCGAGTAGCATAGTCTATCTACACATCTCCAGTCTCCAACTGCATCGTCTTGGCGAAGACTCCCTCCTGCAGTGGCTTCGCTGGCCGCATACCCCTTGCGCATCCTCGTACTCGGCCTCCTAAAACTAAGGTACCCCGACCGCTGACACCGCCGTCCGTCCACCAACTCCACCCTCAAGTCGCACGCTCTCTACACATATTTCCTATACCTACTTCCATCTCCGACGAACTGCACATACGACGCGCTGCAACTGCATCGGAATTTGCTAGATGCGCTGAAAGACATCGCACAACACTTTTGCACACTTCCTCCTTCGCCGACACGATGAGGCTACGACAGCCACGGACAACCGCCCTCCTCTTCCTCCTGCCTGTCCTACACGCTTTTGCAAAGGCTGTCCCCGCCGCCGACAAGACGCCCGCACGATTAGCCACTCCACAAGCGACTCCGTCACCGCTTGCCACACCAGGCCCCGGATCCAAAGGCACCAAAGATGCGCCTGTCGATGGCTTCGACGGGAAACCCCACCAGGGGCCCTATGTAGATGACAAACCCGTGGCATCGAAAAAGGGGCCGGGTGGCATAGAAGAGTTGCGCCCTGATAGTCGTAAACCCACCAAGCCCGAGCTTACCAAGGAGGAATGGAAAACGCTGGGCGAGGAAGACGACAGCGTCATGAACGACCCCAACAGGGCATCACCAAAGGGGAATACTGGCACTGAAGGGGGCATGTCCCAAAAGGAGAAGGCAAGGCTGGAACGCGAGAAGAGTGGCACCAAGGCCGAAAAGGTACCAGAGCCGCCCAAGGCTGCACCTCCATCCCCGCACAGCGAGCAACAACATATGAAGGAGAAGGAAAAGCCAAAGGGAGACAAGACGGTAGATGGGAAACCGCGTGTACCTGGTGCACAAGGGCTCGAGGTAGGTTGTGAGCGCGCATCTGCAGCAGGATTGAATTGACATTGTCACAGAAACCAGACCACCTGCCCGATTCGCCGCATGATATTCCACACCCCGTCCCGCCATCCTCGTCGAAGAAAGACCCGCTAGATACCACCCCGCCCAAAACCGTCGGCGAACTTCCCAGCGACAATGAAGCCGGTGGCGTTATCCAACCGTTCCATTCCCTCGTCCTTTCCTTCACTATGATCATCTTCTCCGAAATTGGGGACAAAACATTCCTCGTTGCCGCGCTCATGGCCATGCGCCATCCGCGGCTCCTTGTCTTTTCAGCCGCTTTCTCCGCGCTCATTGTCATGACTGTTCTCTCGGCAGTTCTTGGCCATGCTGTGCCCACGCTCATTCCGGAACGCTTCACACATCTCGCTGCCTCGGGTCTTTTCCTTGTTTTCGGTGTTAAGCTTCTGCGCGAAGGTCTTGCTATGAGTCCTGAAGAGGGCGTGGGCGAGGAAATGCGCGAAGTTGAACAAGAGCTGGAAGAGAAAGAGCATCTCGCGCGGAACAAGGGCCGCAGGAAGGCGTCTATCTCACCATATGCTCTCGAGTCTGGCCGTGGAGCTCGGCGATCTCGTTCCAGCTCTCGACTCCCGGCTCCTGCCCGTAGCCCCTCTTCATCACCTGATCGGGCCCCTTCACCGGGTGTCTCTGGTGCTTTGGGGGGACTCAACAACCTTTTTTCACTCCTCCTTAGTCCCGCCTGGGTTCAAACTTTTGTCATGACTTTCCTAGGCGAGTGGGGTGATCGCAGCCAGATCGCTACTGTAGCGATGGCTGCAGGATCAGATTACTGGTGGGTGACTGCAGGCGCTGTTTTTGGTCACTGCATTTGCACAGCAGGTGCCGTGATTGGCGGTCGTGCCATTGCCGGCAAAGTGAGCATGCGCGTTGGTAAGTCATTCAGCATTCAAAAGCAAAATCATCGCTAACGTATCTCAGTCACACTTGGTGGTGCCATTGCATTCCTTTGCTTTGGTGTCATTTACCTGTTCGAAGCCATCTACCATGAGTAGCTAGAACGTCCACATTGACAACATAACAAACTGAGCATTTCGCGGCGCATTCGGTTCAGTCATCCTCAGAAAAGAATCACTATTGCTAGTTATTGTAATACCGCTCCTTTGAGCTGCTGTCTGTTCTTTCTTTCCATGTAAACTAGTTTGCTGTACGGACAAAGGGCTTTGTTACTGTTACGGCCGGGAAAAGGAGAGAACTTTGGGCGTTTGGGCGGGAATCAAGGGTTTTGCATATTGGATGGATGGATGGGTTTAATAATATATTTTGGGTTGACAAGCAGAATAGACAGGTGTCGAGCTTTGATTTGAGGTGACGAGAGTGGGTGAGTGCTGCTCATTGGAAGTACTGCATGTTGCATTACTTCTCTGCGGAAATTGAGACGGGGTACGCCCTTCGCCTTGACATGAAGAAACTAACAAAGCGCTTGAAAGAACATGGCACCCACCAACAAATTTGCCACCGCAAACTCCCTTGTGTTGAATTGACAACGATCGATAGCCATTCGATATCGCGTGGGATGCCATTACTCGCATATCTTCATTTACACATTGATGAGCTGGAGTGTACGCACATCGTCTTCTGATCCAGGCCAGCTGTTCCATATGGGTTCATTCTGTGACAATAGCAATGCTTCAGGGGCGATGGAAAGCGTTCGAACAGAACGTCAAACAAAGTTAAGACCGTAAGGCTCAAATGAAACCTCCAAACGAAACACCGTCACAGAACTCCCTCCTCTTCTACCCTGTCTAAAATCGTGGTCTGGCGGCTAGACTCACCCCTTCTAACACGCCACAACCGAGTGGTTCCAGATTGTGGGGGCCAATCACCTGCTCGCTTCGAGACTACGACCCAAGCCTTTAACATCGCAACGCCTTGTCCACAAGGAGCGAACAAGGCAAACGCGCTCGTTCTTTCAAGTCTTGCTCGTCAAAGGGCTGACAACGGTGCGGCTCTGCTAGCCACGACTTACCTGCCTACCGGTCCCCAATGCCCTGCCAATGCATTCATACCACCATAGTCGCCGATTAATAAAGGAAAGCTATGACCATGTTCTCTTTGGAACTTGCCTTGCTTTTACTCTAGATGTACGGCGACCAAACTTCCAACCATATTTTGGGACTACATGCAGATCATGTATGTGTGGAGGTGGGATATAAGATGGCGTTGGAAACTTCGTCAAGGTTGGTCTTCAGTCGGTTCTATACTATCGTTCATTTCCTCAATTCACTCTTTTGAATTAGTTCATTCTCTTTGGTTTCTCTATCCATTCGTTCACTATCACTCACTTATTTGATATCTTTGATATCTTCATCACATTCGTTTTCAATCATTATGAAGCTCTCTAGCTTTACCATGGCCCTCGGGGCATTTACCCTCATCGACGGCATCATCGCTCACCCAGGCATGGGCAAGGCCCTCCGCGACCTGGAGCAACACGTCAAGCGCGCAGACGACCGTGGTGACGACCCTCCCGTCGCCATCGGCGACATCAAAAGAGGCGGCAAGACCAAAGTCGGAAAAGCCATCCACAACATCCTCATGAAAAAAGAGTCCGGCCAAAGCCGCGAAGGAAACTACTTCCCTCCCGGAAACGTAGGCACAGCAAGATGCAAAGCCGATACTTGCTGCGTCTGGTCTTATGTGTCTGAGGTTCTCTCGTCGCTTTTCCAGGGACCTTCTGGTCGGTGCAATAAGTATGCTCGTGCAGCTGTGCGGTTGGGGTTCCATGATGCAGGCACTTGGTCCCAACCCCTTGCGAATTCGGGCAAAGACTTCGGAGGCGCGGATGGAAGTATTATACTGTCGGGATCAGAGATCAAGAGGGGGGAGAACAAGGGGCTTCAGGATATCGTGGAAGCGTTGAAGGACGTCCAGGGCCAGTTCAATGTCGGCATGGCCGATCTCATCCAATTCGCAGCTAACCACGCTGTAGTCAGTAAGTATCCCTCGCTTCCCCTCTCCCAAACACCAAACTAACCCCTACATAGCCTGCCCCCTCGGTCCCAGAGTCCGCACCTTCATCGGCCGAAAAGACAGTTCCAAACCTGCCCCCGAAGGCCTTCTCCCTGGCATCCACGACTCCGCGGACAAAATGATCAAACTCTTCCGCGACAAAACAATCTCGCCCCACGACCTCGTCGCCCTCCTCGGCGCCCACACAACGTCCCAGCAATTCTTCGTCGACAAGTAACGCGCCGGCGCCCCTCAAGACGGCACTCCGGGTGTCTGGGACACGTTGTTCTACAACCAGACCCTGGGCATGGGACCGCTGCCGAAGGAAGTGCTAAGGTTCCCGAGCGATGTTGTGCTGTCTAAGGATCCGAGGACGGCGGATGAGTGGAAGAGTTTCTCGGGGAAGGGCGGACAAGGTCATTGGAACGAGGACTGGGCGTATTCGTATATTCGGTTGAGTTTGTTGGGGGTTAATAATATTAATGACTTGACCGAGTGTACGAAGGTGCTGCCGCAGCCGAAGCCGGATTTTGTGGGCGCGGGGAAGTTGCTTATGGAGGAGTAGATGCTAGATGAGGGTTCGAGATGGTGTTGTGTTGCGTTCTTGGGAGGGATTGAATTGGTTGAGGGGATAGGACCGGATCAGGTATTCGCTATTGGAGAGCCCTGATTGGTCGCTGCGGGGAGTTATTTCTCATGTTAATATTATGCCTTCATATCCGACATCCGTATCTTGCTGTGAGTCGATGTGAATGAGAGGCTAAAGGTACCTAACCTATGGTAGCGCGGTGCACGGACCCCGCATCGCCGCGGGAGTGTCAACCCTGGTTCTCCAGTCACCTTCAACTTAATTGTCCCGCGCTTGCACAATAGCAGTGCGACCGCAGCTTCTAGACACCTTCGCTTCTTACCTATCCTCTTGTCGTTGTCGCCTCTTTCAAGAATTTTTCTTTCTACAACACCATCAACAATCCTCCAAAACGGCCTCATTTGACTCGAACCTGTCAACTCTCATCACTCAACACTCATTCTTCTTACCACTCACACGCCATATCTCTCTGCTATGGTGTCCACTACACACAATGGCCCGCCGCCGCGTGAGCGACCCCGACCACCCCCGCCCGCCGTTGTGGAAGCCGAGCAGCAATGGCTCTTTACCGAAGAAGAGCTCACCCAAGCTCCCTCCATCCTTGACGGCCTGGCGCCCGAAGAAGAGCGCGAGCTGCGACGGAAGGGCGTCAACTTCATTCTACAGGTGGGGATGATGTTGAAGCTCCCGCAGACCACCTTGTCGGTCGCTGCCATCTTCTTCAATCGGTATCTCATGCGGAACAGCTTGAAGAGCCGTCCCGGCTACAAACCACTTCACCACTACGTAAGCATTCTCTCCATGGTCGGCTACGACCCCGAGTCGCTGAAGCTTTACCAGCAAGTTGCCGCCACCGCCCTCTTCCTCGCCACGAAAGTCGAAGAGAACTGCCGCAAGATGAAAGAGCTGGTTGTCGCGTGCGTGAGGGTCGCACTCAAGGACCCGAACAAACTGGTCGACGAACAGACGAAAGACTTTTGGAAGTGGAGAGACACGATACTTTACTCAGAGGATGTCCTGCTGGAGAGCCTGTGCTTTGACCTGAGTGTCGAGCCGCCGTACAAAACAATGTACGACATGCTGCGATACTACGGTGTAGAGCACAACAAGCCTCTCCGGAACGCTGCCTGGGCCTTCCTGTCAGACTCCTCGACTACGCAGCTGTGTCTACTCTTCGACTCCCGGACCATCGCCGCCGCATCTCTCTACGCCGCCGCCCGACTTGTCGACGTCGACTTTCCCGAAGACGAAGGCAAGCCGTGGTGGGAAGTCCAGTACGTCAAGCTGCGCAATATCCGCCGCGCCTGCAACGTCATGGCAGATGCATACGAGACAAAACCGAGCAAGGATGGCGAACCCAGCATGTACATCGGTCTACGCTCGCCTGAAGATGCCATGGACTTCGACACACCGACACCAAGCCAACAGCCCGTGTCCACCAATGGCGCTGCACCCGAGGAGGTCGTGAGTGAAGAGGGTGAATTGGATGGTTAGAAATCCGACCTTGATCCTTCTCTGGGAGATGTGTCTTCGCACACCCCTTCAGCCGATCCCCCGATGCAAGACCGATTTCCATATGCGTCGCCTTCAGCAATTTCGGCTGTGCCATCCTTGACAGGTTCCTCAACGTACGCTCCTCCGTCGCCATCTGCATCGGACTATGACCTCTCCCTTTTGCCCTACCCATCTATAATCCAATCCCGATTTCGAGTGCACCTTGTGATCGGCCTGTATGCAGACTCTCTCAATGCATTCCGCAGCGACTCCATTTACGCCCAGTTGATGTTATTACGCGTTTCATTTTACTTCCACCCGTATTTGAGGAACACCGGCCCATGCGATACATACTTGGATGCAACGGTGGAAGGTGCTCCGGTTCCCCAAGCATACAACCCTCCCGCAGTTCAAGGTGGGAAGGGTTGCGATCACCTTGAATGTTCCCTCCCTGAGTGTACTACGAGATTTAGTATACTACATCTACATCGGACAGAAAGTCTGATACAATCTCTTTATCTGGAAGGTTATCTGATAGAACACGCCACTCTGACGGATTCATTTTTAGTCATCAAGGGAGATCCTATGCCTCCTCAGGACGACCCGCCCAAGGAACAGCCTTATCAGACTCCTCGCACGCCCCTCAATCAAACGGAACCGTGCAAAGGGAAAGCTTGGTCGCCCAAAAGATGTCAAAGAGGGTGAGGGAAGGTGGCCGAGGGTGATTAACAATCGGAAGAGGAAAGCCCGCGAGAGTTCTTTGTCCGCGCCTATGTCGCTTGTATTCTAGAGGCAATGGGTTGATCAAGAAGGAGCAATCATCATCACTAGTACTCATGTGAGTACAGTAGGGTATCAACACAAGGAAAAAACACGATAAGGATAAGGCGCACCGGCCTCGGAACTCGAACGACTTCGGATGAACGATTACGTAAGTGGAGCGGATTAACCTGCGTCCGACGGCAATGGGTTGATACCGCCGGTTGGATGTGCGCTTTGGATACGGGTCCTTTCTCTCTAAAGTACTTTGGGTACGGCGTTTTTCACCGGTCTTGACTAGTTACAACGATACCTTGGGATGGTTTGGATTTATTGGATTGTTTTTCTCTTCTATTGCTGCCTGGCATATCTTCTCGAGTAGGTGAACGTGACTTGAAGTACATGTAAGAAATGACCTTTCAAGCAACACGCACATGTTCGTTTGATGAGATGTCTGACTAGGAAGTTAATTCGCCAATGGTCTTATATGAGATTGCAAAAACTCTTGTTAGACGCTTAATCATTGATCATGGGAAGAAGGAAGATGGCACAGACATGTCGTTGGAGGCTCTCCACCAATCATATGCTTGCAGGGGCATAAGCCGAGGTTCACGATCGACGACGTCACATCTGTGATGAGAAGTTAGCTTGTTTGAAGACGGGAAGTTTGATCACAGGTACCATCAACGAATACGCCTCATAGACACGGCACGGGCAACTTCAACATTGTCAACGACTTCAACGGACCGCCCATATCAGAACAACATTGCCGTCAAAACATCAACAATGGAATCCTCGCCCTCCGCCCTCCTGAAACTCCTTGTCCCAAAGACGCCATTCATCCTCAAAACGGCAGTCGCCCATACCCTTTCCCTCTCCTCAACCAGTTCAAAATGGGATCTCCGCACAGAAATCACCGTCAAATTCCTGCGCGACATGCTAGGGCCCAAAAACAAACCTTGGTCGATAACGAAGAGCCAGCGCCTCACAATAAAAGACCCCGGCGTCAAAGGAAAGGTCTGGGTTTCAAAAGTCCGATTTAACTGTGGAGGCGAAGGAGAAGATGATGTGCGACAGCTACTTTTCAAAGCGGTTGAAGACATGTGTACCGGGGCTAGAGAAGAGAGGGAGACGTGGACGAAGCCAGAAGCCCGGCCTTTGGAGGCTGAATGGACAGGCTACCGTGCAGGTGTTTCTGACAACGAGCCTGAACCCGCTAATCTCTCTAAGAAGGAGAAGTATGACAATTTAATGAAAGAGACGAGTTCGAAAGTCACGGTGATGTACTTCCACGGCGGCGCAATGTACCTTCTGGACCCGGCTGCATACCGTCCCATCGTAGGCCGTATTGCAAAAGAGAATGGAGGCCGTGTTTTCAACGTGAGATATAGGCTGAGTCCACAGAACCCATTTCCCGCAGCGCTTCTGGATGCATTTACAGCATACCTGGGATTATTGCATCCGCCCGAGGGGTCACCACACGAACCCGTCCCCGCCAACGATATCGTATTCAGTGGCGATTCAGCAGGCGGCATACTATGCACCGCCCTCCTCCAACTCCTCCTACAATTCCACCGCTCGAACCCGGACCCAACCTCCTTGCCAAAAGTAAAATGGTACGGAAAAGACGTCGAGATCCCCCTTCCTGCGGGCCTCGCTCTAGTATCCCCCTGGCTCGACACCACGCGCAGCCTCCCCTCCATCGAGAACTTTGCAAAATACGACTACCTACCTACCCCCACCCAGACTCGCGGAGTGCGCTTCCCGCCCTGTGAAGCCTGGCCCGCGAAGCCTCCTCGCGCGGATCTGTTCTCTGATGGAAGTGCAATGTGTCATCCGTTCGTCTCCCCAATCATGGCAAAGGACTGGACGAACGCACCGCCCGTCTTCTTCTCCGTAGGCCAGGAAATGCTGCGCGACGAAGCCGCGGTTCTCGCCCGCCGTCTACATTCCCAGGGCGTCAAGGTCGCGTGGAGAGAATTCGAGGCGATGCCTCATGTTTTCGCCGTTATTCTGGAGGTGAATCCCGCGAGTAGGGTACATTATGAGGAGTATGCGAGGTTCTGCAGGGAGGCTGTGGAGGGGAAGGTTGGGCAGAGCTCGGGCGAGTTTGTACTTGCGAAGAGCTTAAGGAGGGAGGCGGTGGATGTGGGGAGTGTGACGGGGTTGGGGGATGAGGAGGTCGAGAGGTTGTGTAGGGAGGGGATGGGGGAGATTATAAGGAGGCATGGGGATGCGGCACAGGAGGCGAAACCTATGCTGTGAGGATGATTTTGTGGGATGGTCGGAGTTGAGAGTAGGGGATCTATACCATACCAGCGATGCGGAACTGGGAACATTCAAACGTACATACATAGACTTGTACATAATACGTGATCATTTGGAAACTATATATCTCCTCTTAATAATTCTTAGCAGTTCGAAGGTTTGTGTATCTAATAAGCACGTTATTATACATACTTTGCTACACTCCCTCATTTTCTAAACACCAATGTCTTCCACCCTCAAATACCCACTATTCGACCCCGCAACCGCCCAAGTCCCAAACTTCAAATTCGGATTCCACGCCATCTTTATAATCGCCGACTTCTCCTCATAAACAGTGATGAACTTCATATCGTACTTCGCCCTTGTAGACTCCTCCGTCATGCCTAGCTGGCGAGGTTTGTACCCTTCCGCGATGCGCGTGAGTGGCTTCGAGAGCACGGAAGCAGGGACGTTAGATGAAGATGGTGGCATGGTGATGCCGATGGGTCGTGCTTGAGCGGCCATCTTTTTGGCGGCAGAGGGTCCCGCTTGTTGGATATTTGAATCTGTCTGGGCAGGAGAAGGTTCAGGCAGTGTGAGGTTTAGTTGTTCAATTGGAGGTCTCCATTCGTGCTTGAACCATATCTGCTGCCATGGGAGTTGTTTGACGTTGAATATCTTCGGCGCTGTGTTGCTCGTTTCGACGGTACCGTCTGCGCATCCGACCAGGACGCCTGGGTGCACGGGGCTTGTTGCGCAACATACAATTGCGCTTGCTAGTCGCATGGAGTACATGTTGCCGTGGAAACGGCGGATTGAACTGTGTTTTAGCAAGTAGTGTTCATCGGCCATGACGAAGGACTGCGTGTGTTCGTGCCATCCTTGACATAGAACGAGCGCGCGACCGCGAGCGGCTGAACAAGCATCTAGAGCTGGGGAGCGGAGATCGAATAGGCGCGCGAATCCGTCGGCGGTTGTCACAGATATCATTTGAGGACGCGAAGGATAGCCGGAGGAGAGCGAGAGGATGTAAGTATCTGCGATTTGCTTGTAGAACCAGGGCTTGGTTGTTAGACCGTTGTTGCGGTTTAGAGACCATATCGCGAGGCTTCCTGATGCTGTTGCGGCGGCAAGAGAAGTTCCAGAGAGCCAGTGGAGGCAGGTTGGGATGGTTTCGGGCATTTCGAGCTCGAAGGCGGCTTCTGCGTAGTGTACATAGGACGGTTTTTGCGAGCTGGCGAGCTTCTGGAAAGTAACGTCTAGGATGCGCAGTTTACCATCTGACCAGACGCCTGCGAGGAGACCAAGACGAACGTTGTCTTGGACGTCTGGCTCCACCACGTCTTTCGCTCCGATCGGCCACCATTGAAAGAATCTCGGAGCCCCCCACTCTGTGCAGATGACATTCTCGAGCCGCGGAGGCTTGCTCGGGTCCATGCGGCCATTTGAGACCGCATCGAAAGCCCAGATTTGTATCGCAGATGAAAAGGGCTTTGAAGCTGTGAATGCTGAAGCTTTTGGATTCTCCATGGGCTTATGCTTTGGCTTTCCGGGCCGCTTCTGCTCGACAGCGACGGCAAGGTATTGCGTACTGCCCTTCTCATTCGGAACCCATTGAGCCTCCTGAATCCGTGCACCGAGATTGAACATCCAACCCCGCCGTGTCGAAGCAGGCTGGAACGGCGTCGAGAGGCTCATATACTCCCCCTTCTTCAACGTGTAGATATTCGGCTGTTTGACACCACCCAAGAGGAAATTCGTAGTTTCTGGGCCATCATTGACCATATACCCTCGTCCCTCCTCTTCAGTAATCATCTTACTCTTCTGACCCTTCGAAAACGCCTCTCGTCCCGCATCAGCATACCATTTCCGCGTGCTCTTGACGTCTTTCTCTCCCGCCTCGGCAGAAGCGAAAAAAGACCTCCGTAGATTTCCTTCGTCTCGACTTGGTAGCGTAAGTTGCTTCGTCCAGTGGTCCTTCGTTTGCAGCACCGGATACATATCCTCCACCGTCGGACCGAAGAAAGTCCTAAATCGCTGCTCCTGCCCTCCTTTCATCCAGTCCTCGATCATCCGTTGCCGGGTCTTACCTCCGGCTGCCGTCGCCATTTTGCGCGTTTGGTTTCTTCCATGGCCAACGACTTTGGACAGCGCAGCCGTGGATGACTTCAATCCAGATGGTTTACCCTTGCGCTTAGACCTTGGGATGTCAGATCCTAGGTCGGAGTCAATGTCACAGATGGACTCTCCGCGTGGTGCGTCTTCGTCGTCGGAAACTGTTTGGCTGTCATCGTCTTCTTCATCTGGCGCCGTGGCATCTTCCTCCATGAACTCGTCGCCTTCATCGTCCTCTTGTTCCGGCGGGGCGAACTCGTCAACCGAGGAATCTGAATCCTGCATCCCCCCTTTTTGGCCAGAAGCTTCTACTTCCTCACTTTCGTCGTCAGAGGCACTCTCGTATATATGCTCTGCGAAGGGGTCGTGATTGTAGGATTTCCTCTCGCCGCGCGATCGGCGGCTCTGTCGTACTAGGTGTTAAAGTTAGTATTCTGAAGACCTAAGTAGACGGGAAATAGATTTCACCCGGCGCCATTCTTCCTCTTTGGTGTGATTAAGCAGTGATGATCGGCATGGGTTGAATGCGCTACCCTGTCTGGGCACGTGGAAGGCGCGACGGCAGCTTGGTGTTTTGGAGCGATTTTGGAGCGACGGAGGGCTCGAACAAAGAAGAGGGAAGACTAGAGTAGCAATTGATTTCTTTGTAGCCTTTTATTTCCTGAGATGAGTCCGTGATAGTGCTGTCAGCTCAGTTTGGTGTTGTGCATCGTGTGTCAAGTCGCAGAAAAGGTTGAGCCCTAAAAAGACGCCCATACCTCCTAGGAGCCCCACACATAGCTCCAAACGCACAGACCTACGTAACCCCTCCTCGCTTAGCGCTAGTGGCTTCACTCAGCCCTCAAAATTCGCTCAGACGTCATACTTTTTTCAAGCCTGATAATTTTTGCAAAAATCACAGCATATATATCATTTTAGAAGCTGAATATGTATAAAAGTTCATCTCATAGCAAAGGAGATGTGGTCTAGGGGTATGACGTCGCGTTGTGGCCGCGCCAGCCTGGGTAGGTTCTGGCCCTCTCTTTGAGAGGATTTATAGCCCAACGTTCAAAAACTGACCTTACACAGGTTCGAGTCCCAGCATCTCCAATATCATATATTGAAGCTTATAAAGCTTCTCAGCTGTCACTTTTTTTGCTAGTATCTTTTTGTGAGGTAGGATGGAGATGTTTTGAATTAAGTGTCTACGGTTGAGGCGTCTTTTTTTTTGCGTTGTTCCAAGCGGCCCTGAGATGTTCCTCACTCAAGCCCTGGGCACGATCTATCAACTGAACGTAGAAAAGCAAATACAAGAGGGAAGTTACCATATCATTTAAAGTTAGGTGTTACCTTTGATTTTTTTCTGCATCTACTTTAAAAGTGCATTTTTCGATAGTCGTCTCAATTATTGATACTTACTCGAATATCTTGGACTGAACGCAAGATCATGATGCTAAACACTCACTCACCCATTGAGAAATGGATAGGAAAAGAAGCTTCGGCCAATTAGGTGAAGGCCCACTCCTGACGGAACTCTGATGAGACCTCAAAGTCCATTTCTACCACTCAGCACCATCACATCGCGACCAAACCATTCACGAGTGTCGATCCCTTTGTCCTGTGAAACATTGACCATGCAACAGAATATGTCAGGATGCGGGGTAATGTGTCTGCCTTGCAGCTTTTCCGTTTCTTCAGCCTCGTGCAAGATGGATTTCAGAACCATAATCGCCACTGGAGCCGTTCCTCACGGCGAGAGCTTTTTCGGTAGACTCTCTAAACGACACACATAGCGGAGCCTCTCTCTGTTGTATCCGAGGTCGCCGATATTGTCACACTTGCAAATGCCGTCTTAGCGGCGGGAACCCGATATATCAACAGTGTAACCAGATTGTTATACCTCCTGGAAACAAAGCACCGGCGAAATGGACCTCTGTCAAGGACATGATTTTTACGAAGTACTAAGACCATGCTGGTAAGATTTCAAAGAAGGCATCGTTACTGAGGATGGAAAGACTTTGGCCGAAGTCGTAGAATTTCTCATTGAGACGATGACTCTGTGATATACACTCGCGCAAGGTACAAGTTCATTAAGTTTGTGAAGGAGAAGCTACCCGAGGTGGAAATTTGATATGATGAATCAAAGGGTCAGAACATGGGTTTGATCTGATGAATCGGAGTTGGAGAAGTTCGCGGCGGGGTCGTTGGAGTGGGTGAGGAAGGCGTGGGCATGAGTAAATTTGCTTATTACTGAGTTTATTTGGAGCGTATATTGCTTAGAAAATAGACCGGTTAGATGACATGGTATGCATCCTGAGCGTTGTGATGGTTTGGTGTCTGGTCGACGTCGAGCGCAACTGACTTGACGTCTGGTACTAAGCCACTATTGTGTTAGCGCATCTCAGGCAACCTCGGTATGTATGATGACGGATATGCGACTCCGCATCTTCATTTAACACATTTGTACCCTCAATTCTCCAGATTCTGTGGCGGGCAAGCGATTTCTCATTCCATTCCAAATACTCTTGCATAAATCATCATTGAACCTGCACTCTCTAGCGATTAATAGCATGGCTTCCAAACGTGTGGACCAGATCGCTGGCCACCTCAACTACCCCAAGGGTATGTTGGCGGGCCAGGTCGCCATTATTACAGGCTCTGGGCAGGGAATTGGAGCTGAGGCAGCGAGGCTTTTTGCAAATGAGGGAGCCAAGGTAGTAGTGGCAGATGTTGACGCCAGTAGGCCTTTCTTCCATGAAACTTGCCACCAGCTCAGAAACGGTACTGACATGGCGCAGAAAAAGCACAAGAAGTCACAGACAAGATTAACTCCTCGGGTGGGAGTGCCATCGCAGTCGTCGGTGATGTGCTCGACGACGCTTACATCGCAACACTCATCAAGAAAGCTGCCGAGTTTGGTAACGGCAAGATACACATCATTGTTAACAATGCGGGATATACGTGGGACGGCGTGATTCATAAAATGACTGACAAGCAATGGCATACCATTGTTGATCTTCATGCAACTGCGCCATTCAAGATTATAAGGGCTGCTGCGCCGTATTTCCGGGTCAAGGACGGCGAGCCTAGGAACATAATCAACATCAGCTCAACCTCGGGACTTAATGGAAATGCTGGCCAGATCAACTACTCACTTGCGAAAGCGGGCGTTACGGGCATTACGAAGACAATTGCAAAGGAGTGAGTGTTCCTTTTGATCTGAAAAGATGGAGACTAACATGAACAGGTGGAGTCCACAGTTCGGTGTGAGAGCAAATACAGTCGCTTTTGGCCATATACTCACGCGCTTGACGGCGGCGAAGGAGGCTGGTGCATTCGTAACAACTCCGGACGGTGAGAAGGTGGCGCTCGGAATACCTCAGGCGCAAAAGGGCGGAGCGGGAGATAAGCAGCAACATCTCGACATACCTTTGAGGAGACCAGGCACAGCGACGGAGGCAGCTAGCGCAGTGCTAGCAGTAGCCAGTCCGCTAATGAGCTATGTAAACGGGCAGACGATCAGCGTGACGGGTGGTCGGAACATGTAGAACCACTTCCGAAGCACGGTATACGGTACCTAGTGCATTATACCAAGACGGAATATCGAGAAATGTCTAAATAAATGTATATTTTGGACGAAAACTCACAACTCCAAACAATGCACCTTTTGTTATGCCAAGTTGCAAACGGACGAGTGTCGGTGAAGGTGAAGTGTTTCGTAGTGGTCGACGTGCTGCCGAGTGCTGAGTGTTGTCCGCCTCCGCCTCGGCGAATATGCTCTCCGAACGCCCTCTCCAGACACACTAAACCACACCTCACACGCTTCAAGCAGAGGGCTCTATACCATTCCTGTCTCTCTTTCGTTTTCTACACACTATTACTCGTTCCGAACGTCGCCGCTCCTTTCATCTACAATGTATGCGCGCACCCGGTAGTCGCCATCACCCCATCTCCAAGCCCGCGCAAGCCGCCCCCCTATCGCACCACTCTCTGCATAGATACAGAGTGCAGCAATGTCCGACGAAAAGCACCATTACGACGCCCTCTCAGAAGCCCCAATCCCGACGTACGAAGAAGCCACATCCTCACGCCCGCTCTCGCGCCGCGGTCCCAACGAAGTCAGCGACGATGCCGAGCGGCAGACGCTCCTTGGCCACGACCTCCCCTCGAGCTCGAACAGTTCGCGTCGCCGGAATGGATACTACCACCCGCCCAGCGTGCAATCGGCGCGGTCGAGCATAGACGACGATGACAGCGGGCTCGGGAGTCCGGTGGGGGCGGACGAAGAGGCGGCTCTACAGCAGACGATGGAGGAGATGGATATTCTTGACCCAGAGTCTGCGGAAGATGGAAGACGGAGGAGTCATCGGTCAAGAGGGACGTTTTCGAAGCGCTTCTACAGTATTACGACAAGCTTGTCCAGTATCCATTTGCCAAGGATACCGTGGCCGTCGTCGGCGTGGGTATGGTTCAAACAGCGGTTACCCCACATACCTGAGGAATATCGGCCGGGCTGGGCAGTGCTGGCAAGACTATGTGGGCTGATACTGATTATTTCTCTTGTTTACCTCTTGGTTGTATCGGAAATTGTACCAATGGGTTCGGGCTTAGGGGCTCCGTACTCCCCCGAGTGGATTCGGCAGACTGCGATACAAGGTGTGGAGAGCTGGAGGATACAGGACAATCTCAAATATGTGACCTCCTATGATCACGTTGCAGGCACTGAGGGAAGTTATGTATTGGGTCAGTGGATAGAGAGCAAGTTCAAGGAGGCGCATATGGACACTTATACTCATGACGAGTGAGTTGCAGAGATTTTATGAGTTGCACAGCTAATGGGGACAGATACTACGTATATCTAAATTATCCGAAAAAGGGCGGTCGTCGCGTTGCCATTGTCGAGCCAGCGGAAAAAGCATGGGAGGCGAAACTGGAAGAGGGCTCTGCATACGATCCCCCAAAAGCGCAAACCGAAACTTTCCACGGACTCTCAGCATCTGGAAATGTTACAGGGCCGCTCATTTACGCCAACTATGGCCACAAGAAAGACTTCAAATCGTTGTCAGACAGCGGCATTGACGTGCAGGGCTGCGTGGTGTTGATGAGATATTATGGCACACAAGAGGACCGGGCAATGAAACTGAGGGCCGCACAGGACGCGGGTGTAGCAGGTGTGCTGATGTACTCGGACCCCTCTGAGGACGGGTTCCTAAAGGGCGATGTGTGGCCGAATGGCAGATGGCGACCTGAGGATAGTGTTCAGCGTGGGACTGTGGCCCTCACCAACATGATCGTCGGTGACGTACTTACGCCCGGGCGACCAAGCACAAAGGATCAAAAGCGGATGCCTAAAGACAAGAACCCAGCCTTGCCCTCAGTCCCTAGTATACCAATATCTTGGAAGGACGCTCAACATCTCTTGCAATCTTTGGACAGGATTGGTGACGAAGTTTTTCCTGAATGGGTCGGTGGAGTGCCCGATGTACCAAGGTGGTTTTCCGGCCACCCCGATAACTCCCCAAAAATTAACCTCCAAAACGTCCAGGACGAAATAGAAAACCAGCGCATTACCAACGTCTTTGGCTCGCTCATCGGAACGGAAGAGAAGGCCAAGAAGATTATCATCGGTACGCACCGCGACTCGTGGTGCTTCGGTGCCGCCGACCCGGGCTCTGGAACCGCTGTGATGCTCGAAGTTGCCCGCGTGCTAGGAGCCCTGCGCCTGCAAGGCTGGAGGCCCCTCAGGACGATTGAGTTCGCCTCTTGGGACGCTGAAGAATATAACTTGATTGGCTCGACCGAGCACGTGGAAGCTAATTTAGAAGAGCTTCGCGCCAATGCTGTGGCTTATATAAACGTCGACGTCGGCGTAACAGGGGATAAGCTTTGGGCAAATGGGTCGCCAATCCTGTACCAAGCCTGGACTCGTGTTCTGGACCGACTCGTAGACCCGATGCAAAATAAGACGCTGAGGAAGCTCTGGGATCGAGACAATGATCGGCTTGGTAATTTAGGTGTTGGGAGCGATTATGTAGCTTTCCAAAACCTCGCCGGTACGTCCTCCATCGACTTTGGATTCACCGGTCCCGAGCATGGCGATCTGGCGCACAGCTGCTATCAAACTTTTGATTGGATGACAAAATACGTTGATCAAGGCTTTGTCTACCACAGCCTGCTCGCGCAAATCTGGCTTCTCTTGATCCTTGAACTCTCCCAAGAACTCATTATGCCGCTCAAAGTCGACTCCTACGCATCCTGGTTGACTGTTGAATCGCAAAAGCTGCTGGATTTTGCAGAAAAGCGAGGCGAAAATTTCGACATTGGCATCTTCCAGCCGCTCTTTGATTCAGTGGGCAAACTGCAAGAAAAAGCAAAAGACTTTGGGGACTGGGAAATGTTTTGGACTAACCAGGTCTATGGCTATGGCACGGGGAATTTCGAAACGCAGGGGTTGACGGTGCAGAGGATGGGGCATAATGCCAAGATGGCAAGTTTTGAGAGCGATTTGCTGGATTTGCCGCGGGGGAAGGATGATGAGGATGAGGATGATCACGGTGTAAGTTTCTTTTTTACTCTTTTCTCTGGTGCAGGACGTGTGCTAATACTGATACAGCTACCCGGCCGCGACCAATTCAAACACGTCATCTTCGGCCCCGATGCGTCGGGCGAGGGCGGTGATGATGGCGCTTCGCTTTTCCCCTTTGTGAGAGATGCGATTCATAAGAATGATTGGAAGTTGGCCGAGAAGCAGTTGAAGAAGACCGCGGATATTTTGAATCGTGCGGGGGAGCGGTTGGTTCGCTGATGATTCTTAATTTTATTTTTTTGGCATTTCTGTGTTGTATGTAGTAGAGCTTGCACGGATGGCGTTTAGGGTAGCATTGACGTTGGCGCTTGTGCCTTTGTATGTTTCTTGTCTCTGTGAGATGGTGCATTTATAGTGAGGATCTATATAGTGAAGGGAGGTGGCACTGAGTCGTGACCGCAGGTCTTCTTATCTTTTGCTATGTCCTATCATGGTTCTTTTTATCATTTTCCCGTCCTGTGTTTCGTTGTCTTCCAGCCTTATTGTTGCGCTTTCTTGCTTGACATTTACCTTGGACGTCATACTGAAAGGTGGAGGTTCCATGGACGCAATTTACTGTTACACGATTCATGGAGGGTGCGCAGTCTCCTTTAACCTTTTCATCATCCTCTCCTTCCTAACATACTGTTGGACTGGTAAGACCTGAGAGCATGTGAGAAAACGATGAATTGTGTGTTGAGCTGAGGCGCTCAGGAGACGCGGCTATATAGGGAGTGGCCGAGGCTAGACTAGATGGAGAGGCTGAACCGTGAAAAACAGATCAGTACTGTTCAGTCCAATACATACATTCCATGTTCGATTCTTCTCGCCATTCGCTCTGAGCCTAGAGTGAATCCCCGGGAATACAATCAACGTTGAACACTGCAGCGCATAACCAACAACCTTTGACTTTACCGAAACGACGCGTCCTGGCACCCCTCCGGATGAGCTTTGCGGTGTTTGTATCCCCTATTCGGGGTGGAGACGCTCTTTCCATACCACAGGTGTGGGAGCAAGAACTGCGCCTTCATCCCATCCCACGAAGGGAGTTGCACACCTGCCTGTCAACAAGGAAATATTCTCATCCACTCTTCCCCTCTTCCCCCCTCTCTCATCTCCCACGCGTATGCATACCGAAGTGTGTTTTTGCGTCTTCGAGTGGGAAGCCGAACAGGTCCGTCATCTTTATCGACTGATGTGATGAATTTTTGACGCTCTTGCTTGGCGGTGATGTTATCTTGTTCGTCTCGCTGGTGCTTGAAAATAAGGCCTGACTGATCCTCGTGGTTGACTGGTACAATTTGCGTCACCGTTAAAGCTCGAGGTCATGGAGTGTACTAGGCACTGAATCACTCTTAGCTGGGCTTTGCAGGGTACGACTGTTAGCCTTTTCATGAGATTTGCTACCGCAAGAGACCACCTATCCAGACCTTTAAAATATGGCCGTAAGTTAGAAACGATTTCAAGAACCTTTGCTAATATGGCTTTGGGTTTGACTTGGAGAACACTGACTATAGACATTCATGTTTCTGTTACGTCAAGTTCAACAGCCTTTACCCCAAGAAAGTTATCAATACTCCTCAACCCTTGTAAACCTCCTTCCTTCGTGCCGTCTAGCTCTAGGTCAACCCAACCTTCAACACAACCCCCACCAAAATTTATCACCCAAGCATCGCCATTCTTGTCGATCACAACATTCTCCGGCATCACGTCTGCCCAGGTCATGTTTGCATCGTGTAGCTTCTTGACCGTGGCTCGTATCTGCTGCGCCCATTTTTCTCGCTCAGCCTTCGAGGCATGCTCCGCGGCATATCCCAAAGTTTCGCTATCGTGAACGTATTCAACAAGAAGACCAATGACAGAAAGCCCATCATCCCACGTCACAAGCCCGCCAAGCCTCGAGACGAGCAAGTCGTCAGAAACGGAACCACTCCTAAAACGGAGCAATGTGTCGAGTTCCCTTCTCAAAGACTTGTGTTCGCATGCATCTTTGAAGTGGTATTGAGCGTCTCCTCCAATAGCTCGAACCGTTCTTGGAATTAAATCGTAGTCTGCTTCATGAAAATCGGGTCTCAGGACAGCTACTAGTTGCGAAGCTGGGATGCAAGGTACACCTTCAAAGATGGCTTTCGACACTGTCGGATCAGACATCAACACACTTGGCGTAAGGGAACGAGTTACTGAAGGGTCGTCGGGACATCGTATTGCCTCGAGGCGACCTTCCCTATTCGCCAATCTGAAGAAGAATGTCTCTGCGCTGAAGTACTCCGCAAGCGATGGGGGCTTCACGCGGGGAATTGATGGCGCTAGTTGTTCCATGTAAGGAGCACATGGCTTCACTATCCAGTCTTCAAGCGCCTCCATAGCGTGTGGATCATCGTCCATGCTATTTTTGAAGTTGAGAAATGTCTGCACGAACGTCTCATCCCGTTGGGGTCCACGGAGATCTTCGGTTGTGAAGATTATGTGGAAGCGCTTTCCGCGGCTCATAATTGTGAGGGAAACATTGTGAGTTCCGAAGTAGAGTTCAATCATAGCGAAGGGAGGAGGATCGTCGTCCATTGTAACAGATTTGGCTGTCAAAGCCTTCTTCCCGCGAGTTTTTTTAACTGCGATGACCGCAACTACAGCCGTCCATTCTAGAAGGTGGATTCGATTAATAGCACAAATGAGGTGACTTGGCCGAATTGAAATGACTTTCGTGAGTGGGAGGCTATTTTGGAGCGAAGTATTGAAGACGTTACGGCGGGGTCTGCCACACGGCTTATTATTGATCCGATCCCGATGACTTCTCTCAAGCGCGCGCTTCCCAAAACAGTAGGTTCACTTGCTGCGGCGATCCCTTATCGATAAAGGCAACAGGAACGACTTTGCGGACGCAGAATCCGATATCGACGATGTAAGTTATGTTCGATACCCACCCTGGATTCAGGCAGGCATTTGCATCCGGCCAAGTTGTCGGGTTGTCTTGGTCAGCTGTAAGCTCTCATTTCCACGCATCTGTATTCTACTAATAATAGCTAGGATTAAAGCGGATGTCTGAGGAGTCTCGTGTTCGATACACTGGCCAATTTCCATCGTCGAATAGCATAAAACCATCCCTCTGCGCCCAAACGGTTGATATGCTCGTGCGGCTTTGCGGACAGTTTGTAACTGGTTGGAGTCTAGACAGTGTTGTTACAATGGTCGCAGTTGAAAAGCGCAAGGATGGCACAGTGGAAGTTATGACAACCTACGCAAAGGACCTGGTTCTGAAGAAAGGTTATGGCAGAGGTATAGCCCAGCCTCTCAATCTATTGTGACACTGCTGACACGTTAAAGAACCTGCACTTGACAAACCTTGCAGTATACGTTATTGCAAATCCAGAGCAGGACTTGATCCCATTCCTTCAGCACACACACGTTCGGAACGTACGGCAGACAAGCGCGGATATGGCGGTTTCCCAGGGTGAGCAGGTAGCGCAGGAACCACTACAGGTCGCTGCGCTTGCAGCTATAATACCGCTCCAGCAGATCCAGTTAACCGGGCTCTCTGTCAACGATACACATACAGCCTCGGACGCACCTGTCGGCGATGTTGAGCTATCGGAAGATCCTGCTAGACACGTCCCGCGCATGACGACTCAGCAGCAGACTGATGTTTACCCCATAAAAGCCCACAGACGACTACCACCTGGGAACGGACCGCCAACGCTTCTCTACATCAACACTAAAGCGTTCATTCCGTTGGGTGACGTTACGGCTCTCAGCAAGTCTCCAGCTTTCTCTACTCACAGAACCTGCGGAGTCCAAAGTCGTTCTCGTGACACATCGGCGCCACTACTTACAGCACCTGCGGAATCCAAAGTCATTCCTTGCGACGGATCCGCGTACCATCTTCGCCTTGATAAGTCCATAGCAGTCCAACCTGCACCCCTAAGTGCGTACGTGCCAGCGCATCTGCGTAGCAAAGAGGCTGATTCCGATAGTGAAATTACACCTCGCGTCAGGCCCTTGTCGATATCCAGAGTATTGTAAGGCGTGATTATGCCAGCATCCAATTCAGAGCGCATTGCTCCTCTTGCAGCATCTGGTTCATCGCACAAAGCTCTCCCTACAGAATCCAGGGCATTATCGGAAGAGACCTTTCTCAATCCTCGAGTTCCAGTATCGACAAGAGATTGTCTGTCACCACCATAGCGCCCGATGGCATGCTGGAGGAAGTTCTCGCCATTCTTCTAGGTCCACATCCCTACCTTGTCGAAATTGAGGAGCTTTCCCGTCGAGGACCGCCGTCACCACCAGCCGTGCCACTGTACAAAGATGGTCTCTCGCGCGAGGCGGAAGGTGGAAAGGACTGCTGTTATGCGAGTTGACGGACGCGATTGAAGGGTAGCGATATCGAGGTTGAGATTGGATAGGGTCTTGGTAGGATCTGACCCTAACAAGATCATGGAGGATTTGGGGAGAGTGTTCTTGCTAAAGAAGGTATCTGGGTTTTGTAGTAGGCCAATTATATGCCCAAGGTCGAGCAACGGGGGATCCGCTGAGGACGCCAGGGAAGCTAGACCAGTCATATCGCTCGCCGTAATGGACAAAGGTATTCGAGACAGTTGAAAGTAGCGCAATCAAGAGTGTGGGGTAGTGTGGTGCTGTCCGGTGGCGTGCCTACGCGTACGGAAAATCGCGCTTCTAGCTAGAACCAGACCGCTGAATCGGAAGAAGACCACTCTGATGATGATGCATCTGCCAACAAGCGACAGCGTATATCGATTCCCAATCGAGGACGGAGGTGCCACGGTGCGACTCCGGTGTTGGATAAATAGAGGACGGGGCGAGAGTGTTGCCGCGTTGTCCACTACCTAGGTAAGACAGCATTCTCCTCCACATCGCCCTCATCTAACATACGTCGTCTTCACTACACTGAGCTTGCATGGTCGGGGCCATTGTCCCGTGTTGTCCCTCCGCTACAGTGAGCGACGGTTCATATTCGTAGGCCGGAGCGGTTGACGTCGCTTGGGTTGTGGTGCCTATTGGGAAGGGAGCCATTCACGGATGACGGCGGACCTGAACGTTAGGGGAGTGCGCGATGCTTCTACTACTCGCGGAGCGTAGTGGATACGGCTGATAAAAGAATCACGTGGAAATTGCATCCCTAGTAAACCAATAAGGCTCCACGCAACAATTTAATTAGTGGTATGCAACGAATTAGAGCGCGGGTGGCAAAAGCACGTGATTCTTTAACCACCCGTGCGAGTGAGTACAGAGTCGCAGCTAGGCAGAGTGCTGGACATGGACGCTATTGGTTGCACCTAATCTTGGCTTCTGGGACCTAACTTTAGCTCGGATCTGCCCCGCTCTGGGAACCGCTTTGGAGCCCGCTACTATGTGCGTTCTGGAGGCGACAACAACCTTCTCGGCCGGACGCAGTATGTATGGGATAGCCTAACAGAACCATGGAGAGCCTTGGAGCCAAGAATGGTCCATTACCCAAAATCTGTGGACGCCGATCCTCGGATCTTGCCGTTGGCTCGTGATGGACTCGAGGTCCAGGCACTGGCGACCTATATCTACCCCGCATAGCCCTGCTTCCCCTTCATATCCCAATCTCTTCGTCAACACACAGGTTGTTCCCGATATCGAGCCCTAGTATGCTGCGTTCGTCTGTACTACGACCTGCGGGACCGACAATGGTGCCTACTCTTCCCTCCTTAAACTCTAGTGCCTTCCTGGGCCTTCCGCTAGAGATTCGCCAGCAGGTCTATCGATTCTGCATCCCACAAAACCTTTGCTTCACTTGCACTGGCGATATGTACCACCAAAATCGCCCCAAAGGATGGTTCGAGCCGCCCTGGCGCTTGGACACGGGTGGAGCCAATGTTTCCTTGGAGGAAAACGACTACCCTGAGTATGACTCGGAGAGTGTTGAGGTCTCTTCGATAGATGGGGAGGATAGCGACAAAGAGGAAGAATATGAGGCCTCTAGGCTGGACGACTATTGCCAACAAATGTCAGGCGCGGGTCCAGCGCGCTGACTGATCGTACCTGCGGGGTACGCTGTATCTGCGGGATACGTATATATACTATTCTACGCCATGATAATCTGTTCTAGATTATTCGCACCTTTTTGGTTGGCATGGCCTAGTAGCGTAGAGCTAGGTCCTGACAACAAACCCAGCGACATCGTCCTCGAATTTCTCCTTCTCGTCGAAGTGCCTTGCCTGCACTCCTTCTTGTTTGCCGCCAGATTACTGATGAGGTAAGGGCAATGCTGTACGGAGGGAATACTTTCAGAGTCATTGTCCATGGTGGCGGTCCATTTGATCTCGGGCGGTTGTTTAGTTCTGAGACAATGGAGCAAATGCGGAAGATGATCTTCGTTTTACGACCCATGGGAGTTTCCTACCGTCGGGATTTCTGCATGGACCCGAAAATCTGGGATGGTGTTCTTGGTAGCCTTTCGATATTAGGAATTATCGCAGAGCAGCCGGAGCCTCCTTCTCCGTACTCACGGCCCGGAGTGGAACCGGAGGACGTCTTCGAGGAATTCAGGGCGTGGCTAATACCAATCTTGGAGTACCTGGGCCGAGCTCTTCCCAGAACAGCTCAGATTGTGGTGGATGCGAACAAGGAGGAAGACACAATTCATATTTTCGAAAAAGTGATGCCAGGACGGTGTCACTTTCAGCGCCTGCGCGCGGCTGACTTCATATTCAGAAGAGGGGAGTTCTCTCTGGAGTCAGGATACTGGGATGAAGACGACGGCCCGACCAGCGTTAGGGACATCATCAACGAATGCGACTACGACCGTTACTATTCCGACTGAGCCTCGTGAACCGATTATCAGAACACTTCAGCCCTACGTCGGCATACTACTCTTCGGCATACTACTCGTCGAAGAATAAAGGAAATACTGACTTGTATTTCATGCTAGGGAAGTCGAAGTCGGGTCAACGGGATGAAAACATTGATGAGAGCATAATCCAAGTTCATGACGAAACCAGGCGGGAGAAGGCGAACGGTCCAAGTCGATACCTAGCGAGGCTTACCACGGCCGATGAAGCCGTGATGAAGATACTGGTGCGTGCAATCAAGCAACAGCGGTGCTATGCAGCCTCCTCTTAGCGATTGGTGGTAGTGATGTGACGAAAGATGATTACGAGATCTTATTTCTGGAACCACGCTTCTTAAGACGAGACAGTCTAGTTCTTAGTGCTAATTACATGTTTTAATGTTGGACTGAACAGTAAGCTAGCCGACTGGGTAGCTGGCCACCCGTGGATGCTGGCCACCCCTCAGAAATCGGCCACCCCTCAGAAAATCGTGATATCTCAACACCCACCCTACCAAAATGGATCCCCGTGAAGCAGCTATACAAGCAGCTATTAGCGACGTTATTTCTGGAGTTTTTCCTAGTCAATGAGCTGCTGCAAAGGCGTACAAGATCCCACGAAGCACGCTTGCTGCGCATCTACGCGGTACGCAGAGCAACCAAAACAGCCACGTATACCAGCAGCGATTAACTCCACAACAAGAGGAGTTTCTCGTACGATGGATCCTTGAAGAAGACGCACGCGCTTTTCCTCCCTCCCACACGCGCGCGCGAGAAATGGCGAATCAAATCCTGCGGATGAATGGAGACGACAATCCTGTTAGCAAACATTAGATATCCTGCTTTATTAAGCGCAACCCACGCGTCGCATCTGTTGTGGGTAGAAAGATAGAGGCCTCACGGGCTAAGGCAGCAACACAGGAGTAGATACGCGGGTTTCTTCAGCACTATGAGAGGCTGCGCGCAGAGCTGGGTATACAGGCTGAGGATACATAGAATATGGATGAGACTGGGAAGGCCCTAGGTGTATGTGCAAACACTAGAGTACTCGCAAGCAGTTAGAAAAAGAAGGCTTATTATTAGTCTCTAGAGAATCGCGAGTGGGCATCTATAATCAAGTGCGTATCAGCTACGGGCAAGAAACTACGCTGCGCAGTGATATTTAAGGGCCAGAACCTACAGACTACCTGGTTTCCTGC
>ML976984.1:1095364-1138835 GCA_010015675.1 Byssothecium circinans
AAGATGGCAGTAGAGGCTTCTAAGCTTATAGAGGAACAAAACAATAACCCTAACAAAGAAAAAGAGGCAGAAAAACTGGCAGCAGAAGTAGCAGCAAAAACTCTGCAATCCATATGTAGTGAGTGGCAATTGTAATTACGCTGAATCAATTATCGCGATTTTTTGAAGGGTGGAGGATTTCTGCGCGGTGTCTCATATCCCTGGGTGTCTCATGACCCGATGCGCTAGCTTATATGGAAGCCCTGTTGTTACACGTGTATGAGGACCTTCCACAGTCATAACCTATGGACCATTGTTGGACGAGTCGCCTGTTGGACACTACACACTTCGTTATTCCCATTAGTTTATAACACATCACTCTACACCCTAAGAATAGTCTCCAGAATTTGTCACGTAGAAAACAAAGAAAAGCGCAGAAAAGCTCCACGCAAGTCCGCTGTTGCATGTAAAGCAGAACATTCATGCCGCCCTCCACCAAGAACCGTAACATACCACTCAGCCAAGACGACACCACCATACGTTTCTCAGCTGCCTGTTCCCATGCGTTGGAGGACGAACACCTTGATGTAATGCGAATCTCCACACTTCTGACAGTGCAAGTGTCAAGACTCGGGCCTAATATGGACAGCCTGCAGATCACCTCTCTACGTCTCGAATAATGACGCGTGGCCCTCAGGCAACTCGTGTCTTACCCTCCGCGTCACGCCTGTCCGGATGTCAAACCTGTCACTGCGGGGAAGGCGCAGTAGGCGGTTGGGATAAGGGTTTGTCAGGCGCTAGGGACAACTGCGCTCTAAGGAGCCTTGACTTGCGAAGCAGAGGGCCTCGCGACACTCGCGGAAAGATGACCTTGGGAAATAACGGGGTAGAACTCGCGTTACTACTAAGGCTCAGCAGTTAGGGGGAGTATGGGGGACTGAATCACCCGTGGATGAATTTTGCGGAGTATCGCTGTTAGCTTATTTCTAAGATTTTGCTATCGCAAGTGAGGGCTTACGACCACAGAGGTTCGAGTTGACGCGTACGTATCTGGAAGAGGAGAGATGGAAGTTCAAACTCGGAGTCGGAAATCACTGAGATGTTGAGACATCGAGAAGTGAAGAACTGAAGAGAAAGGAATAAGGAAATTCAAATTTCTATCGTTATCGCCAAATCGATTGGCATCCATTGTTGCCCTTTTGGGCTTCTTTCTAGTAGGGCTTCAGCAGCCATGTGCTATCAATACAATTTGGTCGACGCCCATCCAGTGCGGGCCGCGCGAGGGTGGTATTCCCATCCCATCCTGCCGACTCCGTCCCAAAGACCCAAGTTCCAGTCTCCAAGAAGAGAAAAAGTGTGTGCCAAAAACGAGTGTGTACAGGAAATGTTGCCTCCAATCATCCCGAATTAGTGTTTACCGACAGTTGTTCAGAGGACACCGTTGGCGAGGTCCTCGATGTTGAGGTTCGCAAGACCGGCACCTGCACCGCCAGCTCCGGTACCCTGAGCTTGACCGCCGCCGAGAAGACTAGCAACGAGGCCTTGAAGACCGCCTCCAGCTCCCTGACCTTCATTGGCTTGCGTGGCGCCTTGAGCGGACTCCGCTGCGTCTATCAGATGTTAGCGATGGATCACGTTTTGATCAGGAACAAGTGCCACTTACTTGTGCCGCCCGCTTTGTTCTCAGCGGATTCGTCAGCAGCCTGTTGACCAGCAGCCTTTCCTTTGCCCTTGGCGTTACCAGCGGATTCGTCAGCAGCCTGTTGACCAGCAGCCTTTCCTTTGCCCTTGGCGTTACCAGTATTTGCGGCAGCCCCAGCCTCGGCTGTGCCATCTAATAGTCGTTAGTAAGGAGAACGCTTTCATGGGAGTATACGTTACTTACTTGCGGCGACGGCTTGTTGGTCCTCGTCGGCGGCACCAGCTGCTTGTCCCGCGTTGCCCTTGTTTTTCTTACCATTGCCAGCTGCCTGACCCGCGTTGCCCTTGCCCTTTCCTTGGTTTGCGTTACCATTGCCAGCTTCCTGGTCTGCGTCACCATTGCCAGCCGCCTGGTTCGCCTCGCCGTTATTGGCAGCTTGGTTTGCGTTTCCCTTCCCCTTTGCCTTCGCCTTGCCTTGACCCTGCGCAGCGTTGTTTGCCCCACCGGCGGCTTCAGTGGCATCTACGAACAGTTAGCATACATGATCTGTATATAAGGAGATAACACTAACTTGCTGCTACTTGTCCGGCTTCTCCGGCTTGAGCTATTCCAAATTAGTCCAAAGGCTTTGTGAAGTGAACCACGAAGCAAATCCAGTACAGTCAAGTGAAAAGTCTGATAACGTTCTCCACTGTTCGGGCCTGGAAAAGCGTTGTAGAAGGGAGGCCGACGTACCGTTTCCTGCAGCATTCTCGTTCGCGGCAGCATTACCCTTATTCTTCTTGCCCTTAGCTTCCGGGGCAGTGTTCTCGTTGCCCGCGTTCTCAACATCAACAGCATTCTCGTTACCCGCGTTCTCAACATCAGCGGTGTTCTCGTTGGCCTGGTTTGCTTCCAAGGAATGTTAGCATGCTAAAGGCCATGGGAGGACGAGTGAGTAACAAACCGGCAGCACCCTTCGCCTTCTTGCCCTTGGCTTGGGCGACAGCATTCTCGTTGCCGGCACCCTCCGCATCAACAACATTCTCATTGCCGGCACCTTTAGCATTGGCAGCGTTCTCGTTGCCCACGTTCTCATTAGCCTGGTTTGCTTTCAAGAAGTCAGTATGCTAAAGGCCATGGGAGGACGAGTGAGTAACAAACCGGCAGCACCCTTCGCCTTCTTGCCCTTGGCTTGGGCGACAGCATTCTCGTTGCCGGCACCCTCCGCATCGACAACATTCTCATTGCCGGCACCTTCAGCATCGGCAGCGTTCTCATTGACCTGGTTTGCAGCACCCTTCGCCTTCTTGCCCTTCGCTTGGGCGACAGCATTCTCGTTGCCGGCACCTTCAGCATCGGCATCGTTCTCGTTGCCCGCGTTCTCAGCATCAGCAGCGTTCTCATTGACCTGGTTTGCAGCACCCTTCGCCTTCTTGCCCTTCGCTTGGGCGACAGCATTCTCATTGCCGGCACCTTCAGCATCAGCAGCGTTCTCATTGACCTGGTTTGCAGCACCCTTCGCCTTCTTGCCCTTCGCTTGATTGGCCTGTCCCGCTGCTCCCCCTGCTGCTTCGGTCGCGTTTACTGCCACAAGATGTCAGCGTGCGACTCGAAATTTCTCACTGGATGAATATGAAGCGTGAGACTTACCAGCTTGAGCGTTGTCGGCGGCGTTGTCGGCAGCGTTATCGGCGGCGTTTCCAGCTTTAGAATGTTAGTACGCACTCCAGACTACAAAGAGACGAGTGACAAACCATTGGCGGCATTTCCGTTGTTCTTCTTGGCCTTCTTGGCCTTTGCCTGTCCAGCTCCGGCAGCCGCAGCTATGGTATGTCAGATGGAGACTTCGTTGAAGATATTGAACCGCTTACCTCCATTGGCGTTTCCGGCTGCGTTGGCAGCATTGTCTGCTTCGCCCGCGGCAGCTATAAGTGTCAGAAGAGGACTTGTCAGAGATACTGGACGACTTACCCGCATTAGCATTGTTGTTCTTTCCCTTGTTCGCCTTCTTCGCACCACCGCCAACTGGACCTCCAGCAACCCCGTCGCTCTCTCCTTCGCCACTCTCTGGGGCCCTCTTGTTGAAGCCCGTGACTAGATTACGGCGGTCGAAGTTGGTGGAAGGTAAGGCCACATTCTCGGTAGCGGCATTAAGAACATAAGGGGCGGGCACAGCTCCAACAAGGGCTACGGAGAGGAGGGTTGCGAGGGTAATGGAGTATTTCATGATGAAAGATCGTCGGAATAGTTGTTGAATAAAATAAACTAAGGGATAATTGAATAAAGGAGCTCAGCTCTCGTAGAATTGAAAGCAAAGAGAAAGTGCCTGCACCAAATGAACTTGAAAGACTGGAACTGGGCGATGGGATGGAGTAAATTCTTGTCTGGTTAGCCGCCAGTCGACATATATACGCAATGGCCGCTTTGACCATGGACGCATTTTTAGAAGCACGTCGGGGTCGATGTGAACAGGGACAATAATCGGGCAGTTCCCATGTGCATCTAACATTTGATGCCAGAGAATGCCTGGGATCGACAAGGCACGCATCCACTTTTCTCTCACAGCGCTCCGCATCGAGCCAGGTTTCCGATCAGGCGTTGAACTTGTGGACTTGGGTCTGGCTCCCGGAAACGGCGAATTAAGCGCGTGGAGTGGGTCGAGAGCAGACAGAATGACGCGGAGAGACAGCGGTTTGGTGCGTTATGGAACGACGGCCCCAACGTTTTGTGTAGGAGATTCTGTAACAGACAGCAGGGGAGGTTGGCATGCGCAAAAGAAGCTTTCCCAAACGCATAAGTTTGGCGTGTGTGACTGAGGCAGCGTGATGAAGCCTCGCCAGTTTCAGGTAGAGCCGAAGCGAAAGAACTGCAGCCTCACACCATTGGGCGACAACAGCACGTGCTATGGCAACTCGAGCGCGATTGAAGCGTCGCGAAGACGTGGACTGGAGCCGCTGGTGCTTGTTGTCGTGGTGTGGTGGTGGCTGGGAATAGCCTCGCCTGCCCTGCATTCAACACTCGTCAGCGCTCATTATTGTGTCGTCTTCAAATCACTATCAGTTGCCCATCGCCCATTTCTGTTTTACTCGGCTTCTATAGTATCGCCGCTATGTTCCCAAAGCCGCGCACCGCGGGCAATCGTCATGTTTGCGCGTCCATGGTGAGTTTCATTTCATTCCGGAGTTGCGGGGTGGAAGCCAGCCGGACGGAGTCTGGACGGTTTAGGGACGATTTCCATATCGATGTGCGTTTGACGTCCTCTCATGTCTCGGCATCAAACAGTGACATGGCAGATCGACCCAGTTATCCTGACACTTCAGGCGATGAGGTGACATTGGGGGACCGGGGGTGGGCCGAGCTGGATGAAGGCGCGGCGCGGGGAAACCTTTGGCCGGCAGCAGGCGTGAGACGGACATACGACGACAACCACAGGGTGCCAAAGCCAGAGAAGTCACCAAGTGCAGAGAGATGGTGAGCAGCTTCGCGAATTGACAATATATCCTTTGGAAGATATCTAGAGTCTGGAAAAGCACATGAAAGGCAGTGTCCAATCAGAGCCGCGGCAATAGTTCCGCTTACCCGCGGATGGAAAAGTGCAGCGTGTGAGCAAGAGCTCAAGAATGCGGTGCCCAAGACATTCTCCATGCACTCCAGCTCTCACGTCACCCGGCGACTGTGTATAATGGCTGCCAGACCGCTCTCTGTGTTGATAACTCGACGATTGCTGCCGTCATCACGTCCTGTGCAAATCAATTCTCGCTCATTGTACCGCAAGGCACGGCACACGCGCAGCGTTTGGGATTCACACCGGCCTGCCTTTCGGATAGCTGGACAGCGGAGAGGCCTTTCTTCGACGACATATACGAGATTCGCCGAGCAAGATGATGTCTCCGATCCGCGGCAGCAAGACCGCGAGTCGGACGAGGTGGATGTGTGTATCGTGGGTGGCGGGCCGGCTGGGCTGTCGGCCGCGATCAAGCTGAAGCAGCTGGCGACTGAAGCGGGCAATGAAGACTTCAGGGTGCTGGTGCTTGAAAAGGCGGGAGAACTTGGCGACCACATCGTGTCTGGGAACGTCATCGAACCGAGCGCGCTCAACGAGCTGCTCCCCGACTGGAAGGACGAAGACAATCCGAACCGCTTCGAGCACATTACCCCCGCCAAAGAAGACCGCATGCGCTTCCTCACCAAGAGCAGCTCAATACCAATACCGAAGCCCCCACAGATGAACAACCATGGCAACTACATAATAAGCTTGAACCAGCTAGTCAAATGGTTGGGAGAGCGTGCAGAGGAGGTCGGCGTCGAGGTGTATCCTGGCTTTGCAGGTGCAGAAATACTATACAACCACGAAGGCGTGGTGACCGGCGTGGCCACCAATGACCTGGGGGTTTCGCGGACGGGCAAGCCCAAGGACACTTTCGAGCGAGGCATGGAGTTTCGCGCACGCGTCACCCTCTTGGGCGAGGGTGCGCATGGCAGCTTGACCAAGCAGGTTATCAAGAAGTATGATTTGAGGCGTGATAGCCAACATCAGACATATGGTCTTGGGATCAAGGAGGTTTGGGAGATACAGCCGGAGAAGTTCCAGTCAGGCTTGATTGTGCATTCCATGGGCTACCCCCTACCGAAAGACACTTATGGCGGTGGCTGGATGTACCATTTTGGAGACAACATGGTGAGCATCGGACTGGTTGTAGGCCTGGACTACCCAAATCCCTGGTTAGCGCCCTATGGTGAGTTCCAGAAAATGAAGCATCACCCTCTGTACCGTGATGTGCTCGAAGGGGGCAAATGCATATCGTATGGTGCCAGAACTCTGAATGAAGGCGGCTACCAGTCAATACCCAAATGTGCATTTCCTGGCGGTGCCCTCATAGGAGATACGGCTGGCTTTTTGAACGTGCCGAAAATCAAAGGCACACACACTGCCATGCGGTCCGGAATGCTCGCTGCAGAAGCAGCATGGGACGCTCTGCAAAGTAATGGAGAGGGAACCGTATTCCTGTACGATTACGAGGACAAACTCCGCAACTCGACTATCTGGTCAGAGCTGAAGCAGGTCCGGAATATGCGACCATCATTCCACACACCACTTGGGATATACGGAGGCATTCTGTACTCCGGCCTCGAAGCATATGTGCTGCGAGGCAAAGCGCCATGGACCTTGAAGCACGGCAAGCCCGACCATGCTGCCACCAAGCCCGCAGACCGGTGCAACAAGATTGAATACCCCAAACCCGACGGCAAAATCAGCTTCGATATTTTGACGAGCGTCAGTCGCAGCGGCACCAATCACGAGGAAGACCAGCCCGTCCACTTGCAGGTGAAGGACTGGGATGCGCATGCCCAAAAGGAATGGCCGGCATACAAGGGCGTGGAGAACCGCTTCTGTCCTGCAGGCGTGTACGAGTACGTTGAGGACGACAGCAAAGAACTGGGCGTGCGGTTCCAGATCAACGCTCAAAAGTGAGTATGCTGTGCCCTTTCCACAGCGAGGCTAACGTGTCCAGCTGCGTCCACTGCAAGACCTGCGACATCAAGGTGCCGGATCAGGACATCAACTGGGCCACACCACAGGGCGGCGAAGGGCCCAAGTATATTTTGACGTAGCTCTTTGTCACTGGCACGGGGAGTTTGGGATGTTGATGGAATCGGTATCCCGTTTGAGCAAGGTCTTGTACTTTAGGCTTGTTAAATTGTATCTGTATGGGACCCCGAGCTCACGCAGAGGTTCGGTGACGCTCGTCGAATGGGCGCCGCGGAACCTTGAGATCCCTTCTCTCATCGAGCTGTTGAATGAACACATCATCAACCATTGCATTATTCCTATTCCTTCGGGACTATTCATGGTAGCTGGGCTCCAGCGGGCTTGCTGCCCAACATCTCGCTTGTGATAAATAGGGTCACGCGGAGGTATTCCCCCATCTGCGGAGTACATACTGCAGATATCAGATCCAGGACGGAGCCCAAACCGGAATGTATCAGTCAATACTCTCGCGTTGCCGATGCCCCTTCTTATGCGTGTGGTAGTTGAATCGCTCACCACGTGACGCCAAGGCGCTAAAGCGTGGTAGCGCCTGCTGGTTTAACTCCTCGCCTCACTCACGTCGTCCTGCGCCCTCACCTCTCCGGCCGCAGGTATTCTATATCAACCCCGCCTCGAGCTCCATCTCTATCCACCGCTGCCAGTCTTCTGCCCGGTGGCTCTCTTGCCGACTTTCGGGCTTTCTGGGGTTTTGAGGGCTTCTTCCGACGCCCAAGGCTTTCTTGTCCACCGCCCACGGTCTCTCATCCTCGGATAGGACTACCAGGCCTAACACGACCTCAAATCAACTCTCTTCCAAGGTACGACATGTCGCTTGCCTCGTTGGATTCGCTCTTCCTAGGGAATATGCGCTTGTGCGCAGCCCGGCCCACTGGCATGCTGTCGCATATATTTCGTCCACGCGCTTCTTCCATTTGGCACTGATCCTGCGAACTTTTCATGTACTGGCTTCCTGCTTGCTAGGCCCCACGCTCACTTCCTACTACCAGGCTAGGTCATCACCCGCAAGGACCCGTATACAACAGCCAAAATGGCCACCGAGGTGTCCAGCACGCGCCTCTACCTGGGGAATCTCCCCCGCAATGCGAACAAGGCCGACGTCGAGGCCCATTTTCAGACGCACGGCACCGGCGAAATCACCGAGATCAAGCTCATGAATGGCTTTGGCTTCATTGAGTACAAGGACGCCATGGATGCCCGCGACGTCGTTCCTGGTAAGTCAGCCCTCACTCTATGTCGACGTACGACCATTGTGCTAACTTCGTCGCAGCTTTCCGTACGTACATGATAACAACACAAATACTTGAATCAGCGCCTAACAATTTGAAGATGGCTCCGATTTCATGGGCGAGCGCCTGATTGTGCAGTTTGCACGCGGATCCCGCCGCAACGAGGCTTTCACCCCGCACGAACGCGTCGCTCCCCGTCCGCGTCGCACGGCTTTCAGGATGAGGATTGCCAATCTTCCGGTGGAAACCAGCTGGCAGGTTAGATAACCCCGATTCGGACTCCCTGTTTAGCCAGCTAGGCCAGATGCGCTCTGTACCGTTGCCTGGCTTGCTGATACTTCCCGCTCTACTCTGGATTGGGACACATCCTAACTCCGCATCTGCAGGATCTCAAGGATTTCGCCCGCCAATCCGGCCAGGACGTCGTCTACTCCGAGATCGGCCGCGAGCGTGATGGCACTGGGTGTGTAATATCCAGAAAATCCACGCATTCTATTACTGACAATGGCAGCTTTGTCGAGTACGAGACAGCTGTCGACCTGAAGGCGGCCGTCGAGAAGCTAGACCGCCGTGAGTTCAAGGGACAGGAAGTCACTTGCACCTCAGATGTTTCGGACCCGCCTCCACCACCGCCGTTCAAGCCACGCGGTCCTTACACTGGCGGCCCAGATGATCGTGGTCGCGATAGGTACCGTTCTCGCTCTCCTGGAGGCCGTCGTGGCTATCCTCCGGCCCCGTACGATGACTACTACGAGCGTAGAGGCCCGCCTCGTGCGTATAGTCCTCGCCGCGGCGATGATTATCGTAGGCGCTCACCTCCGCGTGATTTCTACGATAGTCGCGAGAGGTATGGCCGTGTCTCTCCCCGTGGCCGCGGTCCGCCTGATGAGTACGGCCCCCCTCGCCCACGGTACGAGGACCCCTACGATGCTCGCGGTCCCCCGCCTCGTCGTTATGACGACCCCTACGTCGCCAACGGTCATGTTCGTCCATATGATGGCCGTCCTCCATCCCCGCGCGGACGCCCCCGAAGCCCTGGCCGACCGCCGTTCGAGCCCGAATATCCTCCGCGCGCTCGCTACTAGACGGGGCTCTCCTGCCGTAGAAACAACCGGCAGCACTTAACTCCCCGTTCAACTAGCGGAGCTACACAGACTATAAAAACGTTGAGAGTGACTTTCTTGTTGCTCCATTGATGCTGAATTCCTCTGCTACATGAAAGGCTGGAAGGCTCCGCTGGAAGCTACGGGATCTCAAATTGATTTGTTTCCTTTCTTCGGCCTTTGGACATCTCACCTTGGGCCCAGTATTTCGAGGATATTAAAGTCTACTGCCAGACTTGCAAGACCACTGCCCACACAGGAGATTGGACACATGGATGATTCATGCGCAAGGAAAAGATCAAGTATAATACAAAATGGCTTGCGTTTCTTTCCATTGATTAGCTTATGTATAGTAGTCTTGCTCAAGCTTGGGTGGCTGTCTGGACGTCGCTCAAAAATCAAGGAGTTGTTGACTAAACCTTCTATGTATCTTGTTCCCTTTACACGCAGCAGTCGACCAACTCAATGTACAACGTGAAACCAGGTGTGCCATACACAAAGAACTCTTACGATAGCGCAAGAAAAGGAAGATGTTCAGGAGCCTTAAGTGTACAGTGTCAAAGTCCGACAAGGCTTCGCATTTTAAGACGTGGAAAATCGCTGCGACTGTCAACACCAGAACTATATGATTGTAAAGGGTATGACCATCTGCTCATGACAAGCACTCCCATCTACCATTCTAGTCTATAAATGCAATAACTGCCTGCTATATCAATCTCACGGTTTCCTCATCGAACACGATCATCATCTAGTTCTCGAACCTCCCCGAACGATGTACCAAACGCCCCCTCACCCAAACAGCCACACAATTCCGATCATCACCACTATACACCCACTTCTCCACCTTCTCCCCCATACTCTCCCACCCAAACACATCAATCGGCCCAGCGGCCTCTTCAAACAAGCCCCTCAGCTCTCCATCCTCCGGCACGCCTCCGAAGCGAATCATCTGCGCATCGAACTCCTTCCCCACGTCAAACGCACCGATCCTATCCTCGAGACCAACGACCGCCGCCCCGCCGCGCGTCGCGAGGTACAAAGCCTCCGAGCTGGACAGCTTCGCGGCGTTATTAGGCGCAGCAGCGCAGGGAGAGCGCATAGCGACGAAGCGAGAAACCCATATCGCCTGACGCACTTGCTCGAGTATAGACGGCGAAAACCCGCCCGAGACATCCGTCCCCAGACCCACGGTCAAGCCCTCATCCAGCAATTCGCGCACCGGACAGCAGCCACTCGTCAACGCGGTATTGGAAGCCGGACAATGCGATATCTTAGCGTCCCTTTCCCTGATCGTCCTGCGCTCTTCTTTGGAGAGATGGACAGCGTGCGCGAGGATTGTCCTGGGCGTCAGGAGAGCCGCTGTATCGTAGACATCGGTGTAGGATTTTGCGTCTGGGAAGAGTTTGGCCACGAGGGCGATTTCGGACGTGTTTTCTGAGATGTGCGTTTGGATGTGGGCGTTTGTTTCTTTGGCGAGGGCGCCGAGGGCAGAGAGACACGGTGCGGTGCAGCTTGGCGCAAAACGCGGTGTGATGATCGGTTTGACGATGGTGCCGTGGGGATCTATACTCCGCACGTGGTCGATGCAGGCTCTTGAGTCGCGGACGGCGGTCTCGATGCTCGAGTCGCGGTAGTACGCGGGACTCAGGGTGTTCATGCATACGCGGCCTACTAGCGCGCGCTGGCCGCGGGCGAGGCAGATGTCGGCGAGGAGGTTGGTGGCGGGCACGTGGTTGGTGGCGTAGTAGGCGCATGTTGTGGTTCCGTGGGAGAGGGTGCGGGAGACGAAGTTGGAGTAGATGCGTTGGGCTTTTTGGAGGTTGGAGAAGGAGGATTCGAGCGGGAAGGTGTATTTTTCGAGCCAGTCTAGGAGGGTGGTTGTGCCGAAGAGGCCGGTGTTGGGGTGTTGGGGCGCGTGGGTGTGTGTATCTGTGGGTTTTTATTAGTTGGTTTTCTTGAGGGGATGGTATTGTAAGGTTGATATAAGGTTTGAGAGGGATTCCGAGCATACGGATTTGTCAACAAACGGAAGGAGAAGAAGAAGACATGCCTTCAACCTCCCTTCTTTTCCACATCCAGAACTCCGTCCGGCTTCATCATGTGTTCGAAATACTCCACTTACCAACAAACCCCGGAAAAAAGAAGCCATCCCGTACCTCCACCACGTTCGCCTCCCGCCATTCGTCCCATTTCTCCTTCACCACATCGATCCCAACAGCTCTTTCCACAAACCGAATTACGCCCTCCTCGTCCACGCCAATAGCGCCTTTTTCGCATATTTCCAGATCGGTAAGAGTGACGCAATGCGCAAAGGCACCCAGATAAACGGTCTTCGATATCGATGCCGAAGCAGCCATGGTGATGTGTCGATAAGGATAGGGCTGGATGGACTAGGATGCCGCAGCAGAGCTACTGCATGGACGGGTAGATTGGTGAACGTGGGAGCAAGGATTGATGACTCCAAGAACGATAGCGATCGATAACGTCAACTGCTGAAAATACGTTGTAATATTGATCCATGCACAACGGAAGAGAAAGACAACTGCCAGAGTCAGAAAAAAAATAAGAAGAGGTCACGCAGAGTCTTTATCTCAGGCACGATGAAGCAAAGGCGGACGGTGTGGCTTGAAGTGGGTTTGCTTTTAGGGCTATGAGACTGATGGAGTTTAGCGCGTACCGGATCTGGAAAGTACGTGGACGGTCGGCGCCGCTCGCCGATGACCGGACGAACATCAACTGCATTTGTTCGTAACTCACATTCTATCCCGTATTCAGGTTGAGTAGTTTAAAGAATAAGATGTTTTTCATGAAAGAAGCTGAAGCATGTCTTACCAAACCCATCCAATTCCCACGCCGCACCAGGATATCTAGTACCCCAAACTCAAAACTCCAGGTCATTGATATACAAGCAGGCCATCAGGTGCATCACAGAGCATAATCATGAATAGCTGTTGGACCCTGCTCGTTGTAATCCGGGCGGGTCATGTATCCCTTGCTCTGGCCCTGATCCACCACGAAAATGACCTTTGCCGCCACTTGCGCGCCCAAAAAGGCCGACTCATCGAAACCGGCTTCTTTCCACTCGGGGAAGTACTCTGGTGGTTTCACTAATTTGATTGACGTGGGCGTTTGGCCGTGCGACGAGTGTTGGTTATGGGACATTGGCATAAGTGGATTGCCGCCGTGGGGCATCATGTGTGATGTCTGGGCGGTTGTGGCGGCGTAGAGGAGTGGGTTGACATGCGCGGGAGCTCCGCCGTGGGGCCCGAGTTGGGGCTGCGGGGTGTTGGCGCCAGTACCGGCGGGAGTGGAAATGTTGGAGGGGATCTCGGAAGTAAAGATAGTCGCTGATGAGGGCGAAATGAGGTACTTGGTTTGAATCGTTGCGAGGAGAGCCTCTTTGAAGCCTAATGTCTGTTAGTACGATTGCAAAGATTCGAATTCATAATGAACTGACCTCGAACCCTTGAGCCGTTGCCGCAGATGACCAGAGAATCCCACAGTTCGCTGCGCTTGTTCACTTCGTCGACCGAGGAGATTGTCCTGTGTACGGCATCTGCTATTCTCTCCAAAACGCCATTCTCGGCCGCCATGAAACGTTCGGTCCCGACTTCGATTTCTCGTCGAATTGGCCCACTCCGCGTAGCCCCAGAGCCCTGCTCGCCTGTGCCATTCGCATCCACTGCATGACTTGGCTCGCCATCTACTCCATCTTCGCCTCTCCTCTGGGGACCTTCATCCAGCGTGGATTGCGCTTCTGCCAATCGCTCGCGGCTGAAGTTCATGTTCTTGAGATTGTCCAGGAGAGCATGGTCTTCATAGAGAAATGTCACCTTCTCGCGCTTCCAGTTAGGTAATCGCACGGGTTTCGCGGCATTTGCAGCCGCAGTTTCAGCACCACCCTTCTTCTTCGCAGCTGCCTTTTCCTGCTTTTCCTTCTCTTTCTTGGCTAGGTACTCGTTCATTTTGCCTCCGGTGACGATGCTGGCGACGTCGAGGACACCCTCAGCCTCTTCAGCATTGCTATCGTCTCCAACCTCAGTGTCCAGTCCAGGCCCTCGCGGTGCATTGCCAATTGCCGATGCTGCTGCTGGGCCGGAACCTGGAGCACCTGTCGATGCTGCCGCAGCGGGGTTCGTGATCGTCTCTTGCTCGGCCTCCTTCGTGCCCGGTATTGGTACGTCGGGTGGGAGTATTTCGCAGAGCGGGCTCTTCTTTAGCTGTTCGCACATCTCTCTGTTGAGCCCTTTCGACTTGAGCCTGTCAAGCAGACCCTGTGTGAGCGCCTCGCCTCCGCACCCAGACAGCGACATGACGCGCCCCTGCGTGTGTGGTATGAACTCGCTAATGGCAGTCACGTCAACCTTTTCCTTGCCCACGTCCACGACCGTCGAGGTGTGCACTCCGAACGCCCAGCTCGTCGCTAGCGCAGCATCTAGAAGACCAAAAGCGGGTGTCTTGAACTTCTCGAAGAAGAACTGGGTGAGCTTTTCGTGCTCTTTTGGGGTCCATACAGGCTGCGCAACGAGGAGGATCGGAGTGTGGAACGGCGGGTTCAGGGCGTTGTAGACGTGGGTTATGAGGGCGAAGAAGCACGACCAGTTCACTATCCGGCCTTCTTGTATAGGCCAGACTGCACCCTCTTCGGAGACGCGGTCCTCTTCATAGAGGATCTCGTCGCCATCGGCGGTTGTTTGGGCTGCCTCGTCTCCATCATGTGGCTCTCCAGCTGCTTCTTTAGGCTTGCCTTGCCGTTGCCGTATTTTGTAGGGCTCCCACTCTCCCTCCTTTTCAGCAGCGAACATGCGCGACCGAACGCGCAGACGTGCGGGGGTGAAGGACTCGGGCAGGCCGAGCTGCGCCAGCGTCGTCTCCGAGCCGGGCACAATTATCTGCGAGGCCTCGTTAGCGCTGCGGCAATCTTTACAGGATGCAACGCGTGACCTACAATAATTTGATCATCTTTAAAGGGCGGCATGGCGGGCCAATGGGCGGGTCGACAGCACCGCGTTTTCAGAGTGAAGTTCGTGAGTTAGGCCGCGTCGCGAAGTAGCTCGACGCTGGTCTTGGCGTATCCCACCATCCTAGGCATGTTGGCGCTGGCTCGTCGCTGAAACCGGGAAACCAGCACTCTCGCGCAGCAATTATGGCTGTCCGTTCCATCGCTCTTCCGTTCGCACTGCACTTGGCTGAAGGGCCGCCCTGAGAAGGACACACATCGCGAGCCTGCTCCCTCCACTCATCCATCATCACCATGAGCGCCGACGCTAGCTCCGCTGCGGGATCGACTGCCACCCTATCTTCCATAAAGACTGCCCTGGAGACTTCTGTGGCAGCCCTGGAAGCGCCCGAACAGTCCTCTCCGTCTACTCTCGGCGTCCTCGGCCGCGTTGTTCTCAGCATTCTCAGTGTCTTACCGGGGACCTTGTACTGGATCATCACATTCACCACTATCACTCTGCCAACATGGCTATTCACGCTGTTCTCCATGAGTTTGACGTTTACCATGAACTTTACGACCTTGTCAGTACATTCCTTGTTCTAATAGATGCCTGCTGACTCGTGCAGAATGTTAATACTTGTCTTCATCGTTTCCACCATCAGCTACCTAGTGAGGTACCGATTTATGAGCTTGTATACGAGACTGCCCCCGGAACCCCAGCGTGACGATCCCCAGGTCGAGGTCTTTCCAGACTCCCAGGAAGGCGACTCTAAGCGGGGCCTTGCCAATTATTTTGACGAGTTTCTCAGTGCCATCAAAGTGTTTGGCTATCTGGAACGGCCTGTCTTTCACGAACTCACCCGCACGATGCAGACGCGGAAGTTGATTGCAGGAGAAACGCTTCTTTTGGAGGAAGAGAAGGGGTTTTGTTTGGTAGTGGATGGCCTGGTCCAGATATTCGTCAAGTCCAACAGAGAGGGCTCCGAGTCGGATGACGAGACGATATCGCCAGAGCAATCTGGAGATCACGGAGGTCGTGGAGGACATAGTCAAGGCTACCAACTTCTCACAGAGGTCAAGAACGGCGCACCCATGTCCTCTCTCTTTTCCATACTGTCGCTATTCACCGAAGACGTCAAGCTCCGCCACGAAGCAGACGATGACGGTGCGCAGGACGCTAGCATGCCCACGTCACCGAGAGGGCAGTCCGAACGTCCCGATTTATCGAGGGATAGCAGCTTCAACTTTGATAATTCTCGCCCGCCTACTCCGAATGATATGCCCAGCGTTCCGCCATATGGGCACAGCAGAACCGCAAGTCTAGCCAGCCCGTCTATTAGCGGACGCCTGCCAAGTGTTCCGCCTCTGACATTGGATTCGAACAATCCCAATGGACAAGCCCGTGATCCCAAATCCCAATCTACCAGGTCCCAGTCAAGAGCCAAACCAAAATCAGCCCATCCAGATATTGTGGCCAGAGCAAAAGTCGATACAACAATCGCCATCATCCCAGCTACGGCTTTTCGCCGTTTGACTCGCGTGTACCCCAGAGCGACGGCTCACATTGTCCAAGTCATCCTAACACGGCTGCAGCGGGTCACACTAGCTACCGGCCATGCATACTTGGGCCTCACAAGCGAGGTTTTACAGACCGAGAAACTGATGAACACCTTCACCACCTACGACTTGCCTGGGTTCCTACGTGACTCAGCCTTATCAAGACTAAAAGACAAGTTTGCTAAAGAAACGGAGCGCCTCGGATCAGAAGAGGGCATGAAAGGGATTGCACTCCACAATCCTGGTGCGGGACGGCAGCGGAAGTCCAGCATGTCGCTTCGAAAAGGGGCCGCAGCTCATGCCCTACTAGCAGCAGTTAGGGGAAATTCTGACATGTCGAGTCCGGACTTGCCTCGACCGCTCACCCCCGAACCCTCTGGTACCTCTGGCACAACTCGGGGCCGCGGTGATAGAGTCAGTGCCGGCGACCTATTGACCCACTCGCATCTACCTCGGGGCAGTGGCCGACAGGGAAGGTATAGCTTTTCGCAACCATTCAACCAAGACCAGCGCCGCGATGCTCGAACCCCTCTTGATGCCGGCACTTTCAACCCTTTCACTGCATCGCTTGCGCGTCCGACTGTGCTTCAGAGACAAGAATCAGTTGACGAAGCCACCATCTTTAGGGAATCTGTGCTCGACTGCATGTTCAAAGCTATTGGATTGACTGACCTGGAGAACCCTGTGCCAAAATCAGTATCCGTTGAGCAGTCTCCTCGCCTTGTGTCTTTTGATGCCAAACGGCAGAAAGCCATCTTCAGTAACGCATTTGGCTTCATAGATCCGTACGAGGCCTCTCGGGACGGAGATACTGAGTCAATGGTTTCAGCGTCAGGAATGTCCACGTTGAGTGGTTTGGGGCACCAAAATATTGTCGAGGACTGCGTCAACGATGTTGAGATTGTGTTCTTCCCACAAAGCTCAGTCCTTGTTGAACAGGGGGAGCGCAATCCTGGCTTGTACTATGTTATCGACGGCTTCCTAGATGTGGGTATCCCGACCGAGGAGGACGATTCGGAACACAACGTCCTCGGCACGCATCCGACTGGTACGGAAACTACAGAAGCAGAGCTATTTGGAGGACCGAAACTCAAGCGAACGCCTACAGCCAGCTCGTTGCTGCATCTGAATGATGCTTCGAAGAAGAAGAAATCAAGAAGGAGCTTGTTCCTTACCAAACCAGGAGGTTTGGCAGGATACTTGGGCACGGTGTCGTCATATCGTTCTTTTGTGGACGTCACCGCGAAAACGGATGTTTATGTCGGCTTCTTACCTCGAGCATCCATAGAAAGGATTGTGGATCGGTACCCAGTGGTTTTACTGACCATGGCGAAGCGTTTGACAACGTTGCTACCTCGTCTGATCCTACATATCGACTTTGCGCTGGAATGGGTGCAGGTCAATTCTGGGCAAGTCATCTATAATCAAGGAGATGAAAGCGATGCGATATACATTGTACTCAACGGACGTCTCCGAGTGATTCAAGATGGCGAGAACAACAACATGAAAGTCATTGGTGAATACGGACAAGGCGACAGCATCGGCGAGCTGGAGGTGTTGACAGAGTCTGCGCGTCCTGGATCTCTGCATGCTATTCGCGACACGGAGCTAGCTAAATTTCCGAGGACCTTGTTCAACAGCCTCGCTCTTGAGCACCCTGGGATCACGATTAAGATATCCAAGATCATCGCCTCGCGGATGAGATCGTTAATGGATGACCCTCTCCACGAACAGAGCAAAGAGCTCCGGTCAAAGGCTACTCGGAGCAATGTGTCCTCCACGGTCAACCTACGAACTGTCACCATACTTCCCGTGACCGCTGGTGTTCCAGTCGCCGAATTTGCTAGTCGCTTGATGAATGCACTGACCCAGATCGGCACACCAAACGGTGTTGTCTCACTCAACCAAGCAGCCATTCTCAATCATCTCGGGCGACACGCCTTCAACCGCATGGGAAAGTTGAAACTATCGCAATACCTCGCAGACTTGGAAGAGAAATATGGCCTGGTACTATATGTAGCAGACACGCCGGTCAAGTCGCCATGGACGCAAACGTGCATCAGCCAAGGCGACTGCATCCTGCTCGTTGGTCTTGCGGAGGGATCGCCAAATATTGGAGAGTACGAGCGCTTCCTCTTAACGACCAAGACGACTGCTCGCAAGGAACTCGTGCTCCTGCATCCGGAGAGATCCTGCCCCTCTGGTTTGACACGAAAATGGCTTCGCAACCGTTCATGGATCAACGGAAGCCATCATCATATACAAATGCCTTTCCGACCTGCGGCTGAGCCTGTCCATCCAGTGGGACGCCGCTTTGGAACCGCGATCAAGCAACGAGTTCAAGTCTTGCAAGCAGAAATTCAGAAGTACACGTCCCGGAGGGTTCGACAAACACCACTCTACTCGGCAGACACGCCGTTCAAAGGCGACTTTCACCGACTCGCAAGACGACTTTGCGGCAAGTCAGTTGGGCTCGTATTAGGCGGTGGGGGCGCGCGAGGTATATCGCAAGTTGGCGTTATCCGCGCGCTCGAAGAAGCTGGGATACCCATCGATATCATCGGCGGTACATCCATTGGGTCATTCATTGGTGCTTTGTATGCTTGGGATGCCGATGTTGTTCCCATGTACGGAAGGGCGAAGAAGTTTGCCGGTCGCATGGGCAGCATGTGGAGGTTTGCACTCGACCTCACATATCCTTCGGCCTCATACACCACCGGACATGAATTCAACCGTGGCATCTTCAAGACATTTGGCAACTCTCAAATCGAAGACTTTTGGCTTGAATTCTACTGCAACACCACCAACATCAGCAAGAGCCGGTCGGAGATCCACACGAGCGGCTACGTCTGGCGATACGTACGGGCATCCATGTCTTTGGCTGGTCTTCTCCCTCCGCTATGTGATAATGGGAGCATGCTTCTCGATGGCGGATACATTGACAACCTCACAGTATCGCACATGAAGAGCTTGGGTGCCGATGTCATCTTTGCGATCGACGTAGGTAGTCTCGACGAAGATACGCCCCAATCGTTTGGCGACTCTCTCTCAGGCTTCTGGGCCATCTTCAACCGCTGGAACCCCTTTTCCAGCTACCCAAACCCGCCAACGCTTTCCGACATTCAGTCTCGGCTTGCCTATGTGTCTAGCTACGACGCGCTAGAGCGAGCAAAGAATACGCCGGGTTGCAGGTACATGCGCCCTCCCATCGACCCTTATGGGACGCTCGATTTCGCCAAGTTCGACGAGATTTACGACGTCGGGTACAAGTACGGGAAGGAGTATTTGGGCAAGTTGCGGGACCAGGGGGTGCTGCCCGTCGCGGAGGAGACGGAGAAGGAGAGGAATCTGCGCAGGACTATGGCGCCGAGACGGGCGAGTATATGAGCGCCTGATAGATAGCCTCTGTAGTAAATTACTAGAAATGCAGTTTTGCTCGTACGTTTTGGGTGAGGAGGGCATTGGGACCCCTTCCTTAATTGCATGAATTGGCCAAGAAAGAGAACCGATTTCGCAGCAGAAGGTGGAGTGTGGTTCCCCGAAGCAGACAAGTTAACCGTCGATTACGTGAGTGGGAGTGAATGGCGGGGATGGAGCTCTGGGGAGAGTCGATATGATTGGCCACTACGGGACGCCGACGTTCCTGATCTGAGCTTATCGGAGCCGAACCCTGGCAACATTTCACATTTCGGATACTGACGGTCGAAGGATTGCGACGGGCGCGATATCAGATATCATCATGTCGACACACCGCCTGGATAACGACTTGATACACATTTGCGAAACCTGCAGCCTCGTCGCTGTCGTCTGAAGCTCTTTTGTCCTTTACTCTGTGTTACCGCGTCCACGTCAGCATCACTCAATTGGGCGCTGCACTTCACCGCAACCAATTTTTGACTCCAGCTTCCACCCCATCTTGCCACTCACCAAGATCGAATCTCGCTGAGACGAGGAAGCTGCCCACTTGGGCGACGATTTATGCCCTTGAGCGCGCACGTCGCAGCCAAAATGCGCATCGCAACCCTCAGGGCGGCGTGCTCTGCTGCCAAAGCCGCCCGCTCACCTCTACGAGCACGCCTGCCTCAGCCGCGAACCCTGCGCGCCTTCTCGACCACTTCCATCTCGTTCAACGCGTCGCCCTCGGATCCTCCCAAGCGTGACTTCCATGCCACCGCCGCCGACGATGTGCTGGACACGACAACGAAGGGATTGGTCGGGGCCGAGATTTTTGCCTCATCTGATTTCTTCCCGCGTCGACACATCGGGCCCTCTGCCGAATCAGTAAAGAGCATGCTGGCAACATTGGATCCTCCAGTCGGGACACTGGACGATTTTGTTCGACAGGTTGTCCCCGAGGATATCCTGTCTTCTCGTCAACTCGAGATCGGTCGAATGTACGACAGAGCGAATCCGGTATGGGCGCAGAAAGGTGTTCCAGAGCATGCCTTTCTGTATCGTGCCAACAGGATCATGGCGGAGAACCGACCCGGTAGCAGTCTGATTGGTTGTGGATACTACGACACAAAGGTCCCCGAGGTCATCAAGCGAAATGTGCTGGAAAACCCGGCCTGGTACACCAGCTACACGCCCTACCAGCCCGAGATCAGCCAGGGCCGACTAGAATCGCTGCTCAACTTCCAGACCATGGTGTCTGATCTGACCGGGCTAGACATTGCGAATGCGTCTGTACTCGACGAGCCGACAGCCGCTGCTGAAGCCATGACAATGTCATTTGGTGTGCTCCCAGCATCCCGCCAGAAACGCCCGAATAAGACCTTCCTCGTCTCGAGCAAGTGCCACCCGCAAACCCTCGCCGTCTTGTACTCTCGAGCCGAGGGCTTCGGAATCGCAATCGAGATTGACGACGTGTTGAAGAATGACAGCAAGAGGGTGGAAGAGCTCGGTGATGACCTCGTGGGTGTTTTGGCACAATACCCCGACACAGAAGGAGGCGTTCACGACTATCGCGGGCTCGCCGAAAAGGTTCACAAGGCGGGAGCCCTGTTTAGCGTTGCCACGGACCTGCTTGCCTTGACGCGGCTCACTCCACCGGGAGAGTTTGGCGCAGATGTAGCCTTTGGAAATGCACAGCGCTTCGGCGTGCCGTTGGGCTATGGTGGCCCACACGCGGCCTTCTTTGCCTGCACTGACAAGCACAAGAGGAAGCTACCGGGCAGGGTGATTGGCTTGTCGAAAGACCGTCTGGGAAACCCCGCTGCACGACTTGCGCTGCAGACTAGGGAACAACACATCCGACGTGAGAAGGCAACAAGCAACATTTGTACAGCTCAGGCCTTACTGGCCAACATGAGCGCCATGTACGCTGTGTATCATGGCCCGCAAGGACTAAAAAACATTGCAACACAGGTCACTGGCAAGGCTCGACGCGCTCAGGAGGTTATCAATCGCATGGGCTACAGGACTGGCCAACGCGGCAAACTGGACAACTCCCCGGCTCCTTTCGACACTTTCGTCATAGCCACCGAGGATAAGACTAACGCGATTATCTCCGGCTTGGAAAGGTTAGCGCTCCACGTACGGCGGCTTGATGACCAGCATATATCGGTGTCGTTTGATGAAGCAATTTCTTATGGACGTACTGTACAGCTAGTCAGTATACTCGCCAAGCACAAAGGAGTTCCGTACAAGAGGCTCACAGACGTTGAAGAGTCTATTAATGTCGAACCTCCACCAAGTTTCAAAAGGACAAGCGAGTTCCTCACCCACCCGGTGTTTAATTCGCATCACTCTGAGACTGAACTTTTGCGATACATCCATCATCTACAGTCGAAAGACTTGTCTCTGGTACACTCGATGATCCCTCTAGGATCTTGCACAATGAAGCTAAACGGCAGTGCCGAGATGGCTCCTATCTCGTGGTCTAGCGTTTCTAACTTGCATCCTTTTCTGCCTTTAAATTATGCGACTGGATACGCGACTATGATCAAGCAGCTTGAAGGCGATCTGGCCAACATCACTGGCTTCCACTCGGTATCGCTGCAGCCCAACTCTGGGGCACAGGGAGAGTTTGCTGGCCTACGAGTGATTCGGAAGTATCTGGAGCAGCAGCCTGGAAAGAAGCGAGACGTATGCTTGATTCCAGTGTCTGCTCACGGGACGAACCCTGCCAGTGCAGCCATGTGCGGTATGAGGGTAGTACCGATCAAGTGCGAAACGGGAACTGGAAACCTGGACATGGCTGATCTCAAAGCCAAGTGCGAAAAGTACAGCGAAGAGCTTGGCGCTATCATGATCACCTACCCCAGCACATTTGGTGTCTTCGAGCCCAATGTCAAGCAAGTCTGCGACCTGGTACACGAGCATGGCGGTCAGGTGTACATGGACGGAGCGAACATGAACGCCCAGATTGGACTTTGCTCGCCGGGTGAAATCGGCGCCGATGTCTGCCACTTGAACCTACACAAGACCTTCTGCATTCCCCACGGCGGCGGCGGTCCTGGCGTTGGTCCTATCGGAGTAAAGGAGCATCTGGCCGAGTTCCTGCCAGGACATCTGCGCAACGAGTGCGGAGGCAAGAATGCAATTCAGCCCATCAGTGGTGCTCCCTGGGGAAGCGCCAGCATTCTCCCCATCAGCTGGGCGTACATTAAGATGATGGGAGCCGTCGGACTCACGCAAGCGACCAAGATCACCCTCCTCAATGCCAACTACATCCTCTCCCGTCTCAAGCCGCACTTCCCCATCCTCTACACGAACGCGCAAGGCCGCTGCGCCCACGAGTTCATCCTCGACGTGCGCAAGTTCAAGGAGACGGCCGGTGTCGAAGCCATCGACATTGCAAAGCGCCTACAAGACTACGGCTTCCACGCCCCTACCATGTCCTGGCCCGTCGCCAACACCCTGATGATCGAGCCCACGGAATCTGAGAGCAAGCAAGAGCTCGACCGCTTCTGCGACGCACTGATTTCGATCCGCAAGGAGATTGCATTGGTGGAGGAGGGCGAGCAGCCAAAGACCGGAAACATGCTCAAGATGGCGCCGCATTCGCAGCAGGATTTGCTGGTGGCAGAGTGGGACCGGCCGTATACGAGGGAGCAGGCGGCGTATCCGTTACCGTATCTCAGGGAGAAGAAGTTCTGGCCTGCTGTTACGAGGGTGGACGATGGTGAGTCTTTTCGTATCTTCTACTAAAGAGCGATGCTAATGCGTGAGTAGCTTACGGCGACATGAACCTCTTCTGCACGTGCGCGCCTGTCGAGGACAGCGAAGACATTACCGGCGCCGCTGCTCCCGCAGCAACATAATATACTCGGCTATCGAATTTCTCACCGGCATCTGTTGGTTTCTTTCCACAAGTACATCTCATCATGCATACGCACCTTCAGCATTTGCGCTGCCGGGGATTATCTTTCAACATACATGGAGACAGCGTGGAGTCTGGGTGCGGCATTTTGAGGGCTTTCGTGCTTTGCATTTACGGGGTCGACCTTTTATTTTTTTTCATCCTTCGGAGAGACTGTTGCGGTATTATATCCATCTTCAACATGGTGGGCTTACAGTAGAGACGCATTTTTCACTGCTTTGGTTTTGCTGCAGTGGTGATGGAAATAATGGTGATCGACTGGGTATACCTGCCCATATGAGATGAGCGGTCAAACCCAAAGCGCAGAGCTGACGTCAGGGCGTCTTATCTTTGCCCGGGGAGAGAAAGGATGTTCCAGGATGTTCCCTTGCAGCAGCGCGATCCGGGCACACAGGCACACAGCATGATCGATCTTCTCAGCATTTAAGTGGGGGTGAAATTGCCGTCTGTTGAACCTAGGTTCGGAGCGGAGCGTGAATAATAATCGAATAATTGAATTGGATTGGATTGTTAAGGGCTTGAACTTTCAAACAATGTTCCATGGTTTGGCTTTCTGCACTCACACGTGGACGCCTCGCGATCGATCTGTCTACCTACCGCACGTGGTCCATGTCAATTGGAACTAGCAATGTCATGCGAACAAAGCCCCCTCGAACCAGAGACTTTAGATGCTTGCTTGCTTGTGTTGAACGAGTCTGGCGCGAAGGCGCGATTAGTGTGGCGAAAAGGCAAACATGTGGTGTTCTCTTTCTTCTTTCTTACACCGCTCCTTGATCAGCCAGCCCTGCTTGTTTTTCCCATCTTCCGTGCGTTTCTCTCCGCACATTTTGCAGTCGTCTTTGCAGAGATCCGCTAGTTTAGACGTCTGAGTGGTTTTATTGATGTCTTTAAAGCTTGAGGGACCCTTTCTTTAAATTGCTTTTCGGGTTTTTGTCTCTGGTCGCTTTTGGGGACTTTGAGCGTGCGTGTCCTGTAGCGTTTTCTCGTCAGCTTAGCCACGCTGCAGCCTACCCTACCTACCTTTTCGCAGAAAGGTGATCTCGGGGAGAATAATACCAGGGAGGCGAAATGCGACTTTTCGAGTTCGGGTACCGGTAAAGGACTACGGCGTTTGTGCTCGTTCTTCCCTTGGATCGGGTTTTTTTTTCCCCAGAGTATCTCTGCTCTCATTCCTCAGGCAAACGCCCTCCAATTCCCTCAACCCCCCCCCCCCCCCCCCCCCCCACCGCCCTCGCCTTCCTAGTCCTCTGCCCCAGCGTCTCCGCCGTCGTCGCCCCAAAAATCCACTTCAACAACACGTCCTGGGACGACTCCACCTGGACCCTCCGCACCTCCGACCTCCAACCCGGAAAATTCCAATCCCGCATGTCCCTCGCGAACGGCTACATGGGCCTCGCCGTCGCGGCCTCTGGTCCCTTTTTCGAAATCGACACCGCGTTCGACGGCAACGACCGCGAAGGCTGGCCTCTATTCGACCGGCGGCAGACGCACGCGTCGATCGCCGGGTTCTACGCGAGCGTGAAGCACACGGGAGCTACGAATTACCCGTGGTTGAACCAGTACGGCGGGGAGAGCTTTATCAGCGGGGTGCCGCATTGGTCGGGGTTGCTGGTGGAGGCTGATGGCGCGGTGTTGAATGCTTCGGTTGATCCGGGGCATGTTTTGGGGTTCGAGTCGGGTGTGGATTTTCAACGGGGCGTTATGGGGTGGTCGTATCGGTGGGTGCCTGGGGGTGAGGAAGGGGTTGGGGCGCCGATTGGGGTCGAGTATAGCATGTTTGTGCATAAACTTCACGTTAATCAGGCGGTGGTGCGACTTAGGCTTACGGCTGAGGAGGATCGGAATGTTACTGTTTACGATGTTTTGGATGGGACGAGTGCTGTTCGGACGGATTTCGTGGGGAAGGGGTTTGAGAGGGATGGGGAGACGATTTGGTCGGTGGTTAGTCTGTTTGGTTTGCGGGGTGTTGTGGCGTTTGTTTATTCGACGCTTGTGGGGGGTGCGGGGGTGGATGTTTCGTCGCGGAGAGAGATTACTGAGGGGGTGTTTGGTAGTGCCAATGCGTCTTCTATCGGTCAGGCGGTGCAGGTTCGATTGAGGGCGGGACAGACGGCGGAGATTAGCAAATTCGTTGGAGCGGCTTCATCGGACGCTTTCACGGATCCAAAGAGCACGGCGAGGAAAGCATCGGTTTCGGGGGCGGCATCGGGGTATTCTACTCTTCTGGAGTCCCATGTTGAAGAGTGGAAGTCGATTCTACCCAAGCATTCCGTCGACAGCTATCGTCTCCCGGATGGCACACTCCCTGCGAACAAACACATCCACGAACTGCAAATCACCTCAGTCACCAACCCTTTCCACCTACTCCAGAACACCATCGGTCCGAACGCCATCCGAGCCGCAGGAAACAACACCCGACTCAACGTCAACAGCGTATCAGTCTGTGGTCTGGCCTCGAGCTGTTACGGTGGGCTCATCTTCTGGGACGCGGAGACGTGGATCGCCTTGGGACTGGTAACGTCACACCCACAACACATCGAAACCGTCGTCAACTACCGCGTCGAGAAGTACCCGCAAGCAAAAGAGAATGTGAAGATGGCCTACAGTTCGTCAAAGGACCAGTCCGGACGCTTCACCGGAGGCGCAGCGTACCCCTGGACCAGCGGACGCACAGGAAACTGCACAGGAACCGGGCCCTGCTTCGACTACGAATACCATCTCAACGGCGACATTGCCCTCGCGCTGCGGAACCACTACATCGTCACCGGCGACGAAGCCCGATTCAAAACCGACTTCCTCCCCATAATCAACGACATCGCCCATTTCCTGAGCGAGGTCCTCGACTACAACACCACCTCAGGCTTCTACGAGATCTGGAACGCCACAGACCCGGACGAATACGCCAACAACGTCAACAACGTCGGCTTCACCACCGCGCTGATCCTCGAACTCCTAACCGAAACAAACACGTTGAACACGCTCTTCCACCTCCCCGAAAACGCCACGTGGAAGAACCTCGCCTCGCAAATGCGCCTCCCCATCAACAAAGACGTAGGAATCGTCCTCGAATACGCTTCCATGACGGGCCTCTCAAAGGTCAAACAAGCCGACGTCGTCCTGATCGACGACCTCACAAACTACAAGACAAACTACAGCCTCACCAACCTCGACTACTACGCGAACAAGCAATCCTGGGACGGCCCCGGCATGACCTACGCCACCTTCAGCATCGTCGCGAACAACATCAGTCCCTCGGGCTGCTCGAGCTACACCTACGACCTCTATTCGCAACACCCCTACGCCCGCCTCCCCTGGTTCCAGTACTCGGAGCAGATGGACGACGTCTACGCCACAAACGGCGGCACCCACCCTGCGTTCCCCTTCCTGACCGGCATGGGAGGAAGCAACCGCATCGCCATCTTCGGATACCTGGGTCTGCGCCTCTTCGCCGATCGTCTGGACATCGACCCCTCGCTCCCCCCGCAGATCACACACCTCAACCACCGCACGTTTTACTGGCAGGGCCACGCTATAAACGCAACTTCAAACACTACCCACACCACGCTCCGCCGCCTCCCAGCCCTCGCTCTCGCAACCGCAAACCCCGCTTACAAAACCGCTCACATCCCCGTAACCCTCGGCACGCGAAATGCGACATACACACTCTCCCCTGACCCTAGCACTCCCCTAATCGTCCCAAACCGCCTCCTAGGCCAAACAACCACCGTAAAGGGAAATATCCTGCAATGCCGCCCCGTCCTCCCAACTGCATACGACTACCTCCCGGGCCAATTCCCCGTCGCCGCCATCGACGGCGCGTCGTCGACGAAATGGCAACCCTACGGCGCAGACCGTATGCACTACCTCACCGTCGACCTCTCCACCAACTCCTCCTCCTCCGGCAAAACAATAATCTACCACCCCATCGCCGAGATCAAACTAGACTGGGCCACAACCCCGCCAGCCTACTTCGAAGTCCTCTTCACAAACCACACCCTACCCCCCTTCAACCACAACAACTCCCGCTCCCTCTACAACCCGGAGACGGACACATACGCCCCGAACCCGGATATCCGCAACGTCTCCGCGGGTTGGGTGCAGATCAGCGAGCCCTGGGTCCCCGGTCTGGATGAGGCGATCCGGCCCGTCAAGGGGAACCAGACGAATGTCACCGTTGGACGCGATGTTGATGGCGGGCGCGTGTGGAGTGGGCGGTATGCGCATTTGGGCGTTTGGGGGAATTTGTGGGATATGGGGAGTGGTGATGGGCCGACGGTTGCGGAGTGGAGTGTTATTGCTTGGGACGACGATGGGGAGGGGGAGGGGGAGGAGACGGGGGTGATGGAAGAGGAGGAGGATGCGGTTCAACAGGGATTTTGGGCGGATCAGATGGTTCTTGGCGGGCTTGAGTAGGTGCCGGTGCCTTCTCGCGAGAGGTGAGGTCGGGAGATGGAGATGGCAGAAGCGTGGAACTTGACTCTTGAGGTTGAGCACTACGCCGCTGTATCCATCATGGATAGCCTTTGCAGAGGCTTGTCTTCCGAAATCTTACTACCGCGAGAGGATGGTAAGGAGGATTCCTTCAGCCCTATCGTACCTGCCTCGACTTGGCCTTGAACTGTCTTTCCGCCGCGAAAGAAATCATAGTAACGCTTTTTGAATTAGAGTAGAACATCAGGATTTACTACAGTGTACTGCTTGGGCTCAACGACCTTGGGCTCTGCAACATTGGGCTCAACATTTGGCTGCTGGACCACCTTTGGCTCGACCTTTGGCGGCTCGATGGCCTTTAGTGGCTAAATGACCTCTGGCTCATCCTTGGCGGCTCGACCTTTGGCAGCTCGATGACCTTTGGCTCAACCTTCGGCTCATTCTTTAGCTCCGGCTTCTTGTCTACATCGACTTGAGGAGGGGCTTCGTTTGTCGAAGGGGGAGCGTCTAGATCGACCTTATGTGGCTCCTCGGGGTGAGGGGCGACCAGTGGAGAATTCGGGTCAGGGTTCGCATGCGGTTCTTCGTGGTGAGGTGGTTCTGGCGGGTCTGAAGATCCATCGGTCTGTATAACTGAGTAGACTGGTATCCAAATCCAAATCTGATTAGCAAACGCAAGAAAGAAAGACAACTCCTTTTCGTCAAGGGCGTATTAAGTATATTTATGTGCAACCCTCTCCGCTCCTCTATCTCGTCATCCTCGGCATACCGCGATCACTCCCACTCTCAACCCTCGGATCCAGCGTGTTTCCTGCGCTCGTACCATGAGGTCCGTAGTTCGTTGAGCCGACAGGGTTTGCTTCGCCCTGGACGACTCGGTTCGCACGTTCGCGTTGAGTGTCGTGGGGGGTGACGCCCGCTCCCGTGCCGTGATAGTGGCCGTTTTCGATTTCGTCTACGCCGCGGGCTGCGATGTTCTGGTTCCTGGCGGCGGCTTCGTGGTCACCGGCTGCAGAGTCGACGGCGGCATTGACGTTGCCGCGGATGGCTTCTCCGGTGCCCTTGGTTTGTTAGAGAGAAGCATATGTAGAGGGTGAGACCTGAGGCACAATGAAATGAGGCATGATGAACAGAAGTATGAAGACCAAAGGCGGCATGAAGACCCAACACATAAGCAACGACGTAAAAGGATCCAACAACTTACATGAACCAAGCCGACACCCTTCCTGATAGCCCCACCGACGCCGGTGCCAGCGCTGGTGCTGGTGTTGATGCCCGAGTTCGGTCCAGCAGCAGACATGTTGACTATAGATATAGTACTATTCGAAGGTGCTTATGTAGGTCAATGGTAGGTCAATAGGTAGGCAAGGGTTGACAAGATGGTATTCAAAAGAGGTAGTCAGGAGGATGTTGTGGGGAAGATGGACGAGGATGAGGAACGAAAAATGTTTTAAGAGGACCACGGTGGATGAAGAAAGCAGTCTGGGGATGATGCAAGCGTGACGCAGAACTGGTAAGCAATACTTTAGCATGAGAGCAGGAGCTGTGGTTTCTGATGGTAGTTGCGATGACATCATAACGCTGATGCCGATCGTTCCAAGTCGACACCACCTCATTCTGCGGACTGCACATTCTGGATTCTGATAGCTAGCTGTACCGGCTCTCACGCGGCTGTAGAAGCCGGCAGTAAGTAATACTATGTTAAGGTTCCTGTCAAACTTCTAGCAGAGATATACAGATCATTAATCTACAAAAAGCTATCTTATGACTTCTACCTTAGGGCCGACTTTCTCTACTCCACGAGAGCCGGGTAAACGAACACATGACCCTTCTTTATGGAACGTTTTGCGAGACACAGTACCTGGCTTCCAAATCCGGAGCGGCGCCCTCCTACAGGCTGTCGGATGGAAGGTCTATTTAGTGGATGATATCAGAATGGTCACAGTGGAGAGTGACTGAACTTGTACAGATGATCATTTACTATCGTAACTCCAAGACCCGGCTGTCACCCGCCCCCTGGATATTTGAACAGTTTTACCGCATCATGCCTCAAACGTTTTCACCCCAGTACGCGCCTTTGCACCTTACAACTTGCCTGCAGTGTAGAAGTCGTCCAGAGCAATCTTGACGCGCTCCGACATGGTCTTCTCTCCCTCGCGAACCCACACCCTAGGGTCGTAGTACTTCTTGTTGGGCTTGTCATCGCCCTCTGGGTTGCCGACCTGGGTTGTGATGTAGTCCTTCTTGTTGAGCACGTAGTCGCGGATACCAGTGAGATATGCCCACTGCAGGTCGGTATCTAGGTTGACCTTGACCACACCGTACGAAATAGCCTCGCGGAAGTCGTCGACAGAGCTGCCGGAACCGCCGTGGAAGACCAAGAAGACGGGCTTCTCCTCGCTGGACTTGGTCTGTTCCTTGACGTATGCCTGATGCTTCTTGAGCAGCTGGGGCTGGAGCTTGACGTTTCCGGGCTTGTAGACACCGTGTACGTTTCCGAAGCCGGCGGCGATGGAGAAGTAGGGGGAGATGGGCGAGAGGGTCTTGTAGATCTACACGTTGTTAGCAAAGCCAGCTTCAAAAATGGATTTGCCTTACCTCGTAGATGTCCTCGGGCTGCGTGTAGAGCGAGTTGTTGTCGACGTCCTCGTTGTTGACACCGTCCTCCTCGCCGCCAGTAATACCAATCTCCATCTCCAAGAACTGCTTCATCGGCGCGGCACGCTTCAGGTACTTGGCCGTGGTCTCGATGTTGAACTTGACCTCCTCTTCAGACAGATCAATCATGTGCGAGGAGAAGAGCGGGGTGCCATGCTCCTTGAAGAATGCCTCGTCAGCCTCGAGCATGCCATCGAGCCACGGGAGGAGCTTCTTTGCGCAGTGGTCGGTGTGGAGGACGACGGGGACGCCATATGCGGGGGCAATGGCGCGGATGTAGTGGGCGGCAGCGACAGCTCCGGCGATGGAGGCCTCTTGGTTCTTGTTTCCTACGCCCTTGCCTGCGCTGGTCAGTATAATGTCGGATAGGGTTTTGGAGTTTGGCCTTGGGGCTTCGAGTTCATCTTACCGGCGAAGTAGGCAGCGCCACCCTGCGAGGTCTGCAGGATGATCGGGCTGTTCTTGTCACGGGCTGCCTCGAGAGCTGCCACGACGGTCGAGCTTGAGGTTACGTTGATGGCTGGAATCGCGTAGCCCTGCTCCTGGGCATTCTTGAAGAGCTGCATAGTGTCAGAGTCGACGCCCAGTAAATAGCAATCATGATTTGATTACCTTGAGCACATCGTCGCCGTAGATGACACCGGACTTGGTGGAGAGAACGCTGTTTGTGTCAGCTCATATTCAGGTGAGGGGTACACAGGCCGTACTCTTTAGCACCCATTGTGACTGTGGTATTGGTAGAAGCTGGAAAGCGGCTGTCAGTGAGGAATTGATGGCAAAGTCAAAGAGGAGAAGCAGTTTTAAAAGTGGTGGGAATGAGGTAAGGTTGAGAACGAAGCTCGAGGTGGGGTTGGCTCAACAATCGGAAACCCCACTACAGTAAGCGGCAATCGCAGAAGCAACCAACGAAATCGCGCAATGCTCACCGGCTGGAAAAGTAATATGTCGACGGTGATACGTTTTGCAGAGCGTCAATAGCTGAAGAGTCTGGCGGAATTGTGGGCGGATGACGGCAACGTGGGTTCGAGTATCTGCTTTCACGGCCGCGCTGATGAAGTCACGGCCCGCAATCGCTCGGCATGACAGCATCTGATCATGGGCTTGTCCGAATCTCGCCGCAGAGCGCGTCTGAGGTTCGACCAGCGCCGCGAATCGCATCACCAACGACGGCCAATCACGGTTCCCGTCGGATGTCACGTCCAGTTGCCATTTCTCCGAAGCCAGTAATGGAGTATCCATGCCGAATATACATCTTTTGTACAAATATCTCTATAGCCAGCCTCAATCGTCCACGTGAACCCAAACTACTCCTTTGCTCGCACGCGGATGGTGCGTGTCAGGGGCGCCTCCGCACCAGGAACCTGGATCGCAACCCTGAATGTGCCCAATTGCTTCACCCGCGTCGTGTCTCCCTCCTCATGCCCCGTCACAAAGTTGACGTCGTTCTCCGAGAGCAGCACGCGAGCAGCTTCGTCGTTGTGGGCGAGCGCCGCCTTGATCGTTCCAACAATATCCGCGCTCGAGACGGAACCGTAGATTGCATTTGTGACTGCTTTGGGCTTTTCTTGGAGCGATACTGCCGCCAGGATATCCGCAGCTTCTGACGCACCGTGCCGCCGGCCAGGCTCTGGTCTGTCTTGCTCGATGGCTTGCCGGGAGAAGTCGATGGTCGAGGGCACGAACGTATCGATAAGTTCCATAGTGCGTTGAGACTGGTCAATCAGCATGTGTGTAGAAGTAGAGTTCACGATGACCTACACTCAGCATCTCAATCTCTATAGGCCGCACGTAGGGCTTCCTCTGCTGCAAAACACCATCATCTTCATCATGCTCCTCCAGAGGCTGTTCCACCCCAAATGTAGGATCACGCCCCATCTCCACCCCCTGTGCCTTCAATTGCTTCAGCTGGACGGCGGGAACATAGTCGGCGATGCGCGCAGGAAACCATCTGTTCCGCATCAAGGCCGGGTTGATGGGGATGTAAGATCCTGCCTAACATTAGCTGTGTCTGCCTAAATTACTCCACACGTACCTGCGCGTCCAAATCGCGGAATGTCCAGCAGCAGCTTCACGATGATGTTGCGCTCCGCTTCCTTTGCCGCCTTGGACTTGTTGCGCGTCTGCTGCAGTGGCTTCCAGGCAGCCAGCCCGAGCCGCGTCACTCGCCGTATGCATGACGGACACTGCGGGAGCAGCGCGGGTCTCGCCAATGATGCCATTGAGTGTGTGTCGTCGGGACGCGTCGACGTCTTTAAAAAAGTGACCGTTTCAGACGAGAGCGGAATAGCTTGCGAATCATCCAATCCTCGGCTTTGCGAACAAGGCTAGGGGCCGAGCTCGCTGCTTCACACCCGAACATTGATTTGAACAAACGGCATGCACACGGCAAACGTCTGACAATGGCGAACCCATGGGCCTCGCTTTTTGACTCCATCCGTTCTTCTATAAAACCGCACTCGCCGTCCCCGCCCTAACGAGCAGCCAAACTGTTCCACGACAGCCTGTCCCGCTCCTCCGCGGACTGCCGCCAAGCACGATGCCTGAGAAACCTCTCACGATTGCTACCTACGCCGCGGGTGCCTCACTGGCTGCCATAACGCTCGTCTACGTCTTTGGTCCGACCTTTATTCTCGACGACGAAGCCTCCGGCACCCGCAAGAAGGGCGTCGTGGGCCTGAGCAACGCCGCAAACGACTGCTTTATAAATTCCATCCTCCAGGCTCTCGCTGGGCTCCCCGATCTCCGCATATATCTGATCAGAGAGACGCATCGGCGGAAACTGGACGGCGCGGAGGTGTATGATGTCGACCTGGAGAAGCTCAACTCTGAAGAGAAGCCGGTCAAGCCGTGGAAGCTGGAGGGGCTGCAAAAAGGCCTGGTCACACACGCCTTGAAAGACGTCCTGGACAACCTCAACGAGAGGCCTCTGTACAAGAAGACTATCTCTCCGCAGCCATTCATCCGAGCGCTGGAACGCGCTTTCGGCACGCGCATCAGTCGCCAGCAGCAGGACGCGCAGGAATTTCTCCAAATCATCACTGAGCGCCTGTGCGACGAATACCATGCGGGTGGCAAGGCTCGCAGGCAAGCACTTGACAATGAAAACACCGTGTCGGGAGATACTGCGTCAGAACGGCAAGAGATTGCTAAGCAGTTTGGTGTGGTCCCCGCCGTGAAAAGCGTAGAGAGGGCAGACACGCCGGAAAATGATGCGCCAGCCAGCGAGGAAGGCTTTCCGTTCGAAGGCAAGATTGAGTCGCAGATCGAGTGTCTTACGTGCGGGTTCAAGCCGAAGCCCTCCTCCTCTTCCTTCGTCACCCTCACACTAAACGTCCCTCAGACCTCCTCCACCTCATTAGACAAGTGTCTCGATGGCATCTTCCGAACTGAACACATTGATGACTTCAAGTGCGAGTACTGCCGTCTAGAACACGCGCTCAAAGTCAAGCACCGGCAGCTGGAGCGGGCTTCCGATGATAAGACAAAGGCGCGATTGCAGTCAGACATTGACAAGATCCAGCACGCACTCGACAACGACCCCGAAAAGGCTCCTGAGGATGTCGAGCTTCCAGATGCCAGCCAAGCCCCTAAGCGACGAATTGCCCGGCACATGTACATTTCATCTTTCCCCAAAGTCCTTGCCCTTCACTTATCACGGTCTGTCTTTGCAATAGGGACCGTCTCTACCAAGAACCTGGCCAAAGTATCATTCCCCGAAGAGCTCCCACTCGGCGGCCTCGTCAATCGGAAGAAATATCGGTTGTTGGGGTTGGTCAACCACAAAGGCACACACAACAGCGGCCACTACGAGTCGTTTCGAAGACAGGTGCAGCCGATACCGTTCTCGACACCGCATTCGTTTGGCACGGAGGGAGTGTATAGCGTGCAAGGAAGTCCCAATCCGTCCGCCGTCCAGAGTCCCCGGATTTCGACGTCGAATCTGACCATAATCGGGCGATCCTCACCGACACCCACGCCGCCTTTGCCAGACTCACCTTCCCTGCAATCACTTTCGTCGCTATCGTCAGCCGCAAGGAGTCAAGCACCTACCTCGGCTCCCCGCGATAACGACTCCCTCAAGCTCCCCCAGCGATCTTCAACCTCGCTATCACGCACGAAGAGCATGAAATCTCTGAAAGAAAAAGCGTCAACCGTAGCGGAAGCCACCAACCCGTTGTCGGCGAAGAGGAAAGCCAAAAGAGCGAGCAACCGCTGGTGGCGCATCAGCGACGACAAGATCAAAGAGAGCAAGACGAGCGAAGTGCTTGGCATGCAGAAAGAGGTCTATTTACTATTTTATGATTTAGACAGGCGGGATACCGATTGATAGATTTTTTGTCGTTGCATTGCGACATTGAGCGGCGTTAGATACCGGAGGGATTTTAAGCATCTTCATGGTCTCAGCATGGAAAGATGTCATGGATGGAGTAGTGGGTTGTTCTGCTTAGATTTATCAGCAATGGCATGATTGGTTGATGAGCTGGAATCCAGCCTCAACCCCACACTTTTTACTCGTCGCAGATGGGCACTTCTACACTGCGCACATGCAAGCACCGTGATCGACGGCAGATACGAGGGTGATGCGACGTATGGGGGACGCTCATACTACAGTACCATACGGTAGCACATGAACTAACCGACCGGTCAACTGCTAGTGTACGTACTAGGCTCGCTTACTAGGCACCTACAATCTACATATCCAAAGGACCATACTCGCCCGGACGATATAGAGGACATCACGGCAAGAACTAGCCCCAGCACTTGCACGAATTCCATTCCCATCCAGCCCCCGACCTCCTTACACCAAACCCACAACCCAAGTTCCAATGAAAAACCCATTCACCCGCAAATCCCCAAAAACAACCAAGTTACCCACGACCACCATGGCCCCCTCGACGCCTAACGGCTCCTCCACCACTACCACCACCAGCAGCAGCAACGCCTTCCTCCAAGCTCTCCCAAAACAAACCTTCACAACCCCTCCCCGCATCCTGATCATCGGCGCCGGATCCCGCGGCACCGCCTACGCCCAAGTAGCGCGCGAAGCAACCAACAGCATCATCGCCGCCGTAGCGGAACCCGTGGCGTACAAGCGGGAGGAGTTTGGGCGGAAGTTTATCTGGGGCGGTGGGGGCGGTGAGGGAGTGGAGAAGCGGGCGGGGATGGAGTTTGGGGGTTGGGAGGCTTGGGTCGAATATGGTAGGTGATGCACTTGCACTGTAGATGAAGAAAATAAGAGAGATGAAGGGCTAATGTAGTTTACAGAGAGGGATCGAAGGGAGAGGGAGAGGAAGGGAGAGTCGGTGGAGAGGGGGATCGATGCTGTGTTTGTTTGCGTGTTGGATGAGATGCATGAAGAGGTTGTTTGTGGGATCGCGGGGCTTGGGGTGCATGTTTGTTGCGAGAAACCGCTAGCGACGCGGTTGCAGAGTTGTGTGAATATTTATCGGGCGCTGAGGGGGGATGATAGGGTGTTGGGGAACGGGTCGGCGGACGGGAGTGCGGTGGCGGACGCGGAGAAGGACGCGGAGAAGAAGGAGACGGTTTTTGGCATCTGCCATGTTTTGAGGTATAGTCCGCATAATATGCTGTTGAGGCAGTTGGTGCTGGAGAAGGGGGTTATTGGGGATGTGTTGAGTATTGAGCATGTGGAACCTGTGGGTTGGTGGCATTTTAGTGTGGGTTTCTTACCCCCTCCCCCCTTTTGTTGCTTTTTTGAGATGATACTGATGGCTGGCAGCATAGCTACGTGCGTGGAAATTGGCGGAAAGAGTCTACAACGGCACCTTCGCTCTTGACAAAGTCCTGCCACGACATCGACTTCCTCATGTGGATGCTGTGCTCTCCGCCTCCGAATGCTGGATCGGAACCGCATCTTCCATCCTACCTCAGCTCGACCGGGTCAAGGACGTTCTTTCGCAAGGAACGCAAGCCCAAAGCTGCGGGTGATGCGACCAACTGTCTCTCCTGCCCGCACGAGCGGGACTGCAGCTACAGCGCGAAGAAGATTTACAAGGAGAAGAACCTCGACTTTGGCAACACCGGATGGCCTGTTAAAATCGTCAATCCGGAACTCGAGGACATTTATAAAAAGTCTGGGAAGGAAGAGGCGGCAAAGCAACTCCTCAAAGACCTCGGCGAGGACTACACAGCCGATACTCCAGTTCGTGAAGTGGAAAGCCGGCCGTGGTTCGGGCGCTGTGTTTGGGAAGCCGATAATGACGTATGCGACGACCAGTGTGTAACGATAACATGGGATGATGACCCTCTCCCAGGCTCACAGTCGCTTCAAGGACGCGGCGCAAAGACCGCACAATTCCACATGGTTGCCTTCACCGAAAAGATTTGCGAGCGTCGCGGTCGCATCTATGGCACCACGGGCGAGATAGAATACAACAGCACCACTATCAAAGTGCACAACTTCAACACCGGCTACACCAAAGTCCACAAGCCGCATCTTGCAGCGGGCGGTCACGGAGGCGGCGACGAAGGCTTAGCACGCCAGTTCCTCATGGCCGTCAATGCGGTCGATGAAAAGGGTGTCAAGGCAGCTGATGCCCAGCGCGAGTTTCTAGGCTGCAACCTGGAGGAGGCGTTTAGGAGTCACGCGGTGGTGTTTGCGGCCGAGGAGGCGAGGACGCAGAGAAAGGTGGTGGACTGGAAGAAGTGGTGGAGCGAGCACGTGGACTCGCAATTGCACGAGCGGCAAGCAGCGGTCCAAAAAGGGTGAAAGGAGAGACGGACATTCTCCCGAGAATCAGGGATTGGGAGTTGGGCGCGTATCGTAGAGCATTGACAACGATGAGGCTCTTGCGAAACCTGAATGAGGCTCTCACGATCACCATGGTTCAATCTCAGATTCGCGAACCCCACCCTCGATCCGGCCCATTAACGGCATTTCCTTCGCCCGATCGGGCCTGAGGCATCCGGTTTGGGGCTATTTTGGTGCATTTGGAGCGCTCGCAATGAAACCTAATTTTTCCCGTTTAAGAACGCGGGCGCTTGGAGCCATGTTTGACAGTGACACATGGCAGGCGGTATGAGGCTCTCCGGAAGATTTTCCTTGGCCTTGTCGGCAGGTTGCAGAGAGCAGTCATGAGATTGAAGCGTTTCTGGATGCAACGTTTGGACGGTTGAGAGGCCGGCGCTTCGGTGGAGGTGGGCGATGGGCCAATGGCGAGGGCGTATTCGGCGTGGATCGCGAGAGCGCAAGACGGATGACTGCGCAAACTGACGTCCGTCTAGTCCCGAGCCAGGCGGTAGTCAAGGCGGTAGTCAAGGCGGTAGTCAGGCGGTATTTCGGGCGAGCACGTCGAGCGCATAGCGGGCGCAAAGGTGGGCGATGCCTCAGACCCCGAGGAGACAGAATCGCAACGCGTCTTCAACGCGACATCAAGTGAGCGATTTTCGAGCGTGTTATAGTCGCGATTGTGTACTTGTCGACTGCTCGCCCTCTATGAGTCACAGTTGTCGGTGTATGCAAGAGAACTGCAGGTAGGGCTTGGTAAACAGTGGAAACGAAACTTTGAGGTGTCGTGGACCAATCGCTGGGGTGGAAAGCGATGACTCTTAACGGCTGCAGGACGGGGGTCTCGATGTGGAGCCGAAATGGAGGTGAAGACGTCGGCGTGTTGTAGAGATCCGAAGAGGTGTAGCCCGTGTATCAAACGTGTCCCATTGGCGGGGCGGGGTGAATACCGCTGACATGCGTCCCAGCCCTGTCACCGCTGTCCCATGTTGCGGGAAGCGGCCGGGCGCTAACCTACCGCCTCAACCTCCAACCACGACATTCACACACCAGACTCGCACTTGTAACTGCCGCTCGCGCCTACAGAACCCGTACAACACCACACTCTACGGCGCCGTTCTGCCCGGTTTCAACTTAGCCAACCGCCCCCATGCAGCGCCTCGCTGTCTTCCTTCCCTTTCAGTATAGACGCCTACCCACTCAGCATCAACACCTCCACATCTATTCCGCTTACAGCGCATGCCGCAGGCAAGAATAGCAAGACGTGTGTACTAGACATGTTCGGCCCATGTACTCGCCCACGAGCCGCTTGTTTCAGCATCTCTTCCACCAAGTGATACAGGCGCTGAACAGACAGTTCATCGGCCGCTTCTTTGGGCTCGATTGAATCGTGTTTCAGGATGTTTTAGCGCTAGGCCACGATGATGTGCGTGTCGGTGAGCCAGTCGTTGCAGTGACTTCAGGCCTGTGTGGATAAGTAGCCACTGCTTCGCCGCACAACTACAGTTCATTCAAAGCATTCATCTTCTCAGCTGTGTGCACTGCCTGCGAGCATCTCCAAGTTTCCTTCTCTTCCTTGTCTGTTGACCGTTCAGAGCTGGTCTCTTTTCTAATTCGTATTCAATAATCATTCCTTGCTCTGGTAGCTTCACTTCTTCCAAAATGTACAACCGCCAATCTACTCCGCCTACGTCCTCCTACAGCTACATGCCGGGCAGTGTTGGCTCGATATCACCCAGCGGCTTCTACTCGCATGATGCCTCGCCAGCAGAGTCTGCCTACACAGCCAACACCACTCCTCCGCGCTCACCTATCAGGCAACATGGTCCGCTCCTCCTCCCCAAGGTCCGGACGCAGGATCAGATCGCGGAGCCTACGGGTGGACCGGTTAGACATCGCCGGACGACGTCTACCAACAGTGTCCACTACGGCTCCACCTACAGCCCCTACTCGCGCCCAAACTCCATGATCCGAAGGGGTTCAAGTCCATTTGCCAACCACAACATCAGCAGCTCCCTCACATCGCCTGCTTCTACCTCGTCATATGACTTGGGCATCACCTCGACTCTTAATTCTCCCATCACCTTTGCGACTGAGCCCCGTCGTGCTTCCATTGCTGCGCATGGTCGCTCGCGTTCCGCTTCTGTTCTCAGCAGGCATGCACGGTCGGGTTCTGCTAGTAGCGTCGACGAGAACGTCATCTCCCGTTTTGGCTTCCCTACCTACCGCAACATGCCCTCTTACATGACGTCGTCCAGCGCTCCTCAGCCCAGCCTGGACCTCGTCACTGCCCTCCCCACCACCTACCCCCAGGTCCAAGAAGTCCCCTACGCCTCCTCATCCCAAGACTTCAACTTCTCCGACTTCGACGCTGCCCCGGCTGTGCAGTACCCCTTCCCGACGGAGGTCAATTTTGACAGCTGCCCCGTCGCTCCCACTTCCTCCCTCCTGGAGTACCTCACAGCGCCCAACCCCTCCCCAGCGCTCGTCCGCCGCATCACTGCCCAGCCCCGTGGAGTGAACACGCACTTTTGGTGGGACATTCGCAACCTCCGCAGCTGGACCGACTTCAACATCTCCACCATCACCGCCCTTCCATCCGTTCTCCCCCTGTTGGAAGTGCCCATCGCATCCACCTACCTCCCAGAGCCCGCCCGCCAGAACCTCCAACCCGAAAACGAGGCCATGCTCCACGACATCTGCGCGTCCTACTACACCACCAAGATCAACGCCGCGCTCAAAGTCGCCCAAGGAACCACGCACATGATGATGCGCGCCTGCAAGACGCTCCCCGGCGGCCGCCCGCAGCCCGAATTCGTCTCAAACTACCCGTCCGACTACGAAAAGACCATCTTCGGCGACTCGCGCGGCCGCGTCGTCGGCCTCGTCAAGTGCTACGACCAATGGAACACGGGCATGCGCGGCGAATCGCCTCCAAAGCAGGTCCTCTACCTGCAAGGCCTCGCGCACCTCCACCGCGTCATGCGCGAACACGGCTGCCGCTACGGCTTCATCATGACTGAAATCGAGCTCCTCTGCGTGCGCTGCGGCGGGCCCTCCACAACCACGCCCATCGACCCCGTCACCGTGAACGCGCAAACCGGCACCCCCATCTTCGGCTACCTCGAGGTCTCGGCCCCGATCCGTCTGTCGACCTCTGGCCCCGACCCCGCGACCGGCGACGTGCAGATGACGGCCGGCCTCGCGCTGTGGTACCTGCATATGCTGGCCAAGGAGAACCCGTTTGCGGGCATGGGCACGTGGAAGATGGAGGTTGGTGGCCCCGCGGCGCTGACGAGGCAGAATGTTGTCGAGAAGGATGCGTGGATCCCGAAACCGCAGATGGGGGAGAAGAGGGAGGCGAAGAGGGTGAGGGGGTGGGTGTTTCCTGAGGAGCCGTTGAGTAAGAAGGAGTGTGGGCGGGGGAAGAGGAAGGCTACTGCTGGTGCGGCAACGGTGGTGGCGTAGAAAGAAAAAAGCGAGGGGGAAGGGGGAAGGGGAAGGGGGAAGAGGGGGTAATGGTTCGAGCTTATGGGCTCGCTGGTTTTCATAAAAGAGGAGGAGCATTTTTCGTCGGCTGCTGGGTCAGCTTCCTGCATATTCCTCTTTCCTCTTACGTATTCAGCATTGTCGCGGCGTTGGGTCTCTGGGTGCATGGGTGGTTAGCATTTCCCGGCGTTTTTTTTCTCTTTCAATTTTTCGCCCCCTGTCTTTGCAGATATTGATAGGGAATACCACAATCTATTAAACCAAATCAAATCAAATCCAAATTCAAAAAGTCTGTCCTGTCCTGTCCTGTCCTGTCTTGTTTCCCTACTACCGTGGCTGGCTTACCCCGTGTTACTGACGATGCGGACTTATTTATTTATACAAACAGTAAGTACTGCGAAGGGGTTGGTTGGGAGGCAAGGGAAACTACCTCGATTTTTCGCTTGGGATGGTTATTAATTTCAACTGTTGTACAGCTTTACAGTTGTACAGCTTTACGACAGTTGCTTCCTGGAGATAAGCTTGGGGGGGTGAAGGGCTGCCGGGCGTGTGACAGGCACATACATGGGCGCAAGAGGAGAGGTTGCGGGACGGTGACTAGAATTATAGAGGGATGTGTGGGATGTTATGTATACACATTCTGGGTCTTACACCGTACATTCTCCGTGATCTGATGCCAGGTGTAGATGTAACGTCCCTCACTGCGGGTCGAGAAACACACCGGGCCGAGAAATATGAGGGGTACATCAACTCCAAGCACCTTAAAATCTATGTATATGTTGATATTCACGATAACTCTCTATAGGTTATGTGCTGTAGCTATTCCTAGATATCTAGGACCCCTTCGATCTAAAAATTACGTGACGCATCGATCGTTGCCTCCGCGCCTGATTTATAGAGAGCCTTTTTTTTTTTTTTTTTTTTTGGCGAAACGGAGTTCCTTACTATAGCACCACTGTTAAGCTTTTATCACTCTATAATACGTATAAACGGTGTTATCTAAGCTGTAGAACCTTACTACAATGCCGGGAAGTCACCATCAGCACCTGTCATCCAGCGAGCCAAGCCTGTGGCTGTTTGGTCTGTCAAGGCCTGTGACTGTGCAGACACTCGGGCTCCGGAGCAGTCAGCAAATGACACACTGATGACCGGTGGAAATCCAATCACATGTAAAGTTAGCTATTGTTGTTGGACAGCCTTCTAAATCCTTCCCGCATCCTCCTGCTGGCCGTTCTTTTCGTGCATCATTGCCAGCCTCATACACGGGTCGACTGTTGTGTCAGGAATCATCAATCATCACCAACGTCAACAAATCTAAGATTCCCATTGCGGTCTTTAGTGAACTTGTAACCATGCTTTTTCAAGAAACGATGAACGCCTGTGACTTCTCATTCAATCCTTCCATATTCTCGGGATTAAGGAAACACCAGTCATAGTTTAGGATGCAATTCTCGTAGGCAGCGGGGTAGCTCGCATCGTTTCGAAGGTCCAGGAATTTTTGTTGGCGCATTTTACGTGTGTTTTCATCGCCACTAGTTACCACGATAACCCCGGGGGTTTCTAGCAACATATTATTAGCTGATAATCATGGATTGAATCATTGCGAAAACCTTACTGCTCCATCTTGGATGTCAGGGGGGTTTCACTTGGATATGAGGAGAATGGAAGGTAGGTACACTCGCTGCAGAATCGGCTTCCGGTTTTTGTAACTTTCCGTCCTTTCTCTTCGCACGGACTTCAGCCTCGCTTAGTAGAAGCTATACTTTGGCAGCCGATAACGCAGGTTTCCAATAGAATAAGTTTTTGACGAATACTGAAAAATCTATAACGTATTCCACCATCGAGCGCGCTAGTTTTCCTTAGCAACACTAACACTACACTTATTACGAAATACCTTAACTAAACAACGTAATACTTATTTAATAAAAAGGGAGAATTAAGCTTACCCTTTAAGCTTACTATTTAGGCTAATTTTAAAGCTTCTAATGCGCTACTAAGGCTTTTAATATTTATTATTAGACTCTCTTTTAATACTTTAATATAATTACTTTTTAACTAATAATAGTTCTAAACTATTTAAAACTATCCTTAACTAAAAAGAAGATAATTATCTAATATATTCTTAACTTAAATTTAGGCGGGTACTATTTAGATAACCCTCTTACTTATTATTTAGATAACCCCCCTAGTTACCCTACTAAAACTACTAATACCCTATACCTACTATTTTTTACGCTTAATTAGCTATAATTTATATGCGCTTTCTATATAAACTATCGCTAAATTAGTGTAATACGTAGTAGTAGTATAGTAGTACTATATATATAAGTAGTTTTTAGTAAAGGCTAGTATTATAAATAAGAAGGATATAAGATATCTAGGACTAGATAATATAGCGTAGAAGGTATTAAGCCTAAAGGATAGTAATATAATAATATAGAGGGTAAGATTAAGTTAGTAGTTATATAATATTAATCTTACTAAGAATACTAATCTTAAGAGATTAAGCCTATATAAGGGAGTAAAAGTAATCTTACCCTTAAGAGTAATCTCTAGAGATTAAGGTTTATAGGATAGATTAAAGGAATAGAATAAGTAGTATAAAGACTAGATAGATTTCTTTTATCTTTCTAATTCTAATTCTTTATAGTTAATTCTCTTTAATAAGTTTATCTCTTACCTAATTAATACTAGTTAGTTATTCTATAGTTTATTATAGAATTAGTATTCTTTAACTAGATAAGTTATTTATACGTTTACCTCTTAAATTACTAAAAATAACTAACATATTCTACCACCGAAGCGGCCACTTTTTCTTGGCAAGGAAAATCAAAGAGTA
>ML976984.1:1156388-1170703 GCA_010015675.1 Byssothecium circinans
TATAGTATTTAACTACTAGGTAATAAGGAGTATATATAGAAATAAGAGCAGATTAATATAAGTATTAAATATACTCTTATATTCTAATAGTTATAAATGGCGAGCGAATACATTAGAGCATAAAGCTACACCCCCTACAAAGTATCACGCAACGCTAACGTTAGACTCTAATCCTTTATCTAGTATTCTCTATACTCTAACGCTAGTCTAACCTTAATCTATACTAACGTCTACGCTGCATGTACTAACCGTACTAGGGGCTCCACTTAAGCAGTAGCTTCTTCGTGCGGCTAGTATTAGTCTTAGTATTAGGCCACCGTCTTAGTCTTCAAATACGTTACTATTACCTTACTTATCCTAACTTCCCCTATTAGCACCGCTAAGCGCTATGACTCCTATTAAACCCCTATTATTATTATAAACGCTTTCTAGTTAACCATTACCATGGATGGCCGTGATATATTCTACATCATAGCCGTGGTATTTATAATAGCAAGGGGAGAGTATTTTATAGAATACCCCTCTATCTTTAGTATAATTACGCGATACTTGCTCTAGTATTAGTCCTAGTATTAGTTATACAACCTATACAGCAGCTAAGTCTAAAGAATATGTGGTCGATAAGTTAGATAATAGTATAGTAGTAGCTAAGTCTCAAGAATATATAGTTAATAAGTTTAATAATAGTGTAGATAGAAAGATACTTATAGAGGTAAAAGAGAATATATATAACTTCCCTCTAGAAGAGCCCCTATTATAAATTTAGGATGATAGTTCCTATCTTTCTGATCCTGCATTATCTAATTAAGATAAAACGTATATCTCTACGTTTTATAACGCACTTAAGAAAGAAGAGATAGAGACGTGTATAATTTATAACCATCATTAGTTTTGCCTAAACGTTCACCGTAGGGAATGTGCTGCCTATTTAACTAATTGCGTTAAACATAGTACTAAAGAGGATTAGGTGCCTATATTTAATGCTATAAATAATATAGATCTAGGTGTAATGCCTAACCTCCCTTCTCTTACTAATGTTAAGGAGATGCTTATTGCCTAGGTTCACTGTTTTATGCAGATATATTAGCATCATGGGCAGCAGTATAAGTACAGAGGGCATATATGTCATTTCGCCATTAATATAGCTAGGGTATTTTCAAGGCTTTTTATCCTTCTATCTAAGTTTAATATTATTATCCTTAAATTACCATATTTAGATAAGGACGACCACGCTTCAGTTAAACGTTAATTCAAGAAGAGTTAGAAAGTAAGGCGCACTATAGTATTGCGTTAGCTATAATAGTTAAAGGCACATCACTTTAGATATAGTAATATTATTATTAATGATAAGGCTATTTAAGAACTCCCTATTAATAGGTATGTAGACGATCAATTTACTATGCTTTAGCATAGGGATATAGACATTAGGCTAGGGGATTATTCTAATATGTAAAAGCTAGTGTCGCCATCCTATACGCTAGACTATTCACCCCTACTATCTATACCTGCTGCGACCACCTATACACTAGATAGGTCACTACCTAATACTAGGCCTAATACTAGCGCGGATTCCTACTACGATGGTAGCTCAATTTTTGATAAGGACGATAATGATGATAATAGAGCTGACATGACTATAGTTCCTAATATTATTCCTAATGTTAGTAAATTTGAGACTTTGCGTTATTAAATCTAATTAAGACCTTCTTACCTTACTATGGGCTCAGTGCGAAGGACACCTATTTCTAAATATAGTAATTAGGAAAAGATCCTTAGTCTTGCATTTCCTACCTTGTATCTAAATGGAATTGGTGACTATATGCAACTAAGGATGTAAGAGGTTGCATATGTAGACTATATTTAGCACATGATAAGCTATAAGGATGGACGTTTTACTTATTACTTACGTTTCCGTTTTACTACCTTTAATACGCTTCTCCGCAGGCAAACTACTGCAAAGGTAGGTTTCTTTATAAGGAAGACACTAGACGGCGCTTCTATGATGGCTAAGGATATTCAAGCTTAGTTTAATAGCGCTGATGGTGGGTAGAGTTTAATTAACGCTATAGTATAGTTCTCTACCTCTATTTAAGGTTCTTATGCGTATTAGAAAGTAGAGGGTATAAACCTAAAGGCTATAGTACATGTAGTCTACCTAATACCTAGCTAATACCCTTATTATTAACATCTAACTTTTATTAATAGGTTCGTTAGCTACGATGTCCTCATCTATTTATTACATACTCTACTGCGGATTACTATTAGGCTGATCTTATAAGATTTATAGGAGAGGAGGCCTTTACTAAGTAGTAGACTATAACTAATGCACGTTAAGCAGGGCTAGCATAGGATTTCGTACGTGATAACCTACATATTGTTGCTTACTAGTTCTACCGTTGATTTAAACTATTTAAGAAGCATGTTATAACGCCTAAGTTTAACCTTATTAACTTCTAGCATTATTACGAGTGGTAGGGCCGTAGTAGTACTTATAACTATAGCCTATACTACTATAGGGATGCACCTTATCCTAATTAGTATTTAGCTTAGAATACTACTAAGCTTAAGAAGCGATGATTAGTAAAGTATTAGGGCTATTACATTAGCGCTGTTCATCCTAACCCACACAAGGCTACTCTAGAGCATTCATATGGCTCCCCCTTATCTCTTGCATCTAATCAGATAGTTTTCAACTTTCATGAACTTGCTACTATCTTGACTAAGTGCTATATGCATGTATGTCATCTTAGTTACTACTAAAGGAAAAACAAGAAGATAGGTAAGGTAGTCTATCGCTTTAAGGCTCTCTAGCTACGTATAGCTAATCCCTACTTTACTAAATTAGTTAGGAAGTCTTTTTACTGTCTCTACGCTCAACAGAATCATCCACTTCTAAACGCGTACTGTCAAACTCTAGTATTAGGCTAGTGGGCTAATACTAACATACGGCCCTACGCTAGTACTATAGGTGTTGTTTAATATGTTAGTCTATATGTTAGTAAGGTAGAGCAGCAGATAACGTTATTTAAAGATATGGCTACTAAGATACTGCCTTATATCTAGTCCAAGAATGCTATGTTCAAGTTTATGGCAAAGTTAATAAATAAATTAGTAGGCTAGAGGGACTATAGCGCTTAGGAAGTTTACTACATCCTCTTTAATCTGCTCCTTACGGATTATAGTCATACTATTCTTAACGTTAACCTTCGTTATAAGAAGGATCAGCCTAAGACGTACGTCTTTTAAGCTAATCATTAAGTTGATAATAAAGTGTTTAAGGAAGATACACCTTAGTTTACTAAGGGCCGTTCTATACTAGTAAAATACAAGGAGAGGCCTCTATCACTTAAAGCCGTATCCTATTTAGACTACCTTCTTTATTATAACTATGCAAAGAATTAAGTTAGGCCCTAGGCTAGGCCTAGGATTTTGAAGTTTTACCCTCTATACTCTCCTAAGTTAGATAGGGAAGACTTCTCTCGCGTTAAGCTTATGCTACATTATCCATTTTGATAGGTATTAGATGTAAAGACCTTTGCTAGCTAGGAGTACTAGTTATTCTTGCAAGCCTATCAGAACTACCTGTTGGTATGTAATCACCCTTTACCTGATAGCTTTAGAGAGGTGTTACCTAAAAATAAGGAAGAAGATCTAGATTAGGAAGACGTAGATTTAGCAGATAAGCCATCATAGAATAAGCTTACTAGTCATCTCCCTAGTGCTAATAGTATTATCATTAATAAAAATAACCTAGGCAGTTAGCTAGTTAATCTAGAGAAGGATTAGAACGTACCTAAGCATAAGGATAGTTACGGCCTTAATGCACGTTAATATTAGAAGGAGATAAAGATAGCTTATCTAGTTAATTACGCTACTAGACCTAATACCTCGCCTAATACCCTCTAGTCTAAACAGCGGCTACTATTTAATCTCATCGTTAATTATTATCAAGCCTACCTAGATAGGAATAGGCCAGAGCAGCTTCTTCTTAACCTTGACGGCTAGGGTGGTACTAGAAAGATGTACGCTATTAAGGTTATAACCTCTACTATAGATAGTATTGCGAAGGCTTTAAAGAAGAAATCACCTATTATATGGTGCGCACTAACTAGAGTAGCCACTTTTCTTATTTTAGGAAAGACTATCCACTCTACCTTCCGCATACTAATTCAACCTCCTAGTGGTGTGCTTCCACCTCTTACTCTAGCAGCATTAGCTTAGACCTAAGCGCTATTTACTAATATTTATTACCTTATTATAGATGAGAAGTCTATAGTAGGGCTAACAACACTAGCGTAGTTAAATATAAGGTGCTGTGAGATCTTTCTAGCATAGGCTAGCTATCCTTTTGGCGGTTTAAATATTATCCTAGCTAGTAATTTTTACTAGTTACCCCCTATCGCGAGAAAGCCTATGTTTGATACTATAAAGAGCCATAGCTCTTTAGATATAGCTAGTGCGGCGCTATATAAACTATTTACTAGAACTATTATTCTAGATGTAGTTATGCGCTAGCAGGGTTCTAAATAGGCTTCCTTCTATAATGCTCTTACACGTATCCATAAGGAGAAGCCTAATGTCCATGACTAGCTTCTCCTTATAAAACGCTGCAGCATTGAGCTTAGCAAGGTAGAACGGAACTCCTTTAATTCTGCCTTACGTATATGCGTAAAAAGGATAGAGGTAGCTGCTATTAATCATAACTACCTTTAGGACTCTAGCTAGCCTATCCTTATTTTACAGGCCACACATGATAGTTAAGATCAAGAGAAGGTGTCTACTAAGGATGTGGGGAATCTCCATAACTAGCTCCCTGTATTTATTAGTGCCTAGGTTATGCTACTTAACAATATCTAGATAAAGCGTGGTTTAGTTAATAGGGCTATAGAAGTTGTTAATAATATCCTTTAGTAGCCTAATACCTAGGATTATCGCAAGGCTACACTAAAGGCGGTATTAGTTACTATAGATAAGTATGATAAGCTGTGTCTTTATAGCCTTCTAGATAGTACAAAGGTTATTCTAGTGTTTCCTTTTATTTAGGAATTTACTGTTAATTAGAGTATGCATATGCGTATTTAATTCCCTATTACACTTGCCTAGGCTATTACAGTTCATAAATCCTAAGGTTTAAGTGTGGATAAGGCTATGATTACAGTTAGTAGAAAGTGAGATTACTACCCTAGCTTAATGTATGTTGCGCTTTTAAGGGTTAAGACTATTAATGGTTTAATGTTTAAGGATGTGTTTTCCTATCAGTAGCTAAAGCAAAAGAGAAGTAAGGTATCAGAGATGCGAGAGTAGGATATAAGGCGTAGGGCGCGTTATTACGTTATAGTGCAGTAGACTATTTTCTAGGTCTAATACCTAGACTAATACTACTGTTATTAAGAGGTTTTGTAAGGGTAGTTTCCTATAATATAAGTATTCCTATGAAAGTTTCCCTAATCTATCTAGATAGATAGAGCGCCTAATACTATAGCCTAATACTCCATAACTATATCCTAATCCCTAGAGCATATGGTCTCTATGTCTATACTATCTACTAAATATAGACTTAGATTAACGTTACCCTTATTACCTAGCCTCTTAAGCTCTATGAATTTTATAATGTTAGGTATCTTTACACTATAATTGTAGCCTTAATAGGGAACCTCTAGCTTAATACCTTCTATTATATCTTCTTCTATTTGCACACCTTCTATTGGTTTGCCTTGGGAAGTATTCTCTGTAGGAAGTTTTACAATAATATAGTTAAGTAGATCTGTAGTATATCCTACATTCTTACCTTGTACCTTAGGGAAATGTGCGCTATAGTCTTTAATAGTGCGTAGATTATACGCACTAGGAAGCTTGCATGCTTTACTATCATAAAAGAGTTAGATAGTAGAGTCTGCATAATCCCTATCACGCTATGCTTAGTAGATTAGAGAGAGTAGCACGCGTTATTATTAGAGGAATAGTATAGGGAATAGCGAAACAGGCATCTTTAACTTAGTGTCAACGCTAATTAGGTATCTATAAGGCACTTCTAACTTCTATAGTGCTAACCTTGCAGCAATAATCTATTATAGTTAGCTTATGCCTAATACCCTAACTAATACCACACTTACTTAATCCTATCGCATAGGCAGCTTTAATTTAGTCTTCTTAAATACCTTTTAAGTAGCACTAGCCTATTAATAGTTAGTTCTAGACTAATACTAGGTCTAATACCTTACTTACCTATCCTAAACGCACTAGCTTCTTTCTAGCTACTAGAAGAGCAACTTAGTCATTAAATGTTAGGTTAAGCTACTAGATATAGCGCTGCTTAGTATTAGCTATAGTATTAGGTTAGTTACGTTGCACTTATAATAAATATACCTTGTAGCATGCGTAGAATAAATCCCTTTAGCCCTTAATAATAGAGAATCCTTAACTTTTCTACTATAATGTTAAGCTCTCTATTCTAGTATCTCTTTACCTATAGCTAGTAGCTAAGCTCTATCCATTCTTCCCTCTCTTTATTGCTTAGGTTAGGCACTGTTATATCAAATTTTTCTTTTTTCTCCTTAATGTCCATCATCTTTTTATCCGCTTTGCCTGCGTTAGATTTGCCCTTTTTACTTAACTTGCTACTCTCTACACTCTTATTAATAGTAGATGAGGCAGCGTTAATAATATACTAAGGTGGCATGAACTTATCTTCTAGTGCCCAGACCTTTTCTTAAGGCTTAAAGACTGATCTTACGGTTTTATAATTAGATTCTAGCTTTCTAGTGCGTGCTATGGCTAGCTGTATCTAGAGTAGATTCTAACTCTCCCTATGTATTATTAGTTATACCTAATACTAGACTAATACTCTTCTTATACCTAGCCTTGAGCGCTGCATTGTAACTCTGAATTCGAAGCACATCCTTAAGTTACTTACGCTCATTTTCATCTGTAGCGCTATTAAGCAGGTGCTAAATATGTGGCAAGAACTTCTTTATCTAGAAAGTAGAGCACGCCTTTACTAAGTTAGTATATAATTATTTAGGTATAGGGGGGTTATTATACCTTATTATTAGCGTTTTTTCCCTTTTGAATCATAAAGTCTTCGCCCTGCTTGCTTGCGCGAAGTTTATTATTTTTAATAGTGCTTACATTTAATAAGTATGCATCAGCAGCCTTCACCTTCTTCCAGTCTGCCATTGCAGCGAGAGGGCTTAGCAGGATGTATTAGGTAGGTATTAGGCGTTATTTAGTAGTAGGGCAAATTTGCGTGTAGTACGTAGACGTTATATAAGGAGTATATAAGAAGTAGTGTTAAGTAGTAAATTTTTAGCAATAAGTTTATTTATAGTTACACGAAATTGAAAGTAGGGCTAGGCAGTAATTACGGGAAATTATCACTAGCCTATCGTGTGCGTTAAATGCGCTCAACACTTTATAACATAATTCTGGCATGAGCGTATGCAGCTTAGTTAGCTGCATAAGTACATACTAGAATCATAGTATTAAGTTAGGTATTAGTCTCTCTTTAAAAGCTATTTCCTATCTTTATACGTAGTTTTCTCACTAACATAATATTTTCTCTCTTATTTTACTTCTCTTTATGCCCTTACTTTTACTGCTTACTTTCACCACTTACTCTTACTAGCTACCTTTATATTACCTTTTTACTTCTTGTACTTACCTACCACCCCGCACTTTAACAACTCTTAATCTTTATAATTTTGCTATCTTTATAGTCGCAAAGCTTTACAGCTATAGTATAGCTATAACTAAAGTATTAGGCTTAGTATTAGCCTTTCTATGTATATACTTCCCTATAATTTCCCCTTCTATTGCTTACTAATTTTGACTTCCTTGCGTACTATTACTATTCCTATTTCTTACTTTTACTATTTTTATTTCTTACTTTTACTTTTACTATTAACGTTATTAGTTTTCCATCTATTTTCTAACTAAAAAGTAGTTAGTTTACGTCTACCTTATTTTCTTTTATACACCTTACAACATACCATCATGGCCGCTAAGAAGAATTGAGGCAAGCTGCCTGTAAAGGCTCTTCGTGGTAGAGCTAGCAAGGGTCATAGCGCCTAAGGTAGGCTAGGTATTAGTCTTAGTATTAGCTACATGTTAACTATATCTAGCTTTAGGTCCTCGTAAGAAAGGCTAGAAGAAGCTTCCTACCAATACTAGCACGAACCTATATGAGGGTCGCAAGAAGAAGGGAGGGTCACCGCCACTAACACGGAAGCTAATAAGCTACGCTATGCAGAAGGAGCGTGCTCCTATCTATAAAGGCCCTAGCAAGGGAGGCCCTCACATTAGGCGTCGCAAGCCTAGTAGTAAGTTTTTAACCTATATTACTATAGCTAGACTAATACTAGTATTAGCCTTTACTTTAGCAGAGATCCGTTTCTACTAGAAGACTTTAGGTGACTTAATTCTAGTAGCGCTATTTAGGAGATTAGTTCGCGAGGTGCTATAGAATAATTAAGAGGGAAATAGTAACCCTATATCCTATTTCTAGTCTAAGGCTTTAGACGCCTTATAGGCTACTGCTAAGGCCTTCCTAATAGACATCTTATAAGGTATTAGTCTAATTCGTATAGTATTAGTCTCTGCTAATAATAGTGCCTAGCTACAAACCTTAGTGCTATCTATGGGAAGCGCGTCACTATTCAAGCTAAGGACGTTAAGCATGTTATTAGTATTAGCAAGATTCTTGCTCTATATAGCAAGATTCTGCAGGACTTGCCTACCTAATGCTGTATCTCACTATGCTACCTATCTCCTACATGTTAAGCTTAAGGGTATTAGGCGGTATAAGGCATGACTACTAGCGTTAAATAGATATTATCTACAAAGTATAGCTTTCTATACTACTCAATTTGAGGAGTTATGATAGACTAGAACACGGAACGTTTCTAGCATACTAGCTAGGATAGGTAGCTTAACTATCTGAATGAAAAAGCTTTATTGCGTAACTACTCTTCTTCTCTACCCTAAGTAATAAATCGCTCCGCAAATTCTAATTCCCGTTTACGAAAATTAGAAGGATCTTATATTCTTATATTATACCTAGCCTTATTATAGTTACTATAGTAGTAAATACTTAGTTATTATACTTTACTTTTACTTTCTACCTTTACCCTCTTATAGTTCTAAATAGTTCTTAATAGTTTAGAACTATTTTAGTCTACTATAAGACTATACTCTATAGTGCTACCCTTTTAAATATACTTATACTTATATATTTTATACTTAGTTATTACCTTAAGTTACTTTTTAAGCTCTTTAATACGTAACTTTATAAGTGTAATACTATATAGTACTAACTTAGCACCTTTAATAAGCTATAAAAGGCTACCCTACGCTATTTATAGTAACTAAGTAATAGAATTACGTATAAACTTTAACTATAAGCTAAATTCGCGTATATTACTTAGAGTCCTTAATAGCTATAGCGTCTCTAGTAGTAGGGGTCCTAGTAGGGTATATATATATATATATATATTAAAGTAATTAAGTACTATTTACGCGTTTAGAGGGACTAGCTCTATTATCTTAAAAGCCTTTTAATAGTTCTAAACTATAAATATACTTAAAAATATATCTTTAAAGGCTAGTAGGAACACTTCCTTATTAATATAAAAGATATATTTCTATACTAAGCCTTAAATAATCTTAGAGTACTTATACTTAAGTAGTAAGAATAACACTATATTAAGTAGCTAGAGGATATATAATAAGTATAGTAGTATATAAAGTATAAGGATCTTATTATTATAATAATAATCCTTAAAATCTTAATTTAAGTAGCTTTTATAGCTATCTAAAATTAGTAACTAATAGATACTAATAGTTCTTACCTTTATATACGCGTTAAAGTACTGTAACTATATAAGACTAAGCTTATTATTTATTTATCTATTCTTTAAGACTAAGAGCTTCTAATTATATAATATATTAGCTTCCTAGTACTATAAAGAAATATAGACGCATCTTTTATATAACGTATTCTACCATTGAACCGCCTACACTATCAAACCGCTCACGATTCCTTGGTAACACTAACTTACTTAACTGCATCATTATTATCGTCCACATCGCTATCTGAAAATATATACTAAGTACTAGCCTCCAACTTAAAAGAACCCTCTTTATTAGCTTGATAAGTTTTCGCGTTATGCCTAGTCTTACCGCAGTTGCCACAGCGCTAAACACCTAGTTGTCGCGGTTGTCGCACCTTGCCCTCACCCTTCACCCTCACCTTTTTATAGTTTTAAACTGTTCCTAATAGTTTAGAACTATTCTAGTCTGCTGTAGGACTATACTCTATAGTACCACCCTTCTAAATATACTTACGCTTGCGTATTTTACGCTTAGTTATTATCTTAAGTTGCTTTTTAAGGTCTTTAATGCGTGACTTTATAAGCGCAGTACTATGCAGCACTAACTTAGCACCTTTGACGAGCTGCGAAAGCTCACCCTGCGCCGTCTGTGGTGATCAAGTAATAGAATTACGTATAAACTTTAACTAAAAGCTAAATTCGCGTGTATTACTTAGAGTCCTTAATAGCCATAGCGTCTCTAGTAGTAGGGGTCCTAGTAGAGTGCGTATACATATATTAAGGTAATTAAGCACCACCTGCGTGTTTAGAGGGACTAGCCCTGTTGCCTTAAAAGCCTTTTAATAGTTCTAAACCATAAATACGCTTAAAAACGCGTCTTTAAAGGCTAGTAGGAACGCTTCCTTATAAATGTAAAAAACGCGCTATTGCACTAAGCCCTAAACGATCTTAGAGTACTTACGCTTAAGCGGCGAGAATAATACCACATCAAGCGGCTGGAGGATGTGTGATAAGTACGGTAGCATATAGAGCATAAGGATTTTATTATTTTAATAATAATCCTTGAAATCTTGATTTAGGTGGCTTTCGTGACTATCTAAAATTAGCAACTAATAGACGCCGACAGTTCTCACCTTTGTATGCACGTTAAAGTGCTTTAACTACGCGAGACTAAGCTTATTAGTCGTCTATCTATTCTCTAAGACTAAGAGCTTCTAATTACGTAGTATATTAGCTTCCTAGTACTATAAAGAGATATAGACGCGTCCTTTATATATAATAAATAGTAGGGTAAATGTACTATTTAAATATATACTCTAGATATCTATTACCTACTCTTTATTACCTAGCTAAACTATTGTAGGCCTTACTTACTTCTCTAAGCTAGTAACTACTTTTATAGAGCTAATAATACCTATCTAAAAGCTAGTTTTATTAAAGTTATGTATATTATTATTATGTATGCTGTACTTTACTTTAGTGTCCTACATAAGCTTAAACTACGTGCTAACTACCTTAGGATCTTTCTATTTTGCCCTCTAATAGTCCTTTAAATAGTTCTAAACTATTTATAACTATTCTAAATGGTTTATAAACTATGCTACCTAGTTAATACCCACGTTCTTACTACCCCGCTCGCGTAATAGTTTATTCGCTATATCTGATACTTCGCCCAACGTAGGCGCGAATCCTTGCGAATTAAGGTTAAGGATGTATCAGATAAGTGTCTCCTGCTTAGTTAGGGACAGTTTTGAACGGTTTAGTACTGTTTCTAGTTAAAAAGGTATTCCTCTAGCGCGTTTAGTAAGGACACGAGGCTTGACGTTAAAGGCTGCAGCAGCGCTTCAATAGCTTTCAAATTAGCCTCTATTATATGCGTTAAGGGCAAGCTATAGTCTACCTTCGTGTTGCAGTCGTTCAGACCTTTATTGTTAAGGCATTTTCGCATTAAAGATGGAGTTAGTGTTGCCAAGGAATCATAAGTAGTTTGATAGTGTAGGCGGTTCGATAGTAGAATACGTTATAATAAATAGTAAGGTAAATATAATGTATTCTACTATTGAACTACCTACACTATTGAACCGCCTACACTATCAAACCGCTCATGATTCCTTGGCAACACTAACTCTATCTTCAACGCGAAAATGCCTTAACAACAAAGGTCTAAATGACTGCAACACGAAGGTAGACTATAGCTTACCCTTAACGCATATAATAGAGGCTAATTTAAAAGCTATTAAAGCGCTGCTATAGCCTTTAACGTTAAGCCTCATGTCCTTACTAAACGCGCTAGAGGAATACCTTTTTAACTAGAAATAGTACTAAACCATTCAAAACTATCTCTAACTAAGTAGGAGACACTTATCTAATATATCCTTAACCTTAATTTGCGAGGATTTGCGTCTACGTTAGGCGAAGTATTAGATATGGCGAATAAACTATTGCACAAGTAAGGTAGTAAGAATGTAGGCATTAACTAAATAGTACAGTTTATAAACTATTTAAAATAGTTATAAATAGTTTAGAACTATTTAAAGGACTATTAGAGGGTAAAATAGGAAGATCCTAAAGTAATTAGCGCATAGTTTAAGCTTATGCAGGATACTAAAGTAAAGTATAGCGTATATAATAATAATATATATAACTTTAATAAAACTAGCTTTTAGATAGGTGTTATTAGCTCTATGAAAGTAGTTACTAGCTTAGAGAAGTAAGTAAGGCCTACAATAGTTTAGCTAGGTAATAAAGAGTAGGTAATAGATATCTAGAGTATATATTTAAATAGTACATTTACCCTACTATTTATTATATATAAAGGACGCGTCTATATCTCTTTATAGTACTAGGAAGCTAATATACCACGCAATTAGAAGCTCTTAGTCTTAGAAAATAGATAAACGACTAATAAGCTTAGTCTCACGTAGTTAAAGCACTTTAACGCGTATATAAAGGCGAGAACTATCAGCGTCTATTAGTTGCTAATTTTAGATAGGCACGAAAGCTACCTAAATTAAGATTTTAAGGATTATTGTTAAGATAATAAGATCCTTACGCTCTATATACTACTGCACTTGTCACACATCCTCCAGCCGCTTAATATAGTGTTATTCTCGCCGCTTAAGCGCAAGTACTCTAAGATCATTTAGGGCTTAGCGCAATAGCGCGTCTTTTATATTAATAAAGAAGCGTTCCTACCAGCCTTTAAAAACGCGTTTTTAAGCGTATTTATAGTTCAGAACTATTAAAAAGCCTTTAAGGCAATAGGGCTAGTCCCTTTAAACGTGCAGGTAGTACTTAATTACCTTAATATACGTATACGTACCCTACTAGGACCTCTACTACTAGAGACGCTATAGCTATTAAGGACTCTAAGTAATACACGCGAATTTAGCCCTTAGTTAAAGTTTATACGTGATTCTATTACTCAATTACTACGGACGGCGCAGGGTAGGCTTTTGTAGCTTATTAAAGATGCTAAGTTAGTGCTACATAGTACTACGCTTATAAAGTCGCGTATTAAAGACCTTAAAAAGCAACTTAAGGTGATAACTAAGCGTAAAATACGTAAGCATAAGTATATTTAGAAGGGTGGTACTATAGAGTATAGTCCTATAATAGACTAGAATAGTTTAGAACTATAAAAGGGTAAGAGTAAAGAGTAAGGGCAAGGTATGATAACTACAATAACTAGGTGTTTAGTGCTGTGGTAACTGCGGTAAGACTAGGTATAATATAAGAACTTATTAAGCTAATAAAGAGGGTTCTTCTAAGTTAGAGGCTAGTACTTAGTATATATTTTTAGATAGTAATGCGGACGATAATAATGATACAGTTAAGTAAGTTAGTGTTGCTAAGGAATCGTGAGCGGTTCAATAGTGTAAGCGGTTCAATAGTAGAATACGTTATATTATATAGAAAAATTCTAAATAAGAGAAAAGGGAGATCTATTTAGTACCTGCCTTATTAAATATTAAGTTATCCTTTCCCTTTTTTTCTTTCTTTAATAAAGGAGATACTCTAGGACTTTTAGCTTTCTTTTTTTTACTAATTAGGCTCTACGTAAAAGCTATAACGTAAAGCACTATTAAGATAGCTATACTATTAAAATAGCTACTTTTGCTTAGCATAGGTAATATCTTAATAATAAAGCTAAACCTTAATATTTTCTTTTAAAATTTTAAACCTAGATAGATATATATATATACTAATAGCTATTAAATTCTTATAGCCTTAGCTTACGTAATAAAATAGTTATTAGCTAATATAGTACTAGTACATTATAAATAAGATAGGTATAAGGCACCTAAGACTAGATAACGTAGCGCTAAGAGTATTAAGCCTCTAAGAAGGTAACATAAGAGCGTATAAGGTAAGATTAAGTTAGTAGTTATATAATATTAATCTTACTAAGATTATTAATCTAAAGAGATTAGGGTTATATAAAAAAGTAGGAGTAATCTTACTAAGAATACTAATCTCTAGAGATTA
>ML976984.1:1195478-1244886 GCA_010015675.1 Byssothecium circinans
AATAGCTCCAATATTTAAATTGTTATTAAAGGTTGAATCTTTGATTTTCCGCCAAGCAAAAAGTGGCCGCTTCGGTGGTGTGGCCGCTTCGGTGGGGGAATACGTTACTGCAAGTTACTATTTAAGCTCTTTAATGCGCGACTTTATAAGCGTAGTATTATGTAGTACTAATTTAGTACCTTTAATAAGCTGCAAAAGCCTATCCTACGCTATTCGTAGTAACTAAGTAATAGAATTACATATAAACTTTAACTATAAGCTAAATTTACGTGTATTACTTAGAGTCCTTAATAGCTATAGCGTCTTTAGTAGTAAGGGTCCTAGTAAGGTACGTATACGTATATTAAGGTAATTAAGTACTACCTATACGTTTAAAGGGACTAGCCTTATTACTTTAAAGGCCTTTTAATAGTTCTAAACTATAAATATACTTAAAAATATATCTTTAAAGGCTAGTAGACACGCTTCCTTTTTAATATAAAAGACGTATTAGCGCGCTAAGTTCTAAATAATCTTAGAGTACTTACGCTTAAGTAGTAAGAAACATACTATATTAAGTAGCTAAAGTATATATAATAAGTATACTAGTATATAAAGTATAAGGATCTTATTGGCTTAATAATAATCTTTAAAACCTTAATTAAGGTAGCTTTTATAGCTATCTAAAATTAGTAACTAATAGACGCCTACTATTTTACTTTTTATATACGCGTTAAAGTACTTTAACTATATAAGACTAAGCTTATTATTTATCTATCTATTCTTTAAGACTAAGAGCTTTTAATTATGTAGTATATTAGCTTCCTAATACTATAAAAAGATATAGACGCGTCCTTTATATATAAAAAATAGTAGGGTAAATATACTATTTAAATATATACTCTAGATCTCTATTATCTACTTATAGTTACTTATCTAAATAATAGTAGGCCTTACTTACCTCTTAAAACTAGTAACTACTTTTATAAAACTAATAATACTTATCTAAAAGCTAGTCTTATTAAAGTTATATATATTATTATTATGTATACTATACTTAATCTTAGTATTTTCTATAAGCTTAAGCTACCTACTAATTACCTTAGAATCTTCCTATAGAACTTTCTAATAGTCTTTTACATAGTTTTAAATAGTTTATAACTATTCTACTTAGTTATAGCCTACCTTCTCTTTACCCTACTTAGCTAGTAGTTTATTCGCTATATCTAATACTTTACCTAATATAGGCGCGAATCCTTATAAATTAAGTGTTAAAAGGTAATAGAGATATAGCAGAGATAGTCAAAATAGTAGTAGATTAATAGTAGGTTGTGTCGTCTATCATGTGTAGTTCAGAGTTTGATCGAAGATAGAGCATTTACTTATACCTTTCTTCAGCCTATTCCTACTAGCCTGTATGCGGTAGATAGTATAAAGAAAGGCTGCAAGCGTTCTTACTTTTCTACAAACGTCTTAGCTTAATATTGTTTCTTTATTAATAAAGAACCAATAACGCCACAATATTAGCTAGACCTTTGGATCGGTCGATTGATCGATTGCTTGATCGATCGATCGATCTAGGATGGTTCCATCCGATCTATAGTCAACTGCCTAGGTGGTAGTAGTCTAGGATAGCCTAGATTACTAACCTATAGTATTTAACTACTAGGTAATAAGGAGTATATATAGAAATAAGAGCAGATTAATATAAGTATTAAATATACTCTTATATTCTAACATTAAGGTTAAGGATAACGTATTCTACTATTGAACCGCCTACACTATTAAACCACTTATGATTCTTTAGCAACACTAACTTACTTAACTGCATTATTATTATCATCTGCATTACTATCTAAAAATATATACTAAGTACTAGCCCCTAACTTAGAAGAACCCTCTTTATTAGCTTAACAAGTTCTTATGTTATGCCTAGTCTTACCGTAGTTGCTATAGCGCTAAACACCTAGTTGTTATAGTTATTATACCTTACTCTTACCCTCTACCTTCACCCTTTTACAGTTCTAAACTATTCCTAATAGTTTAGAACTATTCTAGTCTATTATAGGACTATACTCTATAGTACTACCCTTCTAAATATACTTGTACTTACGTGTTTTACGCTTAGTTATTACCTTAAGTTGCTTTTTAAAGTCTTTAATACGCGACTTTATAAGCGTAGTACTATGCAGCACTAACTTAGCACCTTTAATAAGCTATAAAAGCCCACCCTACGCCGTCCGTAGTGATTAAGTAATAAAATTACGTACAAACTTTAACTAAGAGCTAAATTCGCATGTATTACTTAGAGTCCTTAATAGCTATGGCGTCTCTAGTAGTAGGGATCCTAGTAGGGTGCATATACGCACATTAAGGTAATTAAGTACTACCTGCACGTTTAGAGGGACTAGCCCTGTTGCCTTAAAGGCCTTTTAATAGTTCTAAACCATAAATACGCTTAAAAACGCGTCTTTAAGGCTGGTAGGAACGCTTTCTTATTAATGTAAAAAACGCGCTATTGCGCTAAGCCCTAAATAATCTTAAAGTACTTGCGCTTAAGCGGCGAGAATAACACTACATTAAGCGGCTGGAGGATGTATGACGAGTATAGTAGCATATAAAGTATAAGGATCTTATTATCTTAATAATAATCCTTAAAATCTTAATTTAGGTGGCTTTCGTAGCTATCTAAAATTAGCAACTAATAGACACTAATAGTTCTTACCTTTATATGCGCGTTAAAGTGCTTTAACTACGCGAGACTAAGCTTATTAGTTATCTATTCATTCTCTAAGACTAAGAGCTTCTAATTACGTGGTATATTAGCTTCCTAGTACTATAAAAAGATATAGACGCGTCTTTTATATATAATAAATAGTAGGGTAAATATACTATTTAAATATATACTCTAGATATCTGTTACCTACTCTTTATCACCTAGCTAAACCGTTGTAGGCCTTGCTTACTTCTCTAAGCTAGTAACTACTTTTATAGAGCTAATAATACCTATCTAAAAGCTAGTTTTATTAAAGTTATATATATTATTATTATGTACGCTATACTTTACTTTAGTGTCTTACATAAGCTTAAACTACGCGCTAACTACCTTAAGATCTTCCTATTTTGCTCTCTAATAGTCCTTTAAATAGTTCTAAACTATTTATAACTATTCTAAATAGTTTACGAACTATACTACCTAGTTAATGCCTACGTTCTTACTACCCTACTTATATAATAGTTTATTCGCCATATCTAATACTTTACCTAACGTAGGCGTGAATCCTTGCGAATTAAAGTTAAGGATATATTAGATAAGTGTCTCCTACTTAGTTAGGGATAGTTTTAAACGGTTTAGTACTATTTCTAGTTAAAAAGGTATTCCTCTAGCGCGTTTAGTAAAGACATGAGGCTTAACGTTAAAGGCTATAGCAGCGCTTTAATAGCTTTTAAATTAGCCTCTATTATATGCGTTAAGGGCAAGCTGTAGTCTACCTTCGTGTTGCAGTCGTTTAGACCTTTGTTGTTAAGGCATTTTCGCGTTGAAGATGGAGTTAGTGTTGCCAAGGAATCATAAGTAGTTTAATAGTGTAGGCGGTTTGATAGTGGAATACGTTATATTTAATAATTATTTTATACTTAGTTAGGGATAGTTTTGAATAGTTTAGTACTATTTCTAGTTAAAAAGGTATTCCTCTAGCATGTTTAAATAGGACGTGATATTTAATATTAAAGGCCTTAGTAGCGTATTAATAGCTATTAAATTAGCCTCTATTATATATAATAAGAGTAAGCTATAGTCTACCTTTATATTAAAGTTATTTAGAGTAGTATTATTAAGGTATTATTATGTTAAAGATAGTAATAGTATTACTAAGGAAATTCAGGTAGTTTAGTAGGTTAGGTAGTTTAGTAGTACTTTATATTAGTTATAAATAGTTTAAAACTATTTATAGTTAAAAGGTAATTTTATTAATATAGTTAAAAAGGCTCTAATAATAAATATTAAAAGCCTTAGTAGCATATTGGAGGCTTTTAAATTAGCCTAAATAGTAAGCCTAAAGAGTAAGCTTAATCCTACCTTCTTATTAAATAAGTATTGCGTTTAGTAGTTAAGGTATTTTATAATAAGTATAGTGTTAGTATTACTAAGGAAAAGTAGCCGTCTTAGTAGGTTAGCTATCTTAGTAGTGCTTTACGTTATATAAAGTAGTAATAGGATGTATATTTCTATATAAAATACAGAGAAAAGCACGCCGCGAGAACCGCGCTAGCAGCCCGTTCATGGAGGGGATTGTATCACCGGAAAGCTCACAAGGCCTGTTCCGGTGCAGTTCGACCTAGAAGAAATAAACAAATCGCTGTCCTGTTCTCCAATTTGTTCGTTTGCAAGTATTTCGTAAACGAAGTCGCTAAGACGGAGTCGTAGCCTTGGATAGCTTGTAGGGTTTCCCCATTCATCACAGAAACCCAATAAGAGTATGAGATCTTGCCAACTATAAAAAGAATAAAATATACCTCATCCACAGCTCCCTCAGTAACACGTAGCTCATCACCACCATCAACCGGAAAAACGCGGGTCCGCCATATCAATAACATTGCCTTGCGCGACCTCTCCTTCCCCATACTCAATGTCAGGACCCATCTGTATATAGACCACCAGATACCTTGTCAATCCAATCTTCAAGAAGCTCTGAGTCGTCGACTTTCTCGGTTACATTAACTCATCCTGCTTTTCTGGCATATCAACTTCGCATAGCCACACCCTTCCAGCTCCGGTACCAATGCCAATTGCCTTGTCCGACAGTACTAAGCACGACGGGCGATACTCTGAGGGTAGCCTTACAAGATTTTCCGAGTTATAAGTTATCCATACTCCGTCTGCGCTTAGACCTAAGCCTCGAAATGGACGATTTTGCAGCTCCAAATCCGTTGCAAGTGCTCTTGTACCCGACTGAGAGCTAACTCGGATGGTACCAAAGTCGGTGTGGAGATATGAGTCGCTAATGTCAAATGACAGATGTAAAATTGTACCCTCAACATCAATTGTTCGGAGGCAAACGCCGCTATTGGCGTCCCGGATCTTGATCGTACAGTCGGTTGATGCTGTTACTAGCAGGGTCGAGTCGTAGGAAAAGGTCACTGACGCGACCGAGTCGTAGGAAAAGGTCACTGACGCGACCGAGTCGCTATGATCTGAGAGCGTTAGGCATTTACCGCTTCTGGTGTCCCAGAGATTGACTTTGCGGTCTGACATCACCGACGCTAGTCGCTTTGAATCGCTGGCGAAGGCTACTGAATTGACCCAACAGCTGTGGCCCCTAAGCGTCTGCAGACACACACAGCTGCTAACATCCAAGATCTCAACCGCCCCTCCAGGCCAAGACGCTGCTGCCAGCTGACTTGAGTCATAGGAAAACGCCAATGCGGAGAAGCCGGTGCCATGGATCTTGAATGTCCGCAAGCACACACCACTGTTGGAGTCCCATATCTTAACCATGCCATCGTATGATGCCGATGCTAAGTAGGCCGAATCATGGGAGAAGACTACTGATCTACACCTTTCGCTATGCTCCCTAAGGGTCTGTAGACATACACCGCTGCTGGTGTCCCAAATTTTGATTGTATGGTCGTCCGACGCAGATGCTAGTCGGGTCGAGTCGTGGGAGATTACTATTGAATTGATCCCACTACTATGGCTTTCGCGCATCTGCCAATCCGGGTGTGCATTACTGCTGGTGTCCCAGATCTTGATTGTGCAGTCTTCCGACGCCGACACTAGCCTGGTCGAGTCGTGAGAGAAGGCTACCGATCTGACCCCATTGCTATGGCCTTGAAATGTCTGCAGGCATATACCAGTATTGACATCCCATATTTTGACTGTTCTATCTCCTGATACATTCCTATACTTGTTATACGACCCTGACACCAGCCAGGACGAATCGTGGGAGAAGGCCACTGAATGAACATAATCGCTATGGCCATTGAGCGTCTTTAAGCACGCGCCGCTGTTGACGTTCCATATCTTAATTGTGCAATCATCTGACGTCGATGCCGACGCCAGCAACGCCGAGTCATGAGAGAAAGCTACTGATGTAACATGATCGTCGGCTTCGAGCGTCTGCAGGCACGCGCCGCTGCTAGCATCCCAAATTTTGATAGTGTCATCGTCCGCTGCTGTTACTAGCTGGCTTGAGTCGTGTGAGAAAGCTACTGAATTGACCCAACCTTTATGACCTTCGAACGTCTGTAGGCATAGACCACTACTAACGTCCCATATCTTCGCGGTATCTGCGTATGATGCTGACGCCAGCCAGGTTGAGTCGTGAGAGAAAACAACCGAGCTATGGCCCCTAAATGTCTGCAGGCACGCGCCGCTACTAATATCATAGATCTGGACCGGGCCATCATCCCCAAACTTCTGCGTCGGACCGCCCAAAAATGACCGTTCGCCCTTGCGGTTCCACATTGCTATTGCCAGCAGGGTCGAGTCATGAGAGAATGCTACTGAGTGAATATAATCGCTAAAGCCGTCAAGCGTCTGTGAGCACGCGCCGCTGTGGACGTCCCAAATCTTAACCGTAGCATCCTCTGACGCTGATGCCAGCCAGGCCGAGTCGTGAGAGATGGCTACTGCTGTAATAGGTTCTTCATGATCTTCGAGCGTCTGTAGACAAGCACTCCAGCTGTCTCCTATGGCAGGTTTAATCCTAATGTGGTTGGGCTCTTCGTGCTTGAAAAGCATTCTAGTTGAACTGCCGGTCGGGCTGAATAATAGCGCAGACCCGTATAACTGAAGAGGGCTGCATTCTATCCCTTTTTGGTGGTACATGAGAAATCGACGGATATCGTGTACCAGTTGCATCAATTCAGCTGCATCTGCCCTTCCCTTGGTGGTGTTAGTGCGCGGATATAAAAAAGCGGTGCTTATCAATATTTACCTGTAACAAATTCTCAAGCTTCGCCAGCGACACAACTCCTGCTGATATAGCTTCGCATAAGCTAAGAGCCTCAAGCCAATAAAGATGTTTCGCCCGAAGAAATTCGTGGACGGCGCCTCCATCTTGCATTACAGAGGAATTTGTCGTAGAGCTGCGGCCCCAGTCGCAGAGGTGATTGATCCAGTAGACACACGAGTAGCGCGACGCCCCTAATGGATCATTTTGTGGCTGCTCAACTTGCTCAATAGGATATCCTAATGCACCCAAGCTGTACATGTCTCGCCGGAGAGTTCTAGACATGATCTGGATGGATCTAGAAACGATTTGTCCACAGACTTCTCTCATCCCGGAAGGAAAGACGCTCACTTCATCTGATAGAAAATCCGTAGCTGACTGATGAATGACGTACACATAAGCTTCTTGTACTGTGAGGAACGAGCCACACATCTTTACAATAGTCGCTGTGGTTTCTTCTGTGTCGAGGCCTTGGTTCGGCAAGTCTGCTAGAAAGCAAAGCTCCTGCATATGTAGCGGACGGTAGGTCGCAACGACGGTGGAGAGAACCTGACCGCAAAGTTCTGGGGTTTGGCGCTTCAACTGCTTTATATGTTGCACCATTCGCCGATATACTTCTGTCAGCTCTGTTGGGACTTCTTCGAGAACCTGAAGTACTTCCCACGCCTGGACATCTTTGAGCTCTTTCATAACTAGAGATACCCAGAGGAAAGTGCCATTCGCCTTCCGTTGCATGGTCTCTCGAACTGACGATTGAATTGATTCGTCATGCTGGATCTGTTCTAACTCCAGAAGGCGATGGTCGATATAAGCGTCGACAGCGCGCGATATTTGCGCAGCGTTTTCTTTCAACTCAAGACTTAGCCTCGCTCCAGAACTGTCGAGCTGCAGTCTCTGTTCGATGTTGGCGTAGTTACGACTCGTCACTATCCACTTGATGTGGGGAAATAAAGACGACTTCTGTACGATGAAGGCCAACAACTTCTCTAGATCCTTTACGCATTCGTCGAGCGCATCGACGAAGAAGTACGCATTGTCTAAAGTTGAATCTTCCAGGATCTCTGTAAAAATCTCACATAAAACGACCCATGCATTGGCATCTTCGAAGAGCGCTTTCCCTATCCGGTCATACTTCTCCCGCAGTTTCGAGATTAGCGATGGCTGCTGGCGGACAAGCATAAACAGCAGACCTCGCAGCACCGCCGTTGCGCTGTTAATCCGCGAGTCCGTAGCCTGGCAGAAGAAGTACGAGTGTAGGGATGTCTTGGCCGTTGTTGACTTGCTTAGCTCATTAATAATGCCACAGAGCAGCATAGTCTTGCCCTTGCCAGGATCGCCCTTAATCCATAGTAGCCGGCTCTGCGGGTCGTTATGCCAATGGACAAAGTCCGGGTTTTGGAAAATCCAGTGGTATGACTCCTCTAGCAGTCCGCCCTTAGTCTCCTCAATACGTACTTTGTCACGCCGTGGATCAGTAACGTGTAAGTCACGCGTACACATGTCCAGCTTATCGATTTCGTCTCGGAGTCGTCCTAATGCCCTTCCTATACCTTCGCCGTAGAAAGGAGGTACAGAGACGCCAAAAATGCCCAATAATGAGTAAGCCTTGTCTTCTTCGAGCTTGGTCTCGCGGTCTGTTATCCATGACAGGCGATCGTTGACACTAAACTGCGACAGCGGTTCTCCTTGAAGGGCTCGCTCTGGAATGCCTGTTATCTCGTGTATCTGTGACCGAAGAGAAACTTTATCGCCAAGTCGCTGGTGTTGCCGGGAAAAAAACTCAACTGCACGAGGCGCGAGAAGCTCTTGAAGTGTCCAACCCCGAGTGAACCATCGGCTTCTCTGAAAGGTAGACTTCCACTCAGAAGTGTCACTATTCGCTTTCCGTTTAGCTGTCGAAACATCTGACAAGTAGACGTAACACCGAGCCGCCTTGCGATACCAAAGAAACATGGAGTTAATGGCCCGCGACAGCTCAGCCTTGTTTTCCTTGTTGATACAGCAGGTGTCGATCCAGAAGTAGTCTAAGCCATCCTGCCTAGCTTGCGCTGCGCAGAAGCGAATCTTCTCATACCCAGGTTTATCCGCGCCGGTGCCCTTTGTTAAGTCGTCAAATGTGACCTCACTGTCGTCCGCTCCCCATGTATGTGAGAGGATTGCATAGGGTGGAATTTCTTCGTTATTGGTAAAAAGCTCCGTGAGATAGTATCCGCCAGCACCTCTACACTGCAAAAGGCGCATTTTCGGTTGAGTAGAACAAAGTGGAAGGAATAGGTTTCGGTCGACCTCGGTTGCGGCAGCCTAGCCAGACGTACTGGAAACCACGATGGCAACCAGCTATTGCGTTTTTCGATTTCGCGAGGTAAGGCTGAATCAGGCTGGGGTCGCGTCAGGATATCGAATATTTGCACAGCCCAGAGTGTGACTAAGCAAGGTTGAGGTCCGTGCGCAGAGAAAGGACTAAAAGTTGCAAAAACCGGAAGCCGATTCTGCAAGCGAGTGTAGAGGCTGATAGGGCATCGGCTCTTATATGCAAGCACCATGGTCTGTGCGTGTGCAAGGCAACCATCTCCGTGTACGCAGCTAAGCGTGCCGTCTTGATGCTCAAAGTGCGCATAGCCTTGGTCCGTGCATGAAATGTCAGGGTCTTGATGCTAACGTGTTTTATCAGCAAGCTGCGCACATCAGCAAGCTGCGCACCCCACCAAGAAAAGACGCCTTCTTTGTATAATAGCTCAACAACGCCACAATAAATCGCGATATAAATAGAACTGATAGATTTAGGCTATCTAGTAGTACACTGAGTCCTATTATAGCCTTGAACGTGACAGTTGCTGCACGTTGGTAGTGCGCGACGTCGCTGTGGTTGATCTCTCTACTCACCCTCCTAAGCTACCCTATCAGCCTCTGTAGTAAGCAATTGACCTTCCTAAGCCTGTAGAGCGCCTCTACGGGCAATATACTATCGGCGCTGCGTCTGCTTACGCTCTTGACGCTGTACTGCTTCTTAAAGCTTTATAACTTCCTCTGTAAGGATAGTAGTTTGATGCATAGCAAGCTAGCACCCTTTTACAAGCTAGCGCATAGCTAGGATAGTAGGCCTCTGTGACTGCTGTTGAAGGCGGGCCTAAATAAGCTGAGCCTGCTGCTAAAGCTAAGCTACTGTATAAGGTGTCTCAGCTATCTACTATTCTCCTGCTACGGCTTCTATCTGTAGTAGTGACGGTGTTCGTATAATAGTTAGAGATAAAAGGACGCGTTCTAAGCTATATAGGACTAGCCTTATCGCTTGAAAGCTAGCTTAGATATTCTCTACTATTAAGGCTATCGCTCTAGCCTAGTTGTAGATAGATAGGAAGTCTACTTTATTAACGTAGAAGATATGTTAGCAAGCAAGCTACTAGATAGCTTAGCTATACGCGCGCTTTAGAGGCGAGAAGCAGCCCACATCTAGTAGCTGTAGTAGATGCAAGCTATAAGGTAGTATATAGAGGGTAATTATACGATTCTCTATATAGTACTAATCAAATTTAGGCGTAGCATAGCTACCGTATCTGTCTAGGATAAGCAGCTAGTAGGTACCTATAGCGCGCTGCTTAGTGCAGCTATTAAAGTGCTTTAGCTAGGCAAAGCCTAGCTAATTAGTCGTCTAGCTGTTATCGCTAATAGCAAGGATCTAGTTAACAGGTATATTACGATACTAGGCTGCTTAGTAGAGCTTTCCTAGTAGGATAATAAACAGTAGGATAGACTAGCTAGCAGCGCTTACCCCTTTAATCGCAGTAACCTACTGCTAGTTACCTGGCTAAATAGCAACTGCTTTGCTAATTATATTAGAGCTAGTAACTACCTTTAACGTCGCAGCAACACTTATAGCAAAGCTAGTCTTATTAAAGTTGTAGATATCCTAATCTAGTATCCTATAGCGCTAACGCGTGTCCTTAACAAGCTTGAACTAGGCCTGAATCGCGATAGGATCTTTAGCTTTTATATGCTGTACGTTGCGCTTCCTATTCTACTTTGTCTAAAGCTCTGACTAAGCCTAGATAAAGCGCGTTGCCTAGAGCTTACCTAGGGGAGGAGGAGAAGGAGATTTACCACGCGCTGCAACTAGAACGTCTGCTATTCGTCGTACGTCAATAATCTAGGGTGGAAATCCTCGTCAATTAAGGTCTAGTATCTATTAAACTAGAGACTACTCCTTAGTAGGCAATAGCTTTTAGTTTAGTAGTCTAGTCTTATTCTTTGGCCGTATACCTTAAAGGCGCGCTCGAAGGGTTGATTCTGGTACATTATAGGCTGCTGCTAGCTTGCGCACAGATAATAGAGGGTTTGATTGAAAAGAGGCAACTACAAGGCCTAATCGGCCTTCTTTTAAGGCCTTTTGGGCTTGTGGTTGTGGCGGCATAGTTGATAGGAGAGATGACTTTAGACGCGTCTTGGTGGGGTGCGCAGCTTGCTGATGTGCGCAGCTTGCTGATAAAACACGTTACTCGCTCATGAGGGGTTGAGTCAGGTGATGTGATCCCTAGTATATATATCGTCTGCGAGGCTAGCCTTACCGAGCAGCGATTCGTCCTGTCATACACTGAATGGTACACTGATGTTCTTTATCGAAGCCAGTATCCTGACATGAGACTCGTACAAACCCCGCAACCATCTGATCACGGACCAAACGCTACATATGTAAGTCGACTCATCGGTCACGGGAGCTGCAGGAGCCAGGATGCTCACAAATACGGGTACTACTTGCCCCCCAGTCTAGTGGCCTTTTCTACACAACTCGACTTCACATCTCAACCTCAGCCTCATATCTAAGCTTCACATCTCCACCCAATCCTAACCTCTCCACCCCTGGATCTGCTCAATTCAACTTCCGAACTCAACCTAGCCAGCCTCGATCCTCCTCCTCCATCTCCACCTGCTTCGATCTTTACCTATCATGGGTGAGGGACAGCCTCTCCTAGCTCTCGGCGTCAGTCCTGACAGCATCTGGGGCGACGAAAACGAAACCACTGTCTATGCCCAAGCCCTCGGACAAGGAAGGGCACTCATCTTCCGTTCCCACCTGAACACCAATAACCCACTCCAATCACTGGCAAACCGGATCGTCAGCTGCTATCACGACCTCGAGGTGTCGAACGAGGCATTCACCTTCCAAGACCGAGGCGCTATGCGAAGCGCTATCTGGTCTGCTATCGCGACGGTCTGGCCCAGTTGTATCACCGAGCCGGCAATCCTTGAACCAGGTGCCATGATTGATCTCACCTCTAACGAAACTGGAGAAATCATCCGGCTAGCTAATCAGGAACCTCTCTTTATTCAATACCTTGATCTCCTTCGCAATATCCAACCGAGCGACCTGATAGCCCAAGATCACTCTCCTCGCATAGTCGACATCTCAGAGGTTGTTCTGCTCGAGGCCATGGGCGGCAGAGGCTGCTGCAAGCGAGTGCGAGTCCAAGCGGGCTCGGGGGAACCTTCAATATTTGTCTTCAAAGGCATCGACTTCCAGACCTACCTGCAGCTTCACGATGACGACGATGAGTATGCTCATACCATGGTGGAAACCTGGCGGCGGTCGAGCAAATTGATTGCCGACATGCCACCGCATCCCAATATCCAACCGCCCCCCAAGATCTTGGTCTCCGTTCGCAGCTCGGATGATGACTCGGTGCTTATGGGTCACTTATCAACCTTCTTGGCTAAGGGTGATCTCAGCACCGTGATCGCAGCAGCAAACTCAACCGGAACGCAGATTTCTCAACAGCAGAAAGCCAAATGGTGCCACCAAATGTCTCTCGCAATCGCGCACACGCACCGCGTCATGCATACCTTCCACATGGACATCAAACCCGGAAATTTCATCGTGGATGACGAAGAGAGCCTGCTCCTTATCGACTGGGAGCAAAGCGGCGCACCGGCAACCACGCTCGCTCCAGAGGCGGACGGGACCTGGGATGTGAACGAGCAGGATACTAATGGGGGACGGCGAGCTACCAAGCTGGTCTACACCAAGTACACAGGCCCAGAACGCCGGAACATGCCGGAAGGTAGCGGGAAAGAGAGCTTTAATGTCTGGAATGTCTTTCCGGAATGGCAAGCAAGTTGCCCTAGAGCTCTGGAGCTGGCGGAGGTGTTTGCGTTGGGAAGGACTATGTGGATGCTCCTGAGCCAGACCGCCGATGACTTTGATGAGGTTGAGCACCCTGACGATGTCAGGATCACTTGGGGCAACGAGAACAACCTCCCTCTTCATTGGGTCAGAATGGTCGAGAAATGTATGGAGAAGGATCCGAATAAACGTCCTTCGGTGGTGGATCTTGCGGAGTTCTGGGAGGCTGAAAAGTCTTTGCTAGACAGTGGTTCACGGACGGCTTCTACCACTGGATAATAGTCGCTCAGTCCGTGGAGGGAAAAAGATCGGGATTGGAATTAAAGGCTTTCGTAATGAAGTTTGCACGACTCTAAGAGGTGGAAAATGCATTTCCATATAGAAAGGTTCTGGGGATTACTCATTCCCTGGATACAAAAGGATCAAGATTGAAATAAAAAGTCTTTGGTAATAGACTCTACAGAGTTCTGGTTCGTTAAAAAGCTCCCTAACAAGCACTACCGTTGTTATATACCATTCCTTAATTGCAGTGATAACATTCACAAACCTCCACCACCTCGAAACCTCACTCTGCCGACTCAACCTCCCAACCTCACTCACACCACCATTCCCAGCACTCACGCCCGGAAACCTCCCGTGATGCCCTATCACAGACTCTCCCCAGTAGCGGTAGATCCACTCAGAGGTCTCCACTCGTCCCTCCTCCCACGCCCTAAGAATTGCTTGCTTCCTAAGATCTTCACCCAATTCCACCGGCCCGGCGGCGGGCGTGCGCATCACGTCCGATCTCAGTTTCCTCTAGCTCCAACACTTCTGGAAAGGGAATGTGTACTAAATGTCTACATTTGGTCAGTAGGACACCTACGCTATGTACCCCCACTAGCCCTCGCGGATAGAGTTGAGCGCAACAACAACTCGCCACCTGCCCACAACCTCACCCCTTCCCAATCCCCGCACCTATTACCGAATTACCATCGAAAGCCTGCGAGTTCACAGGCGCTATGCCCTCTGAGATGAACCCTATCCCGGTCACGCAAGTCACGGAGCTCGATGCTATCCGTGACCGTCGTTATGGTGCTGACAGCCGCGAGCTCATCGCACGCCTATTCGATAAACGTGTCCTTCTGCGCACCGACGGGTATGCCGCCTACTCGAGCCAGCCCATTATCGTCGAGGGTGAGCCCTTTTTTTCCTAGCCTTGGGACGGAATTTATAGCTGCCTGCCACAAGGTACTCGAGACAATTATCCGCGGATGCACGTCTGGCTGCCAGACATTAGACGGTTGTCAATGGACGGGATGAAGGTATATATGTAAGGAGATCATGAAGGGAGAGGTGATCTTTTGAGCTTATGAGATGGTTGGGGGAGAGGAGGGGAGGGGACTTGGGTAATTTTTTGTATTTGTGTATCTTTGTTAGGGAGTTATTGGGTTGGTTTTTGCATTATATTTCATGCCTCCCCCCTTCTTATCTAAATGTTAGTGTTGTTATAGTATTTTCTTTGCGTTGCATACTCTAAGCATTTCCCACCATTTCATCTCCGCAACATTAAATGATAATGAATTGCTTCGACAGCATACTAATATCACCACAGTAACAATGTGCAACGGGTGTGGAAAGGGAAACAAAGTTTATTCAGACTATCTACAAGCTTGGGAAACGAGACATGAGACATGCAGTGGCGGCTACCGCGCTCGTTGAAGATGGGGATTAAGCCAACTTGAACTTAGGGTGGAGTGCATCTGTGCCTTCAACGCCGAGTATTTCTCAACGGGCCCTTGCGCCAGTCCGTACGGGTTGCGTATTGCCTGTTTCTGCCCTTTATGGGTAAGGGGATGCGGGACGTCGTGCCAAGCGGTCTGGTGTCTTGTTTGGTAGCAAGAGACGGAGCGCGGGCGGAGGGATCGTGGAGGAGGGAGGCGGTAACAGGATGTATCGGAGGATACGATCGTGTAAGCGCGTCTGCATGCTCCAACATTGGTTGCTTTCCTTGCGCAATACCAGACTGGAACTTGGTTTGAGGAGTCGAGCTGGAAGACGCAGGATGTGTAGCATGCAGACAGTCGGCAAGCAAAGGCTTCCGGACTTGCCGATAGCGGCGCGAGGGACCGTGTGAGCGAGCAGCTGACGCGGTGCGTTCGTGTGGAGAAACTGGAGACTTTGAGTTCTCGGTACTCTTCGAGGCTGATGCATTATGAGAGCTGTTACAATCATCATGTGCGAGAGACTTCGGCGGCAGAGCCTCCAGTTGCTGGATTATGCGATCCAATCCCTGTTTGATATCATCGATTGGTTTTAAAAACTGCTCGCGATCGAATGGAACTTCACCAACGTCCAGTTCGTCAAGATCCGCTTGGGTTATCCACCAAATTGGATGTTTGGGTCCATCGTCTTCAGAGCCTCGTGAGAGTTGGGAGGAGGATTACGAGGCATGGTCTAGAGAGAGTGATATTAGCGGTGAAAAAATGGGCGGCAAGTATGCATGGGGGATACTCACGACTTGGAAGTGGTGTTTTGGTGGGGTTGAGGACTGCTGCCAAAGGATCAAAGTAAACAAGCAACCCGCTGACTCATCCCCACCGCACCGGTGACGTAGCGATCCATATGTGATAATTCGGCTGTGAGTAGGAGCATATGATACGGATTCGCGTGACTTGTACTGAGATTCGAGCTTGGTAAAGCGTTGCCAGACGTGTGACAATGTACTAGGCAAAGGTGATAATATGACTAGAAGTAAGAGCAGAGGATATAAACTCACGTTATCTGTTCTAAGATTTAAGTGGATGAAATGTTGCCGGACGTTTGACAGCCCAGTGTAAAGAAGAGTGGAAAATGCAAACCCACGTTACATGTCCTAAGTTCATAGCCTGGTAAAATATTGCTAGATAGTTGACAGTTCACTATACCAAGGAGTAGAGGGTGCAAATTCACGATACTTCTTCTAAGTTCCAAGCTTGGGAAGACCTTGCCAGGTGCTCAACAATTTACTAGGCAAAGATATGTTACGATGTATACAGATAGTAGCATCGTTTGTCAATTTACTAGGCGAAGACATGTTAGATAGTAGAATCACGAGAGGAGAAGCAAACGTATGTACGAATCAGGGTATTTGTCCTACGTCCGAAGAGAAAAAGAAGAAAAAGGCGATAATCAGGAAGAGAAAAGCAAAGACTCAAGCAGAGTAAAACCTTGCCAGGTATACGACAGTTAACAGGGCATAGCACATTAAGAAACATATAATAGGGTCACAGACGGAGACGATTATATAGGTGTAAATTCGTTTTCATTCATTCTGAGCTAGAAAAAAAAAGAAAAGGAAAAGGAAAAGAAAAGAGTGAGTAAAGAAAGGAAAAGAAAAGAGTGAGTATAGAAAGGAAAAGAAAAGAGTGAGTAAAGAAAGGAAAAGAAAAGAGTGAGTAAAGAAAGAAAAAGAAAAAAACCCCGTCGAGACAGGATGGAGAAGTGGAGAAAGGCAGAGAGAGATGGAGGAAAGGGAGTGGTTTCACACTCGTTTATTCATCCTGAGGCTCTTCTTTAACCTTCTTTATGCTCTTAGGAGAATTCGGTCCATTGGGGCCACCAAAGGTAGGCTGCAAGGGACGGAAGTCACCGGCGAAGTGGTTGGGATGGTTCTGGGCACGGGCACTAGAGTTACTAGAGTGCGGCGATGCGAAGAAGCTAGAGGTATAAGACTGCGGTGCTCCAAAAGAGCCGTACGCAGACAATTGTGGTGCTCCGAAAGCATTCGAGCCAGAAGGCTGGAGTGCTCGGGAAGGACCAAAGTGCGGGTGCGGTGCATTGAAACGACCGGAGCCGGCAGGTTGGGAGAACTCGATCGGGTTGTGCTGATTAGCAAAACCGGATGGAGGTTGGTTGGCGCCTGTAAAGCCAGTGAGCGCAGCCTGCTGATCACGTAACACCGGTTGGAGGAGTTCTGGGATGGGCAGATTGTTCGACATGAGTATGAAGAGCATGGTCTGTTTGAGCATCTCGTTCTGAGCGCGGACACTGCGGAGTTCGTCTTTAATAGAGGAGCTCGGCTGTGAAAGATAGGCGTCAGTGATCTCCTCACCAGTCGGCTTCGTGTCATTCTGCGCGCTTCGCCTCGAGGAGCGAGCGCTGCTGAGAATGTTTTCGAGGCCATCATCCAGGGCAGAGCGGGGGGCGACCGGCCGGGAATTTGATAGGCGACTGGATTGACGCGAAGCATCTCGGAGGGCTTCTGCGAGCGCGGCGGGTGGTGATGCAGAGCGACCACGTCGAGTACGCCCAGCACGCCGGTCGAAGGGGTCAAACTCTGCGTGCGATAGCCACCACGAAGGGTTTCGCTGAACGCGCATCAGGCGAGGACACGGTCGACCGTTGTGCTGCTCGTTGCCCGGGCAGATAGGGCAAGGCGCACGACAATCACGCCAGGAGCGTCGGTGTTCCTCGTCGGCTTCATCGAAGCACTGTAGACAGTACTTGTCGAAGCTGCGGACGCCGAGGCCCTTGGAGCTCTTGTGGATTGCCTCATCGTCCAATTCAACATAATGCCCCTTGGGCAGCTTGCTATTGGGGTTGTTACGATCTGGCGGGCCCTTTCGGGAGCCGCTGGAGCGCGGTTGGAATCGAGCCGACATGTTGTGTGTTCGATCAAAGTTGGTGGGGAGGAAGAAGGGAGCTGCGGCTGCAAAGTTTGCTTTGTGTGCGAGTACGGCGTCACGTTGCTCCGGCTCCGGCGCGGGCAAACGCGTACGATCATGAAGGTGAGTCCTTAGCAGCAAAAACATGGCCAGGCGCCTCTTCGTCAGGTAGGTTTGATCCATGGAGCGCCTGAAATTCTCCGAACCGAGAAGCATCCTCTTTAATAGGCGTGGTACAGAAATGTAACATGGTGTACCCGCGCACATGGCGTCGATCCCATCTTTGCTACCTCAGTAGGGGTACCAAGTCAACAAAGCTCATCCAAAAGGGTGTCAGTACGCTTCGTCTTGACTCTGAGACGGGAAAGTCCGAGGTCTTGGAGCCGCGTGAAGTGTTCGGCGCACTTTGTACCTAGGAGTGTACTCAATGATCGTATCTCTTTACGGTCGAACACTGTATGCTCCTCTGTAGATCCGAGGTCGACAACGTCCGTGCCAATACACAACCATTCCATGGTCCCGGCTAGGAGCGCGATTTTCCGTACGCATGGGCACACCGAACGGGTTTTTGCGTCTTCATCGCTTGACACTCATGATATTTCGCGAGGGAGTAAATCGGCAAGTCTCTTGGGCTGTTCACGCTTGATGTCGACATCATCGTGCGATATAACGATGACCTGTTGACGCTCTCGCTGACTGGTGATACACTCCAGTTCGTCTCGCTGGAGCATTGCAGATCATCTTCGTGTTTGAAAACCAAGCCGGACCCTAGCGGTTGACCGGCACGAGCTACAAGAGAAGGGGGCTAGGGTTTTTGCAATGGAACGAGGGAGCTCAGTGCTTGCGATGCTGCCTTGAAGCCGAGTGAGATTGGTGTTGACGGCCGAGAGAGATTGCTCAGGTGAACCAGCGGTAATGGTGGTGTTGGCTCCGACGAATCTCAGCAGCTTAAGCTCCGCATAAGAAGGTGCATTTGGAAGACAGGTTTCGAGAAAAGTGGTGCGAGAATCCGGCTTACGCGATGGACCATAATGGTGATATGAATGATAACGAAGAAGCGTCTTTAATTTGTAGGCTGTCTATGAGATCCAAATTCAAATCACAAAAGGCGTAAAATGCCGTAACTATAGTTAGCATCGTAAGAGGTGCTTTTAAAGTGCTGAGTAATGTCCCGTACCATCCCAACACAGGTTAGCCCAGCGGGGTCAACCATCCCCCAGGGCGGCTCAAGCACACACGTGGAAGCAGTGTTTTAACATTGAACGAGCAACGCTCGAGCCAGCAATGTCTCCATCAACAACGTCGTTCGCTACGTTATAGATTTCACCGATTCGCTCTCACTTAGTTATTCGATTCATGATCCGGACTCCGGCGCAGGCTATTGGTCGAGGGTGCACGGGTAGTACCTTCTTCCTGTACTCCCTACATACATCCCACTCCTAAATCTCTACGACCTCGGGCCTACTCTGTTCAAGAAACGCAGCTTCCGAGTTTTTAACCCAGAACCAAAAGACCACATCGTCACGGCGGAGAACCCCGTCCGCCAAAGAATCCCGTGCCGAAAACTATCAAACACACTCTCCCAGAAAGCTCATCTTATGAAATCACAAAACCATGAGACTATACCTCTCAAATAAAAACCTACGCATTGAACACAGCATTAGATAACCTTTCCAACGAACTCAACCATCCCCCTTCCCGAGATCCTTCAACCACAAAACCCTTCCATCGCCCCAGAGTTGCCCATCATAGTGCGCACCGATAGCAACAGTGCCCATGTCTCGCGACACTTCCCCGATGCCGACGCACAGGCTGGTACAGTATGAATGCTATTTCACGCAGACGCCAAGTTCCAACCCTCGCGACCGGGCTTGCATGACCTGTCAAGCCATCACGTGTAATCGGACCGTTAGGTGCAGAGTATGCACTGTGACATCTACAAAAGGTTACTTGCTCCCCATGAAGCCTTGGAGCTAGTCTCTTCCCGGAAACATTCGCGCCGCGAGTTAAGGGGACCAGGGCTCGGTGAAACAGGCGTGTCTGTGCTGCTCAGTTAGTTTTAACTTTTAGGAGTCAAAATATGGCTCAGTTCCATCTTCAAGTAGCACCCCGGCTGTAGAAATATTTACATGCTACCGTGTACGTATCTTTCGGGTTGGGGACGAGGCGGGCGGCGCTTGAGGGCTTTTGAGACGCCAGGATGAAGAAATGGGTGGGAACTGGTGCGGTGATGGGGTGAGGTGAGGTGAAGGAAACATCGGCACATGAGGAGGGGGGAGGGGAAGCCGCGATAAGTTGTTTGCGACTTTCATTCTCGATTACCGACGGCTTTTGACCCAAGACTCACTCTGTTCTATTATTTTCATGTACATTGTTCAATATCGCGTGCAGCGAACAGATCGCATTCGCATGACGAGGCATGAGAGATGAAGTGAGAGAGGGAGAACGAACTCTGATTGTATCTAGACTGAAGAAGTTGACATCAGTGATGGCAATGTGCCCATGAGGGTATAGTAGCGCGACAATGGAAGCGCTGGCCGACTGACTTGACAGTCAACCACAAGCACGCAAAGTGCTCCGACACTCTCATAGCCCGCGCACAAGCAAATACCCATAGCGCATCCATGCCCAGCCGTGAGACGTTCCCATTGCCGTTACGAAGATGAATAGAAAGAGGTTGCCCTTGCTTTTATATGCCCATAAGCCATCCATTCTCGACAGAACGCCGAGGTCGATGTGAGATATGCCAATCCTAAAGAAGAAGCGAGTGTGATGACAATCGCCCGACGGGACTTGCTGTCACGCCGAATGCATGTTTGGGTATCTAAAGAGAGAAGGAAAACCGGACCGTACTACAAGATGATAGAAGTGATAAGAACAGAAAAGAAACGAAGAGTGGAGATGGAATGCTCGTCCATGCATGAGGTGAGTTGAGTTTGGGTTCCGGTGAAGCCGCAACAGCTTCCTGGGATGCTTCGGTGTAATATTTCTCGGCCCGAATGAGGAGTTGTACTAGGCGCGCGGAAGCGGGGCCGTTGCATGGCGTGGACCGGGGAGGAGCGAGCGCCAGGATCCATGTTTTGGAATAAAACAATACCATGGTACCTCGACTGTGCGCATGATCGTGGGGCTGTGCAAGATGCTGCCTTTGGCGCCCAGGCGCTTCACTTGAAGAGACTGAGTGAGAGCCTCTTGGACTTGCGGCGCATCTTGTTCAGCACGCTAGGCTTGCCCGGTTGGGAGGACGTGGACGAATGTCGGACGCTTTCGTGACCCTCGCTCGACGTGTCGCTAGGGCTGCTGGTAATAATGTTGCCTCCGTCCTCGTCATCGACCTCGCGGAGCGTCCCTGGGTAGGCGGAAGGAATGGGCGTGGGCTCGGAGGTGGGAACGCGGAAGTATGCGTCCACTCTAGCGTTCATGGCGCGGTTCTTCTCTTGAGCCTGCATCATCGTGATACTGGTGCTGCTGTCGCTCCTCGACAGGCTACCTCGGCGCATCTCGCGGCGTGTGGTGTTGAGGGTGAGAGAGGGCGTACGTGAGAGACCTCCAGAGGCGGGGGCAGCGTCAGTGCCGATGAGGCGGTACTCCGAGTTGGAGAGGTTCCATCCAGAGCAGTAGGGGCAAAAGTCGCACTTGATCTCCCAGCCTGAGATGCCGAGTCGGTTGGCGCAGTTGGACAGGTTGCTCGAGGGGGTGCAAGAGCGGGAGAGGTGGTACCAGCGATGACGGCATGGTAGGAGGGAGACGTTGAGCTCAGCGATACACATTGCGCTGGATGAATGGAGCTTCAGGTGATGTCGAGGTAGATGCGACGGGGGGGAATGCTGCCTTCGGGCAGGCTTTGGAAAGCTAGGGACGACGTGGTGGAAGACGTGGTGGAAGACGTGGTGACTGGCGGTGAATGTGGAGTTTGGTGAGTGGATGGTGTGGCGTGTGAGTGGGTTGATAGATATGGCGAGAAGCAGCGAAAGTCGTGACTCGTGTGCTAGGACGCCGAGAACTGATTGGCTACAAAGCACGGTATCCCTTGGCGTTTTTCCCCTAGCGAGCGCGGCGGGATGGCGGTGACGACGGTGACGACGGACGGCAGCGGGCGACTACGGTAAGTAGAGTTGAGGTTTTTGGGTACCGTGGTAGCCGTGATGTGGTGCGAGGTGAGGCCGGGGCCGCGCAGCACAAGTATGACTGCGGTTGGTGCTTGGTGTGTTGTCGGCGTGGCACCGAGAAAGACGGCTTTTAAGAACAGGCAGCAGCGCGGATATGGTGGAATGTAGGTAATGCAAGTGACGAAGACTGGCGACGATGAGATAGGTGTGCTGCAGGTTGCAAGACGGTATGATAGGACAAGTATAGATCAGCCTTACACGACGCGCAAAAGTCGGAGGCGTACAGTGATTCCAGGTCCAGACCTGGCGCGCGGCGGACTCCTTTTTAAGTTCCACGCAGCTGGGCGGCGGGGACTGGTGCGCTTGTGGATGGCAAGCCGACTCCGGGTGGAGATTTGGGATGCCAGCGTCGTCGTGTCCAAGGCTAGGGAGGCGTCCACTTCCGGTTTAGCATTCACTCGCGGGACGAGACTCACCACGCGGAAACCAGCGCTAGAGCGTACCAACGGCCCCCTGGATCTGCTGTACCGCACCGTCGGGCTCATCTCACCTCAGTGCCACAGTGACCACACCGCATTGTGCTCCGTCCGCGCTGCAGATTGCTATCGCGAGATTTTGCCCGTTGCAATTGCGCCCAACGTGGGTGCCCCTATTGGCCGTGAGTCACTGATACCGGGCCTCATCCTCTCTCCTGTACCACCTACAGCCATCATCAAACTTTGACCCTGACACAGCAAACACGGGCCGCCTGCTCAGACGCTTCGAGAAGATGAGAAGACGGACGAGGAGGAACAGAAGGATGGGGGCGCCCAGGATCGGCCGCAAACACCCGGCAGACAAAAGGCAAGACGCTGGTGTGGACTGGCTAGTCTGGCTTCTTCTTGGTGAAGGAGGGGAAACGCATCCAAGAATTTTCCAAGACCGCCCGTCGTCTTTAGCCCCCGCGATCCCAGCACCATCAGCCTCTTCTGACAACACCATGTCCGGGGCATTTCTTCGCATCCCATCTGACGACGTTGCTTTTTGGGGCTGCAGGATGCACAGCAAACGTGGGCAATAATATGCACTGCAGACATCAGCCGTCGGTAGCGAGCAGAAGCAGGACTCCCGGGCGACATAAGGCCTGTGTAAGACCTGCGGTTGAATTCCGTTGATCATCTACGAGCCAGGAATAGCTGCCACGGGTATGAAATCACTGCTCACTTCTACCTTCTGCACCCGCGGAAGAGATGCAATCAACAACACCTCGCTTCGTGCCGTGCCATCTACTCGATGATGGGATTTTCAGGAGCTATTCCGAGCGTGTGAGTCACCGCGCATTATTGCTGCCCGACACCGTTGGCAGAGAACACCCGTCCCAAGCACGGCACTTTTTGTAGTCTGGGCTCGCCATTGCACAGACAACGATAATTCCCCTCGATTGGTAATGCGCACGTTGCCTGTGCAACTCGCTGAGAGGTGCTTTGTCTTGTTGCGGTGAGAGATGGACAGTGTGCAAGACATCTAAGCACATCTCGCACCACCATTGGTGCATGCGATGCAGAAAGACATGCATGATACGCCGAAACCTCGCTACACATCAGGTTTATCACTTCGCGGCGCGGCACGGCGCGGACAGGTGTAGCAGTGCTGATGTTTGATAAGATGCAATCCATCATTCCATCAATCGTCCGATTTGCGTTTTACTCCATTTCCGAGCCAACCCCATTCAGGTCAATAATCGATATCTGATAAACTTCTCCCAGCCCTGTCGCATCGTACGACTTGGGCTGTCGAGAAAACCGAAAACAAGGACACCAGACGGCTCGTGAAACGCATCACCACCAGTTGGTCAGTCGAAGCTCAGCACAGCCTCAAGCCACCATATACCCTGTCAGTTGTCTCCCGTGCGATTCGACTTTCCGCTCCTCCAGTCACTTGGCTTCCTTGGCTTCCTTGGCATATGCTTCGACCCCGCTCATTGCTCGCGCGATCAACACCATACGTTTGGCACGATAGGCGTCACGAGGCCGTACTCCAAAACCTAACGCATGCGCAAGTGTTAGTCTCTCGATGGCGACAGTCTAAAGCATGAACTCAAGCGCTCGAAACAAGCGTCCGCCAAGTAGGAGTGGAGCAGTGGATCAGATGAAATGCTAAGAGTAGGACCAAGGCGGTATGAGTTCCGGGGCTATGGTTACGACACCCTCGCTTCTTCAGTTCTGATACATGTCTATCCACGATCCTAGATCCTGTAGTCCCAAGACACATACCACTGGAGCCAGCAATGCCCTCGAGAACGTTACCCCGCAACTCCACGAACTGGTAGTCCAGGCAGTGCCTCGTCTCTTCTATGTGGAGTTGTTATGGACCTTCCTCATACTGTCACAGTGGGAGTTTAGGTCGTCTCACTCTCCATACTACATGAGACAGAGCATGGATGATGTATTCTGGAGCTCTCACTTGAGTTTGGCACTGGCATTCACATCAGACAATACCGCCACGGAAGCTCCAATACGAATTGATCGCGATGCAACTACCGATGCAGTGGCTCTCCTCAATCACAGCCGTACATCGGGTCTTTTCCTGCATATAGATCGGAAAGATACGGACTGACGATGGGATCTCGCTTACGCTTACAGACACTAAGTATACTCTACGGGAGGACCGACACGCTCCCAGTCCCGCTTTAGTTTCCGCGATCCTATGAGCATCCATAGTACAGTAGTCTTGCCTCACAAACCGCACACGCATCGAGATCCCAACCAATACGCTCCATCATCTCTTCGCCACATGGAATATCTCTCGACGCCTTCTCATCTCCTCGCCAAACCCGACGATAGATGCTAAGCCGGCTCATAACACACTTCACCCTTCAAGTAAGAACCAAGAGTCTCAGAGTAGATCAACTCTCCCCATCTCACTACCCCGCTCCGAACATGCTCAAGTGTCCGCAGCTTGTGGAGGCTTGGTGTGGACTTGGCGTCTTGAACGCCTGCTAGCTCCGGAAGCTTCTTGCCCATGGCAAAGAAAGGTACGTCCGAAGACCTACCGAGTAACTACGTACGCGGTTTAAAGAATCGGCACGAGTAGGCTTCGAGATGTTTGCTTGGTGAGTGACGGGGGTTGACTACGCTTTGTAGGACCTCTGGTGTATCTGTAAGAGTGTCAGTATCCAGCTTTCTCAGCACTGGCTTGGCAAATGGTAACGAGACGACGCCTCGTATCACACATACATACGTAGCTATACTAGACTGGCTATACACCATCAACCCACCCTTCCCCTTTACGTCCAAGACTGCCATTCATCAATCCCAAACCTAATCCCAAACCCAAGACTTCCATACACTACTATACAAGGTAGCATCGGGATCGTTCGGGCAGTCCTGCATTATCTATACGAGGGAAGTGTTCTATTCCTAAACAAGGCTTAACTTGGGACCTATATGCTAGCTAGGTTTACACCGGAGCCACACAGCATGTCTTAGCCTAAAATCTACATACTACACTACAGAGCTGTACTATATAGTCATGTGGTCAGCATACCGTCACACGCAGCACGCCTTGGTTTGTGGCAAAGGAACCCCGACGCCAGGGTTCTTGGGATGCAGAGGGTCTAGATGTTTCGTGTGGTACAATGGCGTATTAGGCGTTGTGAGGAGTGAGGAGTTCCGCGGGGATTTTCCCCCCAATGTGAGCTTTACATAACCAACTGTGCGTATGTGCCAGTGGATGAGTGTTATCGAGAAAGATGTATCGAACAGAGATAGAAAGTGCAACTTCTGGGGCTTGTGGATGCATTGATTCTCTGGTATGCTGGGTATCAAGCCAAGGGACGGTGGGCGGGATGCTATTTGCGAGGTCCTCGGGTAGATAATGGAAGTGTGTATGGGTCAGTGTCGAAAGTCTGGCAGCGCTTTCCTTCCTTCAATCTCACCTGAAGAGTGTCAAACTGGGTCTTGTTCCTCAGTGTCGGTAAGCATTAAGTACGCTTTCCAAACATCAACCTCAGACCTCGTCTCACTTCTTTCTCCAATATAAATAGGTATGCCAAGATGGACATGTATACAACCCACCCGACATTACCCGCCACCCCGCCTTTAAAGCACTGAAAACAGCATGTATGGTTGCGTGCTAAAAATAACCTCCCAACGCTGTCCTTTTTCAAAGTTTGGATGAGATTGAACGCGGCTTCGCTTTTTAGCAACTTCGAGATATGTACTTCAAACATCAGCCTGTCACATTCTACTTCTGCCCTTCATATGTATACAGCCCACCCTCAAGCCTCCCAGTCAATCCACCCAACATTCCCCGTCTTCCCACTCTTGAAATACTGAAAAACCTCTTGCGGACTAGAATACGGCCTCCACATCTCCTCACTCAACACCCTCGTAACGCCCCCCTCCCTCCTCCCAGTCTCATTCCACCCAGGTCCAAACGACCTATACTCCGCTACAAACAATACGCAGTCAGCCACTGATACCAAAAGCCCACGTCTCCACAAATGAGAAAACAGCCAAAAAAAAAAGGAGGGAAAAGGAAGAAAACTCACCCATAAACGTCCCATTACCAACCCTCGACTCACTAGCACTCCACCCCACATACCCACTCGCCCTCACACTAGCATCCAAATAGCTCTCCGAAAAAACACTCCGATGCAACGCATTCCACGGCCTCCCCAACGCACACCTCCCCCTCATCCCCACCGCCACGCTCGCATTCGCCGCCACAACCCTCGACCCATGCACATAAACCCCAAACCGATTCGCAAAAGACGTCGTATTACTCCCCTTCCACGCCGCGACCCCGCCCCCACACCCCCTCATCACCACCTCGCTCCCCTCCACCCACGCCGTCCCGAACCCGTACAAGAAATCCGTCTGCCCCGCCACCTCGCAGCTACGCATATAGCAATTCGCAAACTTGCCGACATACACCGTGTCCTGGTACGAGCGGAACGCGCACTGGTAGAAGCCCGTGTTTGCGAAGCCCGTGCTGAGCGCGAGACTGGGGCCCGCGCTGTGGTTGGCGAAGCGGTTCTCGAAGTCTACGTTGTAGGCGCGGAAATCGACGTTGCCGAAGGGGGTGGAGTCTGGGACGGGGAAGCCTGTGGGGCCGCTGCCGGTGAGCGAGGCGTTGAGCGTCGGGGCGATGGTTAGGACTGAGGTGAAGGCGTTGTCGGTTGTGTTGGGGCCGCCGGTTGCGGCGGAGATGGTTACGGTTACGGTGTTGTGCGTTAGGGTCCAGGGGGTGGCGGTTTGGCCTAGCAGGTAGAGCGGCCCTGGGCGCGTGATGTTGAGTTTTTCGCGGTAGAGGCCGGGGGTTATGAGGATGTAGTGGGTGCTGTTGTCTGGGGGGAGGGAGAGGATGGCGGATTGGATTGTGGGGTATGTTGTGGTGTTGGGGTACGTGGTGGTGGAGGAGTTAGGGGGCGAGGGGGCGACGAGGAGAGTGTTTGGGGGACAGTGTGTTAGGGGATTGGGGGTCGGGTATTGGCAGAGGATTCTTTGCTGTTTTGTCAATTTCGCTGTGGCCGGATGGAAAGCGCAGAGGAAGAGGAGAAGGGAATGCTGTAAAGACGGCATCTTGAATCTTCCAAGACTGGACACAGAAACTAACAAACTACCAACAAACAGTAAACAAACAACCGTGGGGGGTCCTCTGTAGTTGAAGCCTACCGCGGACCTTAATATACCACCCTCTTATCCGCGGGAGCAATATACGAACACCACCTCGCCTCCCTATCCTCGGGTCATTTCATCACCTGTGGTGGCCAACAACAACCCGCTCCCTTCGTACAGTAGTACACGGTAAATAAGAAAATTTCCAGCTCCAGCCTTTTCCCATTGCCCCGGCTATATCTACCACCTAGCTCCATGGAGATAAGCATGGCGAGCAATCCGGGGTCGTGGGGAAAGTGCATGCGGGGAGTCGTTAAGTCGTTAGCGTACCCGGCGACCGTGGAGTGAAGTAAATCCGCCAATCAGTTTTCATCACATCGACAAACCACGAGAAATCTAGTGGTTTATCGCGGGAAGTGGACGACAGCAAATCTCAAGGCTATAAAGGTGTGAAGGATGAACGACATATTAGACTCTGTATCTATCCTGGACAAGTATTGTATATTACATTCCATTAGAGATCCGCTTCTCATAAATTCGCTACCGAATTCCCTCGAGTCGAAACTTGAAAAACCCCGTGGTATTGATCGCAAGTACTCAAATGCCTCATGCGCTATATATCACCACCCAGAAATGTCAAAACGACGCTCTCCCCCATATTTACTTCCTCGACTTCTGATACATGACATCGACCTGAAACAAGCCATCCCAAAAGCTCCCCTTCCTCTCCCGCGAAGGCGTTGCAGCCGGCGGTGCCTTTTTGCTAGGACTGCTCCCCGCCGGACTCGCCGCCCTCGCCAGCTCCCCTACACTGCCCACGCGCGACTTACTCGGCGAAGCATTCCCGCCTCTCATCACCCCGCTACCGCTCATAAATGCAAGCTGTTTATGCGGCGAGTGTGCCGAATCATGCAGAGGACGGCCCTAACAGCGGATTAGCAGCGTGAAGAGGTGGTGGAAGGGGAGCTTGAGGTTTGGGGAGAGGCAAACCTAAGGTCCCCACAAAAGGTCCTTGCGCACCTCTTCGCCAGCTACATCCGCGTCAGCAGTCGCCTCACTCTCCCGCAGATGGCTTGGTCCCGGTCCCGCTGCCGGACTCCCACCCCGTGTCGCCGTGTTCGAGCTCGATCCGGATTCTACAGCGTCGGCTTGCGGGAGGATTTCTGTAGAGTTGCGTATGCCGGTCAAAGGGGCGCTCTTCTTGCTCGTGCCGCTGCTGCGACGGCTGTCGAGGGATTTGTTTAGAGTCTTCGCCGGGTCGTTGGAGGACTTCTTCTTGGTGGGTTCCATTTGGCCTTGGCCTGTGACGCGGGCGCTCGCTACGGTTGTCTTTCCCAGACCCGGTGTCCCTGGTGCTCCGGGCTTCTCTTCTGCGGCGTCGAGGAGGTACCATCGCAGACCGTCGGAGAGTTCGAACGGATTGTCGTCTTCGAACGACACGGCGCTGTTGGATGCAATGGATCGGCCGTCAATGGAAGCTCTGGCGTTTGAATCCAGTGTCTTTGAGAGATCGACAACACGTTCTTCGACCTTTGATATGCGTGCAACGAGCCACTCGCGACCGTGGAGTCTGTGCGAGTCTTGCTCCCGCAGGAAGTAGTGGGGAGCTCCCACGTTAAATGCCGCCCACGGACGGGTAGCCTGGTTGCGGGTGGGCAGGAAGAGTGCAAGATCGCCTTCCTTGAAGGAGCGGTAGGCAATCTTGTCGTGACCTTCCGCCTTGAAAAGGTGCGCCTTCTCTCTGTAGCCACGCATCTCTCGTTGATACTTCCGCGCGGTGTGCTCCATGTCACGCATGCGCTTGGCGACGGCTTCACTGAAGGAATCCAGATCGAAGCGGTTGAGGGTATCAATAAGCTCATGGTAGCGGCGATCTTCTTCCTCTAGATCGGTGGAGTCGGGCCAGTGGAGAAACGATAGATTGAGCGCGTTGCTTGCGTGTTGCTTGAGAGGCGTGGGCGAAGGTGTCGTAACACTCCGTCCGAGCAGTCCAGTAGTGTCACTCAATGTCGTGCTGTTCCCGACTTTTGATGCACGTTGTAGCGTCATTTGGCCATCTTCAAAGGTAATGACGAAACCAAGCGACTCCACAAGCCCTACAAGACGGTCTTGCTGCGCGTAAAGCCGCTTGCTGAGCTCCTTTGCGCGGTTTTGGCGCTCGAGTGTCCGAGAAGAATCAAACTCTTCATATTTGAGGACCTTCTTCTGCAGTTGCATGAGCTCCACGTCGAGGCTGTTAGCATGCGACTTGGATTCCGCGAGCTCGACCTGCAGGCGTCCGACCTTTGCCTCTTCTTCTTCAACACGCGTACGAAGGGCTTCCGAGCCAGTTTCTCCCTCGGCGAATTTGGTTCGAAGTTCGTGCAAGTGGCCGCGTTCCTCGTCCAGTTCAGTCGCTATCGACGCAGATTTGGCCTTCTCCATGTCAAGTTGCTCCCGTAGCGAGAAGACTGCTTCTTTCTCTAGTGCTAACTTGGACTTTAGGATCGCTTCCTGTTCGTGTGCTCTCTCGCGGGCGTTCTCGTTCTCCGTCTGGGCCATGACGATGGCTTGCTGCAGCTCGCGTTGGTAGTTGAAAGATCTCGATGCCAAATCTTCTAGCTGAGCAACGAGCGCCGATTGATCATCCGGTGCGGTGCCATCGGGCGAGAGGTGGTTGAATGCAGTCGAAAGCGACTCCAGGTGCTGCGCTTCAGTCTCCTTACGCTTCGCCAGGTCAGCCTGCAGCTGCGCGATCCGTTCATCCGCCTCTTTTCTTTGGCTAGCAGCTTCCTTGTGGGCGCTTTCGATCTCGGTCAGAAGGTCCTGTATCTTCGTGTCGACGCCACTTCGTTCATTATCGCGACTGCCAATAAGGCGATCAAGTTCGTCTTCTGCTTCTTCGATTCGAGTCTTGTACGACTGAACTTCTTGTTCCAGCGATCGCCTCTCATTGGCAAACTCATTCTGCTGCGCCTTCATATTGTCCATGATCTCGTCCTTCATCGAGACCGCTTCTTGAGCTTGGCGCCTCAGCTCGTCTTCGCCCTCATTCTTTCCCTGAATCTCCTTTCCCAAAGCCGCACGGGATTCTTTCTCAGCCGCCAGCTCTTGTTCAAGACGCAATATCTTGCGCTTGTCATCCTGGCCTTGAGTTGTTGAAAAGCGTCGCGAAGAAACTGACGACCGCCGCGAGTGCTCAACTTGTGGTACTGGAGATGGAACCTCCAACGTCGGTGTCGACGGATCGGCTGGGCTTTGTGGGCCAAATGACGGTGGTCCGCCTCCTATGGACAATCTGCTCACATGGGTCTGTCGATGCAAAAGATCCTCCAGACGTCGGACCCTACTCTTGTGCCCTTTGAGCTCGTCTTCAAGTTTCATGTTAGCCTCCTTCAGCACCCGGATCTCGTCGTCTCCCCTCAACATGAGTTGCGATCCTCTTCCAAACGCGGGTTCGTGCACACTGCCCATCTTGAAGTTCTTCGCTCGCTTGATCTGCTGTTTCGTTGGTCGATCGAGGTCTTTGATAGCTTGGCTGAGTGCCTCAGCTTCCGACGTCTGTCCATCAAGGCCTTGGAGTATTTTTAGAAACTGCGTGAGGTCTTCGCGCGCAACAGCCGGCCAGCGGTTCTTCTCCGGCAGCACGTTCATTTCAAACCCAAGACCATTGCCTTGCACAGCGTCAATATTGATGACATCCGCGATAGGCTTCAGCCACCGCTTTCGCCGGCGCTCCTCTTCCTCTTGAAATGTCGCTATCTCTTCCGCGAGCGACGACGTATCCTTCTCCATCTTGTCCATCCACTCGCGCCTTCGGACCGCTTCGACGAGGAGTGTGCCGTAGATGTAGGGGAGCCGGCCGACGAGAGATATGAGCTCAAAAGCAGCGACGCCTTCTTCCGGAATGCTGATCGATTCGAGCTCGCCGTTCATGCTTGTTATTACGGATTCGATATTTGCAACTCCCCGCATGCTCTCCACCGCATTTTGCACAGCATAGTTCTTCTGCTCTACAGCACGGCGGACAAGATCGCTCATCTCTGTGCAGTATTCCTTGATCACCGGGAGGAAGTTGCGTGTATGCAGGAGTGCCATCTTGGAGACTTGCGCGACAGATTTCGAATTGGCGGGCAATCCCATGACGTGCTCAAAATCGGACTCCACCTTCTTCGCAACGGCATCAATTTCATTGTATAGTCGCTGCGGTTCCTCACTATCGTCCACCAGCGATCGGCTCTGGCTCTGGCCGACCGCACCTAGGAGCTCGTTGTAGTCTGCCGTGATCTTTTCCAGCTGTGCGCCCATGCTTGCCATGCGCTTGCCAAAAGACTCGCGCACCCGCTTGCTAACGCCCGTAGCCTTCTTCAGAGAGTCCACATCCAGAAATTCCCGCAGCGTATCTGTTCGGTTCGTCGAGGGCTTGCGTCCACTTTGTGTTCCCTGTGAACGCACTTCCTTTGCTAGAAATTGTATGAATTCAGGCTTCGCTGGTATCGCCCCAAGCTGCCCAAAATCCGCATCCAGCCTACGCAGGTTGTCTATGGCCTCCTTTTCTACGCCATCGAACCACTCCCGAACTTCTTGATGTTTCTGTTCCAGCCCACGTATGTGTGAGTCATGGTTCCCAACCGCAATCTGTGTACCCTTGTCGATGGTTGCCTGTTCCGCAAAATACTTCGAAGCCACGAGGGACATGGAGTGGGACTTTTCGAGGACACTAAACGCCCAGTCGCGGCGTGCTTGGAACAGCGTCTGCCATGCTCGAAGGTCCGTATGGCTCGAAAGCGTATCGGGCGCATCGTCGGGCGCGAATATGTCCGGGAGCGGAGTGGGGGAGAGAGCAGACGAAGCGCCGGAGGAGAGGTCGCGGTGGTAGACGAATATCTCTTTCTGCGCATATATTAGCTTGGTTAACACAAAGGGAAGCACACAAATTAAGCTTCATTTATACACCTAAATATACACACCTCGGTGAGGAGCAGCTGTAGCTTGACATGCTTGCCGCGGGTAGTGAGCAAGATCTGGGATTCGGGTGGAATCTCTGTAGCTTCTGCGACCCAGTGCTTCAGCGCATCGATCGAGTGGAAACTGACGGGATCAGCGTCGAGGCGCTGGCCTGTATGAGCTACAGCAATCTGCAGCGACATGCGAGCTGCCCTCGACCTGCGCTGAGAGTGTTGCGACAGGTGTGTTGGAGGAGTTGAAAGCCCGAGGCGTGAGTGAGTGTAAGATACAAGGTACCCGCCAAGACATGGATGCAGGGATCGCCGGCAGACAGGCTTTCGAGTACTATCAACGCGATCAGATGGTCCTCGATAGAGCACTCGACCAAAACAATGGCAGCTGTGAATGATATCACGATGGCGGATTTGAATGCGAAAGTGCACACGTCAACCGAGGTGTCTGGGTTGCTAACCACACCCCATTGTGACGCGTTCGCGTTTTCCGACCTCGAGAGGCGCGCGTTGGAGCTCTGCGATCAACTCCAAGAGCTCGAGCTGCAGAGGAGCCTCATTGAGGCGCAGGAGTCAGGTACGCAATAACGGGCAAGTTGTAAGCGTGTAGTGCTAATTTCACAGCTCATGTGCCTGATGTTTCAGCGCTATCAGATGATGTCTTGCAAGAGCATCTGATCACGGCGCAACGCGAGGCCATGGACTCGAAGGCAAAGTTTGAGATACGGAACCGGATATCTCATAATGTGCTGATCATGGATCCTGTGCTGAAAGCTGTCCATGGTGGTGAAGACAGCGACTTTGCGGAAAAGTAAACAGAATTGTGTTTGTAATATGATTCAAGCTGATGAACTGTAGGCGAATCCTGCCTCTGATTACCGAGAACGACACCGTCTCCATGGTCCATGGCTCATTGAGCTCGAAACTTACATCCACTGCGCATGCTCTCAGTTTAGCAGAGCGGAGCAACATCGCCGCCAACCAAAAGAACCGAGAATTATCTCAAACACTACTCGAACTGGCAGAGGAGATGAAGGCACAATCGACCGAGGACATTGAAGACCCTCGGCTGCGCAGCCAAGTCAAAGCTGTAGAGAAAGAACTGAAAGAGTCGCGAAGGCGGATGCGGACGCTCAAGGGCATCATTTCGGCCATGATTGTCGGCAGTGGTATCAACTGGGCAGCAGACGAGGTCTTGCGGGAGCTGGTGATGGACGATGAAGAGGATGGATGATCGATGCACACCGCATGATATTTTCCATCGTGAAGATCGGAAGGGATTTTCAGATGACTGCGTCCCTTAACAATATCCAAAGTATCTTAAAGTCCAACCCGACAGCGTCGCCTGTTGTGCAAAGGACACTTGCCGGAAGGAGCTGCTTGACAGAGTGGGATGAGCGAGCTTCTAAGCTCGACAAGGCGGAGTGGCGGGTTACCTGTAGCATACCGGGCAAATGTGATCAGACTACTGCAATGTGCCTCTGGTGAGATATTGGAAGTTGTTCGTGGATGTGCGCTGTACTTGCGCGATATCAGCGTAGCATGGTACCACTGTTTTCGTAGTACAGGCATGGGTCAACGCCTGCAACATTGAACTCACTGAGGGGTTAGAAAATGCCGTTATACAAGGCTTGACGTGGCTCCGTTCACTGGATAGTGCGCTGGTTTGCGCGACATGTTTGTTTGGAAATACGCAGCCTGGGATTTGCGGTGGAGGAGCTTGGTGACAGGCAACGCCTGACAGTGACAGATCTACAGGCGGCTGGATGACCCTGGAATCGTGACTAATCATGTACTGTGACATCGCAGCGAAGAGTCCAGTCCGCACCACATCTTCAACAACAGACAAACTGTGTGCCTGCTTTGAAACCTACCGAAGGCCCCTGCAACATGTCCCGACCCTCCTGACCCGCAGATCCGGCCTCCAACGGTGACGGCATGCATTGGTCGTCGCAAAGGGCCTGGGCTGAGCTGAGGGAGGGCTACCACGACCAGTTGATACCCGAGACCTTCGATTGCCGCCTCGCCCCTTCGCCACCGGTCCCCTATTTGCCGTCATATCGTTTGAATTCCAGAATCAATCACGTCCCATGGTGATTTGCGTTTCCATTCTCCGGGTTGTTTACACTTCCCTATCCGGCGTAGTGCAGGTATGATGATGGATGCAGCGGGCTTCTCTCGTCCGTCAGACGCTGTCCATCCCAAATAAAAGGGAACGAGCGGCTGTTCGGCTCTTCACAGGGTGGTGTAAAGGATGCGGGCTCAGGCCATCTGCTGACGTCTGGAGTGGGAGAGGCCGCATGCGCGGGTGGGCAGAGGTCGGACGCGCAAGCGGAGCAGTGGGAGCACTGGGAGGAGAGCGCTTGACCTGGCTCTCCAGGCGGGCGGCGATAGCGTTGGATCAACTTGGATGGGATCAATTTCTTGGGCAGGCGAATCGTGTTGCGTGTCTCGCCTGCAATCTAAGCGCACATGAAACGGCTCGCCAGGGCGCTCGAGGGAATGCAGCGCAGAGGCAAGCATAGACGCTCTCGCTCGCGGCGACGGAGACTCGGGCGCGCTGCAGAGCATCGAGCGTGCAGTGCTTGTGCCTGTATCTATTTGGGGCAGCAGAGGGGGCCTTTGCAGCCAAAAGCGATATCAAAATACAGAGACGGCCTCTCTTGCTATTCGCCACGTAAGAGATGCGTCAGGACGTGTGGGTGGACCCAATGCGGCGCGACGGGCTTCGTGCCTGCCCTCTACCCTTTGTTCGTGAGGGGTCATGCCCGGTTATGTTTGGTCACGTGACGCCGTAGCCCCAGCGCCCGCGCGAGCCCAGCCGTCACTCAAGGTCTGGCGGGTCCCTCTCTCGCTGCTGCGAACTCTCTCACACAAACTCCTCAGTGCTGTCCTCGACAACCGTCGTCGCCCAACAAACTCCTGGTAGGTCCTCGCTTCTTCTTCCACCGCGCAGTACGCAACACAGCAACGCGCACCACCACCCACCTTCTTTTGCGCGTTTTCCGCGCCCTTTTCGCGTCATCATGTCGTCCGCAGCTTCTTCTTCTGCTTCATCGCACCTTCACCGCGTTTCGTTGCGTCGTTGGCCTCGCCGTCGCCGTCACCAGCTTGCAGCACACATGTACTGACCCAACCCAGACCACCGCCAGCCGCCATTTGCATCTACCCCATCTCTGCCATCTGTGAGTTTGCTCTTCCTTTCTGCAAAAACCGCGCATCCTCGCGACGCATCGTGGTGTTTTGCGACCGAGTTTGGCGCGCAGTGCAAGCAGGCGCGCCTCACCACGGTTACTCCACCGCGCACCGCATTCACCTCGCCCAGCCTTCCGCCCTTCACTCACTCTTCTCTCTTCTCTCTTCCCTCCCACGTTTCACCACGATTGTGTTCAGCAGTCCGTAATCTATTCAACCTCGCACCCGCCAGACCACACCACTTACACTCTCCAGAAGCTTGAATAGCCTCCTACATCAACATGCCTAAAGAGAAGACTACCCGCAGCAAGAAGGCCGGCAAGGCCGACGGTGGCAAGAAGAAGAAGGGTACGTCTCACTCACGTGCAGCCGTCACACCTGACCGCTAACATGCTCAGACCCTAACGCCCCGAAGCGTGGCCTGTCCGCCTACATGTTCTTCGCCAACGACCAGCGCGACAAAGTGCGCGAGGACAACCCCGGAATCAAGTTCGGTATGTCATCATCCCAAACCGTTTGTGCTCTGTCTAACATTTCCAGGCGAGGTTGGCAAGATGCTCGGCGAGAAGTGGAAGGCCCTGAGCGAAAAGCAGCGCCAACCCTACGAGGCCAAGGCTGCCGCTGACAAAAAGCGGTACGAGGAGGAGAAGGTTGCCTATGCCGTAAGTCGCTCACCTTCTATTTCCGAGGGCTCCTCTAACAATCCGCAGAATCAGGCCGAAGAGGAGGAGGAGGAGGAATCCGAGTAATCTCATCCTCTCTGATATCATCTGAACGTCTTCGGTCTCGGTCGGCGCGGCACGGGCTAGTACCAGCTGGTTTTCATTTATCTGCTTCGAGCATCTTTCTATGTGATGGGTATTAGCGGAGGCTTTCGACTTACCAATGATGGGAAAAGCCGCAGGAAGCTCCCTCATGAGGCCTCCTAATGATGTTTGGCGTCCACTCACCTGACACTGCGACATCACGAGCCCATGACCTGTACACTAGTTATCTGCGGTATGAAAACAGTGCTGATACTTTTCTTCTGTGTGATGTCTGGTCGTGATTTTTTTGTATGGTTGTGGGCGCGTGGTTAATCTCTCCGGCGTAGAGCTGCTCCTGCCTCCGTATTTCGGATCCCAGGCATACGTCCCAACAATCATAAGCAGCGCAGCACATATGTCATCTTCTGGCTTGCGTGATCAAACCAGATTGCTGCACTGTTAAATAATGGATCTCTGGTCCCTCCCGTGATAAAAGGATGTTTTCATCGTGCAGCATTTCCATCCAGACCGCAACTCTTGACGAAATGCTATTTCTCAATGTGACAACAAGGACTAAAGTAATTCCATGAAACATCTGCATGATACCATACCTCTTATATCAACCGATCTTTCCCCAAATTCCGCTGCCCCATTCCCTCCTATGCAGTACACTCAAAAAGCCCACTCTTCACCGCACCATCCCACCTCGCCGCGGCGGTAGCAAGCCGCATCCAAACGCACCTTCCCGACCACGCACCAATACATCCTTCCTTCCCCCTCGCCCCGCAAACGCAGCAAAGCGTAATAATTACCCACACCCTCTCCACTGCAAAATTGCCCTGAGCTTGGTATATATGTAGTTTACGACAGGAAAAGCTTCAAGAATAAAGATAAGGCGCCGTTGGTGCAGTGGTTAGCATACTGCCTTCCCAAAAGCCTTACTTTCTACATGTAGTTGTGAAAGTGAAAGGTGGCTTTGTGAGGCAGGGGTCGTGGGTTCGAGTAAGTGAAGTGCCGTTGCACCTCCTGTGGAATGAATGATGAGTGGGAGGGGATGGGATTTTAGGGGATGATGAAAAAGGCTGATGATTGAGTTTGTAGACCCCACACGGCGCATCGCATCGCATGCGGAGTTTTTTTTTTGTAGCATTGCTGATGGGTCTTTTTGGTACGTGGAACGGACTTTTGCTCAAGGGTGTGATCCTTGATGCAACGTACAGTAGTGATAGTGATAGAAGAGAGGAGATGTAGATGTGGAGGAAAGGACGACTATGTATGACAAATAGTGGTGAGGGTACACCTGCAGTATATAATACAAGTACAAGCACAAGCACATACCAAACCTAGAAGTCTAAACGCAACTTAAGACCACGCAAATACATTTTCTAGAATCCCCCCCCCCTCCTTCTAAATCCGCATACAAATTACCGCGAGAAATTTTCAATCTGCTACGGCGAGGAGCAAAGGGCCAGCGTGCTTGTAGCCTTAACGCAATCGTTGCAGGGACCTACGGCGGGGAGCATTTAGCGCTGTTATCCTACACGCAATTAAGGTAGGTAGAAGAAGGAGAAGAAAAAAGACTTGTCTTTTTTTGGCGGGGGTTCGATTCTTGGTCTTGACGGATGAGGGTTAATTTTTTAAAAACTTAGGACTTAAATGGACGCCATGGTATGTATACCTTCCCGGCCATTATCCTTGAAAATGGTAAAACTATCTTCCATAATCACATTTAACAATACCATGCGCTTAAAAAAGCATCTAGAGAAAGCGGTCTAATATATATCTTTCCTCTATCTACATCTTTCATAATAACGTACACGCCCACAATACTCCAAGCGGAACTGCCTAGACACACACCCCTTCGTCATTCCCGTTGCAGCACCACCATCAGCCCCATTATCCCCAGCATGGCCTGCTTCAACCACGGATATTCACTCAACAGAATGGTAACGTATCCGACAAAGGGGATGAAGCCAACGACGCTGCCAATCACGTCTTCTGTGCGGGTGAGGAAGGACTGGCCGGCGGCGTAGAGTTCCGTGTCGTCTGCGAGGTTGTTGTCGCCTTTGGTGAGGAGGCGGAGGGGAGTTTTCCTATATCAAACAATTAGCTTCGCCAACTCTCACGCACCAACCGCATTGCAGGCCTCCAATCGCACCCCTCCAACCCCCCTCTTCCAAAAAATAATAATAATAATAATAATAAAATAAAAGGTCAGCTAGACTCACCCTCCCCCATACCGCCGCACCACACGATGCACAATCGGAATATCCTTGTCCTTGACATTATACACCACAATCTCCCCAACCTTTGTGTCCAGCCCGCGGTTCCACAGCAGGAGCAAATCGCCCCGCTGGAAGGCGGGTTCCATGGATCCCGAGAGGACTACGACGATGGGGGAGGGCGAGTCGCTGACGACGCTGATGCCCTTCCAGAGCATGAAGGCGGTGGAGAGGACGAGGGCGAAGTTGAGGATTTGCGCGGCGAGTTGGCGCGGTTGCATGTCTGAGAGGCCGAGCATTGTGGTGGGTGTTGGGAGGGGTTTGGCGGCGCGGTCGGCGGGGGATTTCTTTTGGGGGGTTTGAGGGGTCGTGGAGCTCTCTGGAAGATTTTGTGGCTTTGGAGGAGCGCGATTGTCGCGATGCGGGTTGGAGAGCTTGTCGTGGGCGGAGGTGCTGCGGTGATGATGCCAGATTGTGGATTCGGTCATTGGCTGATGTCGTTGCTGGACCCTGGCTAACCTGACGTGACTAAGCTGTGCTCTGGGTTCGCGAGTCGTGCTGTTCAATAACGTCCAACGTCACTCTTTACGATATCATCATGGAAATAGTGTGATCCTGACCTAACGGATATTACGCCTCTAGTAGACTTTAAAATGCAATCGCGTGTTTGTTGGCGTCAGACCAGTTGGCTTCTACCTTCACCTTAACTTCTAAACGCACCAGCACGACTTATAGATCTTTCTGCACTTTACCGCACTTTTTGATTTGTAGATTCTGATTACAGTCTTGATATATCCCACTAACAACTGGCTGACCTGTGTTTTAGCAGCTTTAGGTGAGGACGTGAAGCCCCCATCTCTGCACGATCCTGAGCCTGCCTCACTCTCACCTTGCAGACCAAGGACTTCAACAAGACAATACCTTCTTTTCCTTCCACTCTTCCTCGTGTCTCTACTATTCTCTTGAGTCCGAGCGAAGGTCTACCTACAACGCTAGTACGACACCATCTTCCACGACTGGCCTCGAGACAGCCCGCAACATGTTCCAACCCGCAGTGGGCGACTACGTGCTCGTGGAGCGGCGAGGTACCCGACAGCCGCTATGGCCCGGCATTCTCATACCCCAAGACCTCATCCCAGCGAGCTCCAGCGCACCCAGTTACCACCACACTGTCCTTCTGATCAAGGAAGTACCCGAAGTGTAAGTTTCGCTGCGACCGTTTGACATGTACCCAGACTGACTGTCTACTCCAGACACTATGCCCCCACGAGGGAACTGCATCAACTCGACGACATGTTTCCAAATCCAGACGAGCTTACTGACACGAACGGTCTGAGGGAAGCGTACGAGCTGCTTCACCGTGCTCTCGGCTCTGATCTAGATCCTCTGGATTACTGGCGGATGATGACACAGAGCGACAAGCGTCAAGAAGCCTCTCCGTCGTCGCTCGATTCAAGTTCGGGTTCTGATTCCAGCGAGGCAACGGATGATTCAGATCAGGACATGAGGGAAGCGAAACGGCAGAGCCTGGTCGAGAAGAAGCGGACACGCAAGACGCCATTTCCCACACCAAGCGAATCTCCACCATACCCAGCCAAGCGAAGTCGAGCTCACGACACTCCCAGAAGCGGCGGTATTCGAGACTCCACGGTTGCCGGGCCCTCCAAGCCAAACCGACCGCGCATCGAGAAGGCCGACGTCATCGAGGGCGACATGTACGTACGCCCCCCCTTCCAAAGACCCCACAAACGCACAAAACAAAACAAAACAGTACTAACCCACAACCCCCCCAGCACCCAAAGCGGCGCCTTCGTCGAATTCCTCGTCGGCCCGGACAAGAAATCCTTCATCATCCCAAAGACAGAAATCGACATCCGCTCCTACTTCTCGAACCTGCACCACGGGCTAATGCGCGCCAAAGGCGTCTCGGGCTGGACCATCGACCTCCCCGCGCTCCCGACCCTCGACCCGGACGACTTCTCCCACGCCGCCGACTTCCTCATGACGGGCGACTTCGGCCTGCGCATCATCGCCGACGAGAACCGCGACCAGGCGTTCGCCGAGTGCGTGTCGGCGTGGGAAGTCGCCGATGCGCTCGGCATGGAGGATCTGCTCGAATACATCGCGTGCAAGATGGAGCATGTGATGCCCTGGACGTCGAGTGAGGTGCTGGCGTTTGTGGCGATTGTGTATCGGACGAGTGGCGCGCCGCTCGATGGGCATGAGAGGATGAAGGGCCTGTTGACGGACTTTATGGCGGATAATTGGCATGAGATGGTTAGGGAGTTTGGGGTCGGGCTGTGGAGGAGGGTGTGGAGGGTGCCTGAGCTTGAGAGGGATGTTTTGGGGAAGGTGGCGGTGAGGGCGCAGAGGAGGATGGATGCGGAGGAGGCGATGGATTGGGAGGAGGAGGGGTGAGGGGTGGACGGATGATGGGGAGCGTGGTGTGGGTTACGGGCGGGTTTGGGGAGAGTTGATTTTTGCGTGGGCGTTTATGTATTTCTGTTCTATACTGCGGTTTGGGTTTCTTGAGGTAAGACTTACATTGCTTACCCCTGGCTTGAAGGCCATGGTTTCGGGAGATGGTTACTTCTCGGGCAGAAAGTTCAGAAATCTTTTGAGTTCATTGAGTGCGTTGTCTACACTACCGCAGACGACAGGACTGGATCTTGATAACACACAATTATTCCGGTATCCGAGAGACTCCAAAACCATGACATACATGTTGTCCTTACAACCCTAAAAACTCAGAAACAATGTATGAAACAGAGACCCACCCACCCAGAATAAGTCATGCAAAGTAATCCCACACCCGCAACACCCACCATGCAAAGCTACAAAAGAAACCCCACCTCACACCTCATCTCCCGACAACAGCAACGCACATCACCACCATCACACCGCATCCAGAATACCCTCATTCTCCTCACCAACCACCTGAAACGCCGCCCCATCCTCCACCTCCACCTTCTCCGGCGTTGGCGGCGGCTCCTCAACAACCTCATCAAAGATTCCCCCCTCCGGCTCCAGCCCCCTCCCCACTGCACTCAAAATCTTCCATGCACGCCTGAACTCATCCCTGATAGCCACAATACCGAAATGCGTGACGGTCCGCGCGACGTTATGATCTGTCTCGAACGGATCCTCGATGCAAAAAAGGTACCGATGACGAACCTCCTTGCCGTTCGAAACTGTAGTCTTCGCGCCCGTCCATCCCTTGTCGCCCTTCGAGCGAATTCCGTTGGGAGTCCTAAGACTAAGCACTTCGTTGGTCCAGTAGAACGACGGCGGACGGGGCCCGTAGCCCCATCCATGCGGTTGAGGGACGGAGGCGAAGTATTGGAAGAAACCGCGGAGGAGAGCGCCAATGGATTGGGTGTTGTTGGTCAGGCGGCGCGACTGTGCCATGTTGATTATTTCCTGCTCGTTATCGAAGAAGCGGACTGCGTAGCCGTCAATTGTAGTCTCTTTGAACATCTTCTCTAGAGCATCGACGTCCATGTGAGCCATTGGGCGCCAGATCAATTGCAGATTTGGGCACACGGGCGGTTGGGCGATATTGACGAGGTAGTGTAGGACCATGAGGACCCAGCCGTACGAGGAGAGGGTGCCGGAGTAGGAGCTGTTGATCTTGCGGCGCTTGGCCCATGCTTTGACGAAGAGGACGATGGGGCGCACGCGCGGGTCGCAGAGGGAGTAGCAGCGGAGGAGGCGGGTGTTGTGGATTCCGAGCGGGTTTTCGAAATTGATGTCGCATTGGATGCCGACGCCTTCTTTGGGGAAGTCAAGGGGTCCTAGGGTCTTTTCGCGGAGGAAGGTCCTGTCTTTGCGGGGTTGTTGGTCTTTGGGCGGTCCATTTATACCGTCTTTTGAGGAGCTGTCGGTGGAGGCTGGTGTTGATGGGGTGGCGGGTGTCGTGGGCGAGGTGACTTTCTCTTTAGTGTTGGGCGGTGGGTTAGAAGGCTTCTTCTGTTGCAGCCTTTTGGCCTCTTCCTTTGAAGCAGCGAGCGTGGGGAACTCGTTGGAGTTCAGAAGAGGCGCAGCTTGAGGAGAGGGTTCCGACAGCGGTATAACTTCTGGGTATTTTTCCTCCTCTGGAAGATCATCCCACTTCTGGCGTTCCTCGAGCAGCGCTTTGACAAGTGTCTCAGAGGGCGACTGGCAGACCTTCAAGATTGGCACTCGTGTTCGTGTCAGTAAACGCCCACCCATCTTCGCATCCAGAACGGCTTTCTCCAGTATACGTGGGATTTCCCGGTCAATGCCAATGGTAAGCGCCTTGTTAGGATCTTTCCAGCCCGGTACCACGGCCAGATCCATGTCAGACCCGGGAGTAGCGAAGCCTGAAGCCAGACTGCCGAAACCGACCAGCTTAATCTCTGTAATGTCCTCGCCTTTGTAGTTTGCCTTGAAAGCTTCTTGGAGAATTCCCTCTAATCGTGCACTGAAGGCGTGCTTCTCCTCCAGCTCGGATGGTGATATCTCCACCTTGGATACTTCTTGCGATGCGAGCTGGTCCAGGTAGTTGACCTGAATGATGGGGTTCTCGGGTGGCTGATTGGGACTTGGCTGGCCATGAGGGCCTTGTGGGCGAGCTTGTCGATATTGCCCGCGGGGTCCATTTGGAGAGTTGCTATCAGTAGGTCCCTGTGGTCGCTGGACCTGTGGTCGTTGGAGTATCCTTGGTGCCTGCGGTGTAGATACTGGAGTACCAGTTTGGTTAGTCGCGTTTTGAGTCAGTGGCTGGTTTGCTGCCTTACGAGGCCGCCCCCTGTTAGAGAAAACCTGCGCATCTGGATGTCCTTGGACAGCAGGTTGAACCACAGTTGGTGGTCCGTTCGTGCCACCTCTTCTGGCTGGAAAACTGTTGTGTGTAGCACTCCTGGGCGATGGCTGCCCTCTACCAATCTGGGAGTTATTTCTGTCTCCACGTCCTTGAAAAGCGCCGCCGCGTCCTCTTCCGCGACCCCTTCCGCGTGAATGTGGATGATGGGGTTCTTGCGCGGTGGTTCCTGGACCAGCTTGGCTTCCGGTAATGGAAACATTACTCAAGATCATGGTTCGCAGCTTGTCTTCTAAGCCACTGTCCGTGGGTGCGGCCATGTTGGGGATTGAGAAGCAGTTCAGATACCGAAAGATGGCTTCGGTATTGCCGCCTCTGTTCACTCACACATTTATCGAAGTTATGGTACACAATTGGTTAGAGCCCGCAGCTGCAACCAGAAGATAGGCACGGCCCGCGCAAACATTTCTCCGCTAGCGCATCTGACTAGCGCCTCTTGGCACCGTGACGCTTCATCGCCATCGTCGACATGGACAAAGACTTGTCCCACTCACCATTCCTACGCACCACCATGAACGGCGCTCCCAACCCTCAGCCCGTTCCTGGAGCCGCGGCGAACGCGAACGCAAATAACCAGAATGGCCCGCCCCGACGACGGAGACCGCGCCCGGCTAACAACCCGCTGCGCGCCCCTAGGCGGCCGCTCAAGAGCATCACCAAGCCCATCATGTCTCTCACGCGGATGAACGAGCGAGAGGTGGTCGCTCCCGGTGCTGAGGGTAAGGCCGCAGCATCTGTAGACGCTCTCCGCAACGAACTCCTGTCGCAAGGCGCTCGCTCGTATCCGTTGGTTGTTTCGCGCAAGGACCTCAAAGACCTGAGGCACCACGTCATGCGACTGCAGCACAAGGATGGCATCGACCTGCGAGACGAAGAGCAGTTCACGCCGCCTATTCGCCTCCATCGGCGCGACCCACGCGCTCCCCCCAGCGGCGCCGGTGCGCATGTCGAGGACGACGACAATAAAGAGGACATTGAAGAGAGCAAAGAGCGCGAGCGGCTAGAGATATTGCGTGAGGAACGTCGCAAGATTCGGGAAGAGAACCAGGCCAAGATCGCGCCGACTGGTACCAAAAAGGGCCCCGCCTTCCAAAAGAAGACGGAGCAAAAGTACCGCCCCGACGACACGCCTGAAGCCAAGAAGCGCATGCTGCTCAAGTATGAAGAGACCCTACCATGGCATCTGGAAGATTTTGACAATAAACAAACCTGGGTCGGAACTTACGAGTCAGAGCTCTCGGACGCCCATGTCATGCTTTCTGCAGAGGGTGGTCAAGCTATCCACATGGTGCCTCTGGAGCGGTGGTATCGATTCGGCGTTAAGAGCAAGGCAAAATCAACCGAAGATCCAGAAATCAAGGAGAAGAACCCGGCATTCTTCGCACGTCTCGAGCACAAGAAATTGGCAGGCGAGGCAGCCATTGAGAAAGCTAAGGCTGCGAAAGGCATGCGCACCCGAGTCGGTGGCGGCGGTGATGATACGGGCAGAATCAAACGGGCTCCCATGGATGACGACACGCCCTTCATCAAGCAAGAAGCAGACGCGGATGACATTGATTTCAACATGGAGGAAGACTTTGCAGATGACGAAGAGGGCCTCAATGGGCTGTTTGAGGGCGAAGAAGTGGAGGTCAAAGAGGCCGCCGAGAGGTTGAAGCGCGACCAGCTGGGTGCTGCGGCGTTTGACTTGCGTGACGAGGACGAGATTGAGCGCGAGGAGAAGCGAGCGGCATATGAGAAGGAGCAAGCTCGACTGCTCGAGAAGGCCGTGCGAAAGAGTCTGATCAAGCGGGAGAAGAATATCGACTACGAAACCGATGAAGAGAATCCATATGCGTCAGAGAGCGACTCGGATACCGACTCTGAGACTGAGCGACAGCGCGCAAAGGAAGAGGAGGAGAAGAAGGCAGCGGAGCAGAACATCAAAGCCCCCGACGGTGAGAAGCCCGCATCTGGCGCATCGACTAGGGGCGCAAACACACCGTCAGGCAACCAGCGACCGGTTGACGTCAACAAGAAAAAGCGACCAGGCTCACCAAACCTCTCCGAGGCCAGTGGGAACGAGTCGTCGCGCAAGAAGCACAAGAAGAACCGCGACAAGCTCAAGGTTCGCATCGGAAACACTCCCGCTGGCAGTCCGAGCGGCAGTCGCGCAGGCAGCCCCGCCGCCCAGGCGAATGGCACGAGTCGGGCAGGCAGTCCCTCTACAGGCGTCGCAGCCAGCATGGCGCGTCTTCCTTCGGCCAGTGAGATCTATCAAGCACTCCCCGCTGAAGGCACACCTCTCAAGAGTCTCATTGACAGATTCAAGGGCAGGGTGGATCAGAACAGCACCCCGGCTTTTATCAAGCTCGTCAAGGCTGTTTCTAGCTTCGACAGGGAGCGCAAGACGCTGGTCCCGCTGCCGCAGTTGCCGTCGCCGGAACAGATTGAGCTTGCTACGAGGCCGGCGAAGCCGAAGGTGCCGGCGCCATCTTAGTGGTATGGTTGGCTCTTTTCTCGCTGGCTGGGTATGAGGGATTTTCTTTGCGGGTGTGTGGGTATGGGAGGCGTTTCCCTGCTGGTATGTGGGCATTATTGGCGCTTCTTGCAGGCATGTGGGCGTGAATGGATGGCGGTTCGTTGCTAACAAACATTGATTTGTCCTTTTTGCACAGCGTTCCTGTAGTAGATCACATGGACAGAATGTCATCATGTTTTCTTTTTCTGTTTTCTTTTTGAAGTGCTGTGTAGGATACTAGGAACTGCCGATTGAGAAATCAATACTACAACTACGTTTGGTGGTTGGTGCGAATTCTATAGAGGGAGATTGATATCCGTGACTGGAAGTCATGAATGTTAGCCATCGGTTTCTATATGCTGCGGCCTCTTTGATAGAAATACTTTTGCCGGTCCAGGTTTGAAACGATCATTTTCTCATACTAGACTTGCTTCCACCGTAAGATAATGCGGTAGACTAATGTCTCTTGACGAAACCACCCACTATCTTTTACTATTGTAACCCCTTAGGCCTCTCTATTAAAGCTAGAGAATCTAATAGTACTAAGAAGTAATAATTAGCTGCAGGGCTGCTGGTAGCGCTTAAACTATTTAGAATCGCCACCCTAGTAAGTACCTCTGATTAGAATGATTACCAATTTTAGCTAGCGCAAAATTGCTACGTAATTATAATGGCCCGGTAATCCATCTCCATCGCTGTTCAATATCACTTGTGCGCATGCTTACTCAGCTACGTGATGTTGAAGCCTTGAAGCTCAGCCACGTTTACACCGCCCCCTACCTCACCACCTTGTTCAACTCGCTTCTTCTGAGTGTTCTTCCATGAATCCTGCCAGCCAGCACAGTCGCAGTTGTTTGACTGCTCGACCCGTATACGCCTTGCCTATATCTTCTTCAATGATTTCTTTAGCTAGCGCTCGCTGGCAATCCTTACCTCATGCGTCTTTTGCGGTTTGAAGATAACGGCGAATTCAGCCTTGTCGAATTTGTTGGCAAGAACATTCCACCATATGCTATTCTCTCGCATACTTGGGGAGCAGATCACGAAGAGGTCACCTTTAAAGACATAAAGAAAGGCACAGGCAAGAGCAAAGCTGGCTATAGCAAGATCCGCTTCTGCGGAAAGCAAGCTGATAATGACGGCCTACAGTTCTTCTGGGTCGACACTTGCTGCATCGACAAGTCAAGCAGTGCAGAGCTTTCAGAGGCTATCAACTCCATGTTTCAGTGGTACTATAAGGCGGACAAATGCTATGTGTATCTCTCCGACGTTTCGTGTAGCACCTCAGTTGAAAGCGATCGGCGCTCTCCGCATACATGGAAACCATTCTTCAGGGGAAGCAGATGGTTTACACGCGGTTGGACGCTTCAAGAGCTCCTCGCTCCTCGCTTTGTCGATTTTTTCTCCGCAGATGGCGAACGACTTGGGGACCGAAACTCACTTTTACAAGACATTCACGATATTACAATGATTCCCCTACAAGCTCTTCAGAGATACTGTCTTTCCCAGTTCAGTATCGATGAGCGATTATCGTGGGTGGAATCACGGCAAACGAAACGTGAAGAGGACATGGTGTACTCTCTCCTCGGTATTTTCGATGTCCACATGCCGCTTATCTATGGAGAAGGACGGAAAAAGGCACTTGTGCGGCTTCAAAAGGAGATAAGAGAACGTACCTATGATGAAAGGTCCGGGATGTGCCCTGAAACCCGGAACGAAGATCAACATGGTCAGTGAACTGTGCGTTATCTCAATTCACGACGAGACTGAAATACCCCTTAACAGATGCTCACACCCGCAACTGCATCGCCATACCCGCATCAGAATTCTCGTTTACTCATGCTACAAAGATAGACCCGCTCCGGACAAGATCCAATTTCCGCGAGTTTGTTCGCGCATCTGGGTACCCAGATTCGGTCCCCTATGATAGAGCATTCAAGAACAATCCAATATACCCAGCCGGGGACCAAATAATAAGGGTGCAACTAGTCGACAGCGTCTGCATCCGTGGAAAAGCGACTAATATACCGGAAGGCCGATATGATGTGAAATGGATCTTCTGTTTTCCGGAATTGGGTTATGTACAGCTTCTACCCGATGATTGTCCGACTTGGCACCGAATACTTGCCGCTCTGTCGATCAACGATCGCGCCAGCCACAACTTTCATTTGTGGCTTAACAACAAACTCAACCCTATATTCTGCTCATCCAATCTTTCTTTAAGCGTTGGTCAGACATCGTCAGATGATTTCATGCAACAAGCTGTTGATGGTACCAAGTACACTTCACCCATTGATAAGCTACTTAAGCCAGGATATCAAGAGAGAAAACTAAGCCCCTTGATGATAGATGGACACCGGAACACGGGTTGGTGTGAACTGGACTCTGATGAGATTTTTCAGGTCACTAAGGAGGGTCAGCTGGCCTTTGTTATATGGAGGAAGCATGAACCTCTTTGGCTTCCGGGCTTTGCGTTCGGTGGGGTACGACTACAGCCTAGGGGTTAGCATAGGTGCCGTTTCCACGTACGCTGCGTACTCAGACAAGAAATCAAGAGCAAGATGATTTCCATCTTCATTGGACGATCGTGTAATCGGTATAATTTGGCCATCTTCCTTATAATTGATGCTCACACTCAATACCGCTCTCATATCACTAACAGCTATACTCATGCGTAACCTGTTTGCTTATCTTGTGCTAATGGCAGCCTTACATGGTGGGCCGCCAAATCTGTATGCAAGGCCCGGAAAGGTGTGCAGAAAGTGTCAAAGAAGGGTCACATGGTTTACGAGCTTCTCTTAAATAGCTTTGCAGCTTGGGGTTACAATAGTATATCAAGCAGCTAGGGAGACAGGAAAGGTTAGTAGAGCTGTTCTGGCAAGTGGTTGCAGTTGAGCTAAAATCATATAAGAAGTTCTTGCACACTTCCATTCGGAAATATTTGCTAAAGCTTGCGCACAGTCTCTTCGCACGCTGATAAGCATGTACGGCATAGCGTGGTACATTGTATCGCCACCACTAGCAGGGAGGACGGCCGACCCGCACCGACGATTATATCACAATCCTACGGTAGCCAAAATTGGTAATCGCTCTAATTAGAGGTACTGACTAGGGTAGCGACCCTATATAAATTGAGCGCCCCTCGCAGCATTACGCCTAATCATCACTCCTTAGCATTACTATTAGACTCGCAGGCCTATATAAGGGTGGTTTATTGTTTATATTCGGCGAGGGTCGCTTTCGCGCTCTCTATAAATTAGGCGGGTAGACTTCTATACGAACGTATTTTTCGTATCAGCATAGTTAGCGTGTCCGTGCGCGTAACGCCCGGATTCGCGTAACGCCCGCCTTTTACTAGGAAAATTAAAGAAAATAAGTAACTTTAAAGCTATATAACTTTTTAATTACTTTTTCTTTTTAAAAGCTTCCTTAACTAAAGTTATAGAGAAAAACTATCTTTATAACTTTAAAATTTTAGTTTTTTAATAATAATTAGTTTAAAGAAAAAAGTATAAAAGTACTAAAACTTAAGTCTTTAAAACTAAAAAATAATATTTTTTTAGAAGTAAAGTATACTATTTAGA